>JAZAYU010000047.1:0-592205 GCA_038501625.1 Corbicula japonica
TGTAATAAAGGGTCGTTTCGTTAATTCAACGTGGTCGTTGTATGTACAAGCTGGAACAATCTCACAATTATTGTGTGGGCAATATGTTATGCCAGGCCCTACGTTTTTAGTGCAAAACGCAATATCAATAGGGAAAATAAACAACAAGTTTTCAGTTACTAATAGTCATAAATATTTTCCTTGTGTTTTGTTCTCGTCATTATGAATATTTATCAGTAAAATCAGTCATTAATACTGACTGACAACAACATTACAGTGCAGTTTAAACTCACATTGTCTTTTAAGTCGGCAAGAAGTTTGAATTCTTATTTAAGAAGAAAAAATGGTTAACGTAATTAAATTTACACCTTTTCGTAGAAGCAATGGCAAATTTCCGGATGATAGTATTATTCGCAGCGATATGTTTTCAAAAAACAGAGTCCGTCTGTAGACAAGGTAAGAAATGTTTCTCAATTCAAACAACGGCTATAATGACTCGGATTATGCAGCCAGTGTAAATAATATTGTACATAATGAGCTCAAATTTTGTCACTTAATACATGTGGTATTTTGTCAAAACTAAATTCTCCTGATTTTGTCTCTTATATTGAAAAGTTTGATATAGTTGGTTTACAAGAAACGAAAACAGATGATACAGATTTTATTAATATCCCCTGATTTGAAGTGTTTATGTTTAACAGGGTAAAACTCGCTCGCTATCGCTCGGGTGGAATGATTTTGTTAGTTAAATGTAGCTTAGTACCTTATGTTAAAATTGATACAGATTCTAAAAGCAATATTATTATTATTTTTTTACAATTACAAATTCTATCTATGGAATGCCGAATGCACAAAATAGCGAAGACCTAAAATGTGGTATTGTCTACATTCCACCCATAGGTTCAAAATTCTCTCACCCAGATCCTTTTAATGAAATTCAGCAAGAAATTTTCAGATAATGTAATGATAGTAATCATATTCTGCTTTTCGGGGACTTTACCTCCAGAAGTGGAAACTTGGCTGATTACGAACGTGTAGATACAGGGTAAACCTCGCTCGCTATTGTAACATTATTTAAATGTAATTTATTACTATTATGCAAATAATTTTCATTATATTAAGTCGACTTCACTAATTTCGTGTAAAATACAAAAACTGGCGTACTGTAACCTTCTTTCGTAATTAACGATCTCGTATTCTCATATTGGTGCAGTTTAGTCTTCATGTCAATTTGATGTTATTAGTCTGTTTATTAATTTAATTGTGGTTAATCAAGTGAATTCACACTGGCCATGTTACTGGGCCATGGACAGTCGTATTAGCCTTTGGCCTCGGGCCAATATGACTACCCTTGGCCCAATAACAGGGCCAATATAAATTTACTTGATTAATAACATTATAGTATAACACATAAATAAAAAAACAACACGTAAAACCAATTATTTATCAACTGGTTTGATCATCTCCGCAATCAACGGATTCTTGACCACATTTCGTCCGTCGGAAATTTGAAATGTTTGGACCGTCCATGAAAAGAATTATTACGTTTTCCTGTAAATACGGAGTTACACAACAAAATCACGTCAGAAATCAAAATATTCTCAAAATTAAAGTTGTTAAGGCCACAGTCTGAATTTCAACACCGTTTAGTACTAGTAGACTTTACTAACATAACTTACAATGTTCTTTACGTTATTCGTTGCTAAACATATCCAACTAGGAGAATCAATCGGTTAGCAAAAATCGATAACGAATTTCTCAATAGATTATGAAGGAACAATTCAGTTTTTTTTTTCTTTTAAAAATACTACATTTTTATTTCTTAAACAGTCGAAAAAAACCATAATACAAATTAAAGATAAATTTCTGCCGATTAAGATGGTTATTTTTAATTTAATTATCTTTACGATATTTTGGTCGGGTATTGTTTAATGCTGAATTACATAATAATAATAATAATAATAATAATAATAATAATAATAATAATAATAATAATAATAATAATAATAATAATAATAATATCTTTATTTAAAGAAGGTAACTTATTGAGAACATTAACATAAAAATTAATGACTTGTTTTCAATAAGGCCTTCTATAAAATATAAAAAATATAAAATATCAACAATCATTCAAAATACAAGCATACATGAAAAATGTGCAATAATAACATATCAAGGTAAAGAATTGAAACAGTAAATAGGAAAAACAAAAAACACGCATTTACGCACACAAACATGTAAAATCACAAGTTACAGACACATTAATATATACGCCTTTCCAATAAACAGTTTCGCAGTCCTGTACGAGTTACTTCCCGCGACCGAAAATCAATCCAAAACGAGGCTCTGCAGGATAGCTGAACGATCGGGCTAATGGCTTAAGCACATAATAGCTAACCTTATCCGCTATATTGCAGGTCTGCGTTCGTCGCCGGCGGTGAAAAAATAAGTTGCTGGTCTGTTATTCTAGCCAGACCTTTTATGTTTACTATTTGTTAGATATTTAGATTTTTAATGATATAAGAACATGTACCATTCTTGTTGATAGTAGGCAGTATGAAACGCAATTTGGACAAACATAAGCATTAATTTTACCAATTATGTACAACAATTTCTTCTTTATATCTTTTATATATTTTAATATATTTTACTGGTGTAAATGTTGCAAATTGCTAAGGCTAGTAATGCGCTATTATCCGGAAATCGTGATATGTCAACATCTGGTTACATGATCTGTAGACAAAAAAAATTGAAAAAATACAATCTGAATTTGTTGATACTTACACATTTGAACAATAGAATTGTCCTAAAAAATTAAGGCGTTTATGGTCAACGTGTAAATAATTTGAATATTTAAAATGTTACGTATACTTCACAACCAAATATGATTGATTCTGTCTTGAAATAAAACAGGATCGGTAATCTAGTTGTTTGTTGTAGAAGTATCATTCGTAGAATAAAATCCAAGGATTTAGATGCCGGCTTCCAAAAAGATGAGAATATTTATATCACAATATGGTTGCATATCCAATTTAGATTTCTTAGGTTTGACAGATTGTAATTTTGGCATAAAAGCCCAAACTCTTAATTAAACATATATAACATGTTTTGACAAGATTTGTTTCTTATTGACGGCTTTTGTTTCTATACGTGTCATAATGTTGATTAAGAATCCATTTAAGTGCTAAATCAAATATATTTGCTGGCACATCCAGTAGTTAAAGGACTCCGAAATACTTAAGAATTGGGAGGTGTAGATACCTTGCAAATAGAAATTACACGATCTCTATTGGTCAATGATATCTGCCCCTTTAAGTAATTGACAGATGACCCCGTGTGCGAGACAGTTTGACATGTTTATGGCATGCCGCCTTCAAAATCAATCGCCGCCGACATAATCACAACATGATGTCAGTAGTTGAATAGACACGCTAATCCGGAAACGAGACTCAATTAAGCCGTGAAGAGAACACTGCGACTGTCTGTTAGTTCAAGTCGTTTAGTGTCTAATGCGAGGAATAATGAATTGACACTTTTAGTCAGAAACCTGATTGTTTTATAAATTATTTTCAAAAATATCATGACGCTGATGTATTATTACTAATTCAAAGAGAAAATATATTTTTCAAAAAAAGAATTTTATGATAAAAAAGAAAGTTGTAGGTACAAAGTAGATTAAGAATACGAGGAATTGTTTGGTAAATAATCTTTGAATCATTAAAAAAAACGTTTAATTTTTGACAGGATCGGATATGTGTTGGGATAGAATTCCATGAAGAAATACTAGAGTAACCAAAAGACCGTTTTAGAAAATTGACGGCGAGTTTTGTTTAAATTTTTAAACCAGGAAAATATTTTTACGACTTTAAAGGCGATTGCGGTAGTTTCCAATTTTACAATGTTATGAATTTTACGTGCACACTCACATAATATATTTGCCAGTGTTGAAAATTGGTCATAATTAATTTCATTTTTTTTAAAAATGCTTTCAATAAAATATAACAAATACATTTCCGCAAAAATATATCGAGAATGGACAATCCAGTGGGCAATCTCTATGGTGGCTGATTTATGCCATTTCGTTTTTTCGTTATTTCGCCGCGAAATAACGCCAAGCGAAAAGACGAAATAACGAAAAAACGCCACGCGAAAAGACGAAATAACGAAAAAACGCCACGCGAAAAGACGAAATAACGAAAGAACGCCACGCGAAATAACGAAAAAACGCTATTTTTGCGCGAAATAACGAAAAGTCGCCGTGCGAAAAAACGCCAATTTAACTGCACAAAATAGCGTTCTTTCTAGTTTCGCCTGGCGTTTTTTCGTTATTTCGCGTGGCGTTTTTTCGTTATTTCGTATTTTCGCGTGGCGTTTTTTCGTTATTTCGTCTTTTCGCTTGGCGTCTTTTCGTTATTTCGCTTGGCGTTTTTTCGTTATTTCGTATTTTCGCGTGGCGTTTTTTCGTTATTTCGTCTTTTCGCGTGGCGTCTTTTCGTTATTTCGCGTGGCGTTATTTCGTATTTTCGCGTGGCGTTGTTTCGTTATTTCGTCTTTTCGCGTGGCGTCTTTTCGTTATTTCGCTTGGCGTCCTTTCGCTTGGCGTTTTTTCGTTATTTCGCGTGGCGTTATTTCGCTTGGCGTGTTTTCGTCTTTTCGCCTTCCGGTTGACATGCGCAAAGTGTAGTAACAGTAAAGCTGGGCATATGGGTAAAAACAACTATTCACGGACGGAAGGAGGGAAGGACAGACAGACGGACAAACGAAGACCATTCCTATACCCCCAACCCGCTACGCGACGGGGGATAGAAATGGAAGGGCAGAGGCGGTACCAATGATTTTTCCCAACCACCACCACCAAAAAGTTTTGATTGGTGCGAGTTTTGAGAAATAAAAGTCAAAAAAAGAAATACAGGTGGGGTGTGATGGATAGGTGCCTGAATTCCCACCCAATCCCAACAACAAAAACATTTGTTGGTTTGAGTTGATTAACAAATAAAATAAACTAGAGCTCCGCGAGTCAGATGTGTCGCCTAACGAAATTTTTGTTTGTAGATTATTAGCAATGTATTTGCACAAAATTCACATATGAAATAACCTTTTAATTGTCTGATTGCAAGAAACATGCAAAACAAGTTAAGTCCTTCGCAAGAAAGGCACTAAAATCAATCAAGGGAATAATTTAAAAGAATGACAAGAAATGCTCTATAAAGTCAATCAAAGGGGAATAATTTAACGACATTAATGGGACAAAATATGAGCAATATTGTCGCAAAGCATACCTAACACTGCTTTTTGAAACATGTATACCAAGTTTGGAGTCATTTGAACATATTGTGACATTGTTACGCTCCTAACAAGAAATGCTCTATAAAAATCAAAGAAAATTTATTCAAAAACGGAACAAGGTAGAGTTACGGTTCTTGTGCAGTGCACTTCGAGTCATTGCAAGAAACATGCATACCAAGTTTGGAGTCATGTGAACCTATGGTGACAGTTACGCTCCGCACAAGAAATGCTCGGTAAAATAAATCAAAGGGCAATAATTAAAAAACGAAAGAAGGTAGAGTTACGGTTCTTGTGCATTGCACTTTGAGTCATTGCCAGAAACATGCATTCCGAGCGAAGAGACGCCAAGCGAAATAACGAAAAGACGCCAAGCGAAATAACGCCACGCGAAATAACGAAAAAACGCCGAGCGAAAAGACGCCAAGCGAAATAACGAAAAGACGCCACGCGAAAAGACGAAATAACGAAAAAAAGCCACGCGAAAATACGAAATAACGAAAAAACGCCACGCGAAATAACGAAAAGACGCCACGCGAAAAGACGAAATAACGAAAAAACGCCACTCGAAAATACGAATTAACGAAAAAACGCCAAGCGAAATAACGAAAAGACGTCACGCGAAAAGACGAAATAACGAAAAAACGCCACGCGAAAATACGAAATAACGAAAAAACGCCACGCGAAAATACGAAATAACGAAAAAACGCCAAGCGAAATAACGAAAAGACGCCACGCGTATAGACGAAATAACGAGAAAACGCCACGCGAAAATACGAAATAACGAAAAAACGCCACGCGAAATAACGAAAAGACGCCACGCGAAAAGACGAAAAAACGCCACGCGAAAATACGAAATAACGAAAAAACGCCAAGCGAAATAACGAAAAGACGCCACGCGAATAGACGAAATAACGAGAAAACGCCACGCGAAAATACGAAATAACGAAAAAACGCCACGCGAAATAACGAAAAGACGCCACGCGAAAAGACGAAAAAACGCCACGCGAAAATACGAAATAACGAAAAAACGCCAAGCGAAATAACGAAAAGACGCCACGCGAAAAGACGAAATAACGAAAAAACGCCACGCGAAAAGACGAAATAACGAAAAAACGCCACGCGAAACAACGAAAAGACGCCAAGCGAAATAACGAAAAGAAATCAAGCGAAATAACGAAAAAACGCCAGGCGAAGCTAGAAAGAACGCTATTTTGTACAGTTAAATTGGCGTTTTATTGCACGGCGACTTTTCGTTATTTCG
Organism: Corbicula japonica; assembly: GCA_038501625.1. NCBI lineage: Eukaryota > Metazoa > Mollusca > Bivalvia > Venerida > Cyrenidae > Corbicula > Corbicula japonica. The sequence continues at coordinate 6,527 of JAZAYU010000047.1, forward strand.
CGCAAAAATAGCGTTTTTTCGTTATTTCGCGTGGCGTTCTTTCGTTATTTCGTCTTTTCGCATGGCGTTTTTTCGTTATTTCGTCTTTTCGCGTGGCGTTTTTTCGTTATTTCGTCTTTTCGCTTGGCGTTATTTCGCGGCGAAATAACGAAAAAACGAAATGGCATAAATCAGCCACCATATAGCCAAATCCAGTCATACATTAATCTCATTAAATGTCATTTTCGCAAAGATTTTATACTTAAGCGCTGGAGTCAGTGACCCCTGATTTTAATAAAAAAACTATTTTCCTGGTTTAAAATTTAAACGAAACTCGTCGTCAATTTTAACGCAAAACAGCGTTTATCTGCTATGACGTTGTCTATATTTGTCACTCTGTTTCGAATCTTTTATTACTGGAAAGGATATTTTGGCACAATAAAAAGAACTTATGTTATTTTAGCGACAATCAGAAAATAATGTTGCCAAACTCCACCGATCTTATTGCGGTAATATATTACTTTTATGTCTTATGACTTTAAAGACGATGGCGGTTGTTTCTAATTTTACAACTTATGAATTTAACGTGCACACCTTTTGCATGTGCAAACTCGATCACGGACTTGAGACCGACAGAAGTACGAGCAAAAGTATTATTGAACAAAGGATGTCTGTGCTGTTCCAACTGATATCGACGTTTACTTTTTCTTGAGACAAAACAACCTTAACAAAAGACTTACACTAGGCAAAGGACTCATAAATAAAAAGCCGGAGGTTCCTACTCGGGCTAGTCAGACAAAGCTGACACTAAATAGTCAAAATTTTCGCGTTTCCTGGGCATTCGATGGCTAGTATGGGCTGAAACGTACATGTTTCGAAATGGCATGCTAAAAACAGACCACAGGTTTCATGGTGTCATATCAATGTTAATTGATAGATGACCAGATTTTTTTATGTAAATGGACAGAACAAACACTTAGCTTCAAAAAGCATATAAGTTATCCCCTTATCAAATGGTTCCAACTTTGATTGCCAGCCTTTAGAAATATGTCATGTTTCGTGACTTTTTGGATGTCGTGCACACATAAAATCACTCGCATCAAATAGGTTTTATGCTTATTTCTCAGTAATTTCTGGACCGATTTCAAAATTCACACTTTCAAACAAAATTTGTCTTTGTATGTTTGATAAAACGACAGTCGATTGATATTGGAGGTTAAATGTCGATAAAAATGCTTTTTAACAGGAGTACGGTGCTCTTTATCTGATCGAAATCGGTCCAGAAATTACTGAGAAATAAGCGAAAACCTACCTGAAGCGACTGATTTTGTGTGTGCAGATCCAAAATGTCTCGTGTAATACGGTGCGCATGCAAAGCATACGGTTGTAAAATCAAAAACTACCACAACCGCCTTTTTGATGTGGTCGCTAGAAAAACTGTAAGAGATTTTTTCTTGGAAATATTGTTAATGTTTGTCTCATAATGTTGCAACCCAAATTAAATAAATTCTTTGAAACATAGAACTACACAAATAACAAACTATCTTTACAGGTGTGTATTTTTCCGCCTTCACCAACCGACACTTCAGTAACGCTGAATTGAGAACAGAACATGTAATAAAATTCCAGGACGTAGAAATCAACCAGGGACTCACATACAACTCGGCAACTGGAGTTTTTACAGCCCCATTCGACGGAGGCTACAGATTTGACTGGTCCATCCTAATCAACCAAGACGGACAGTTGTGGGTGTGTCTAGAAAAAAACGGCGCAATCGTTGTAAAGAGTTTGGGATACGCAGGATCGGGCTACTACTCGCAATTCAGCCACAGTGCAATACTCCAGCTGAAGGCCGGCGATTCCGTGCGTCTTGTCTATGTCAAGGGCCCAGCATCCATTTATGGGTCGGAAGGACGCTATACAAGCTTCTCTGGACAATACCTAGACTAACAGGATATCGTATGAGGCTCTCACTCCGCTATTACTAACTCCCCATCCTACACATCTTTTATATGTTTACTATTTGACTAAACCAAGGAAAAGTTTAGGATCCTAATTTTGATAAAAAAAACGGCGCATGCGCTGTAAAGAGTTTGAGATACGGAGGATTACCCGAAAATCAGCAAAAGTGAAATACTCCAGTTGAAGGCCGGCGATTCAGTGCGCCTTGCCTATCTCTTGGACCAGCATCCATTTATGGGGGAAGGACGTTATTCAGGCTTCTCTGGACAATTCCTAGACTAACAAGATGTCTTCCGCTGTCAGACTCACTCTAATATTCTAGCTCTACAGTACCTTAGTTTAGAACGAACAGCGCAACATGTATATGTTCTGTTAAATACCCCAATGATATACCAATTTACTATTCAAATAATATTTAGTCATTGTGTATTTTTATTATAAAAATGCCATAATAACTCAGTCGAAGTTGGGCCGCAGTGAATGCAGTTACCGTGTAAATTAAAGTCATAAAATAAATTATATAACTGACTTCCCTTTTGGAAGATTTTACGTAATTGTGATAAATTAAAATCAGTTGAGAAATTGTCGTTATCGAAAATATGCCAGTAAAATACAGACAATAGATATAGATGGCAAATGATGGCGTTATCTCCCAAATTGAATCCAACTTAAACATTAATTGTATTCATCCGTTATGTTTGCTGATTCGCCTAATAATAATTATCTTTCTTTTTTAAACAATATTAAAATAAAAATATTAAGAGCAAAAACTAACGTTGCCATTGTTGCCATTTCACTCAAATTTGTAATAACTATAATTTTAAACATCAACTAGTTGCCTTCTATCAGAAAGATATGATTGAAACCATCTCAAAATATCATCTCCAAGGCCAGCCGCACTTAATTTCATAAGAAGAGTTTGATGGTCTACTGTATCGAATGCCTTTTGGAGATCTAAAACCTTTGGAGCATACCCAAAATTTCAGAAAAAATCGTGCTCTCAAAATTCAATTGATTGAAGCAAAAGTTTTAATTTTATAATTATTTTCTAATTAGAAACAAGCTTGACTGTATAGAAATTATATTCCAGCATTAAGTGCCCACTTACCTGAGAGACCTAACAGAGGGACAATAACAATGGACAAACTTCCATTGGTAACTATAGCAAGTCATCAGTAACATGACAATTCATATTGATAACTAATAATCAAATCAGAAATAAAATTAAACAAAAAATATAACTGCAAAAACTTCTTTATTGAAATTCTGGAGATTTTTTGTTTATTATGATGATCATGATGTTCTTGCTGTAGTTCAAATATGTCGGCGTTTTTTATTTACATTGTTGTTTTTTGCTGGAAACGACAATGACGACGAAGACGCTGATGTATAGAAATGGATATAAAGTTTTTTTTACCAAACCTGCAATATATTGTTATTTGTCGTGTCCGTTGGCTTTCCTTTTTGGCTTACCCTAAAGAACTACAACTTAATAAAGCGAACACTTCAGAAAACCAAGCAAACTTTCTCGATCTAAATCTGTCAATTGAAAATGGTTACGTCACTACTAAAATTTATGATAAAAGAGATGATTTTAATTTTGATATAGTAAATTTTCCGTTTTTAGACGGCGATGTTCCCCGTGCAAAATCTTACGGCCGGTTTATATTTCACAGCTTGTTCGCTTTTCAAGAGCTTGCAACGATGTTAATGATTTCAATGAACGTAATCTTTGCATTACAGAAAAACTTTTAAAACAAGGTTATCGGTATCACAAATTAAGAAAAACATTTTGAAAGTTTTGTCGTCGATACCCAGATCTAATTCATAAATACAGGTGCAGTTTAAAATCACTATTACAACAAGGTATTTCACAGCCAGTGTTTTATGGAGATTTAATTTAAAAACTTAAGAAGATAAAAGGCAATGTTAATTTCTCCCGGTTATTCGTAAAAACCATCTGTAAATTTAAAAAGAAATGTTACCAACATGATATTTTACAGCGCTCTGCATGCCTGGTGGTTAACCCTTCTACAGTTGATCATTATGCTTACCTCTTTGGTTGCACGAAGGTGGCAGGGGTTTAAGAGTTTATGAAGGTTTATGGGGAAATCTTTTCTTAAAAGAAATGAGAAGCTCGATTTGTTTCTTTTATCCCAGTCAACGTGTTCTTGTTGATTTTACTCTAGAAGCTCTGGTCTCGGTAAGATCATCGAGCATCCGCCGTTTGGCTTTGCAATGCTATTAGATTCTTATGTTTTATATGTTTGGGTGCTTTTGCATGCAACATTGTTGAGCCGATAAGTGGGTTGGAGTGATTTCACCAAAACAACTTGTACAGTCGAACTTCGATGGCTCGAACTCCACGGGACCGGGACATTTGTTCGAGCCATCGGTAGTTCGAGCGATCCGTGGTTGGTATGTGAGAATGGGTTTCTGTTCACTTTACTAAGCTAACACATATTAATAATTCATAATTATTATTCTTATTTTAATGTTGTTTTTTTTTAATTATTTTCTCATTTAATACGACAACAAGCTTACATGATAATAAAGAAAGAAATTTATAGCCTTGATATTATATACGTGCACAAAAGTTATAAAAAACATAAAACTGATCATCTGCCGAACTCATTTTGAATTTGAGTTCGCATTGTAGAATTCGTTCGCTTATATTCAAACAGTTTGTTTATAATTATCATTAGTGTGGTATAAATAAACACAACAATCAAAATATTTTTATCCGCTTTAATGTGTTATTTACATGACTTACACGCGCATTGTCCTAATTGGCGAGACATTTTCGCGCCTTTGTTCGCACCTTTCATGATTACCGATAATTTTCTGTTCGAGCCAAGCGGTGTCAAAAACATTGAAAAGTAACTGTCGGGACCTTGATTGATGTTCGACTGTTCGAGTTATGGGTAGTTCGAGCCATCGGAGGTTGAACAACATAGAACATATAGAGTTCTAGTTCGGGACCGGACGAACTGTTCGAGAGAAGGGTGGTGTTCGAGCGAACGGTGTTCGAGCCATCGAAGTTCGACTGTGTTTGATTTGTGATATGAGAACCTGTTGGGGCAAGTGTGAGGTTGGTGCACCCTAGAACCTGATTTAAACCCCCAGTGGCAATTTGATTTACCACTGACCGTTCCAAGGCGGTAACCCCACGGGTTCTAATTTTTATTAATTGTTGTATCTCTTTTGAAACTGATCATTTTATTAACAATGATCTCTCCCTCTCTTCTTCTTGATTGTGTGGGGAGGCTGTTTTTTCTGAATATGGCGATTCTTGATATGCATATTTCACCGTTTTTCTTTCATTTATTATAAAAATGTATCTTTTTTGTTGCTAAATTTCATGTTCTTTCACACCTGATTTAAGCTGATTACAGGAAAAATGAGCGTGAACTCGTGCAATTTCCATGTATATGTTTAATATTGTGGCACACATTTCCCTTCAAGTTGTGCCCGAGGCAGAGTGTCACTGACCAAATAACTTCAAAATACATCAAGATATTGAAGTTAACCGAAATATTCCACCCGATCCAAGTTTATTAGCCTACTAGTACTAGAAATTTATTAGTGTTTTTAGCCTACTACTAGTAGTAAAAAATGGTGATTTTCAGCCTCAGCAGGCGATTTGTTACCTGTTGCGAGTAGCTAACAAAACACTAAAAGACTATGTCTCCATTAACAAAGTCCTAACCAATCAAAATGTTCCACACTGAAAGAAACCAACGCCATTTTATAGAATTTCTTCCAAGCCTCTCGTTAATATGAACCTGTTTTCTGTGGTAGGCTGAATTGTTTATGTTTTCTTGTTGTTTTCTTTTTTTTTTACTAAATAATGAATTCAAACAGTCCAGTAGCCTCTCTCTATATACTTATAATCTTACACATGACTTTATATAATGTCCGAGTGGGTAAGGCCTTGATAGATGCATCATTTCTTTTTCCAGTGTTTTGATTTAATATTACCCCTTGATGTAGGCCTACAGTCCTTTTATCCACCCTCCTGGGTTATTTTGCGTCTACATGTTTATATAAATTATTAGGCCTACAAATTATATTATAAATTATATTATAAAGAGTAGAGCTAGATGATCTGTTTTGTTTCAGGCTCAATAAATTAAATTGAAAATATTATTGTTTCTAAATTTATGTAGATCTAGAGGAATGCCTGTCACGGTAAAAAACCACGCTTAAAGTTTTTTTTAAATTTAGCGCATTTTTTGGGTTAGGTATAAAACGCAGCTATTCACGCAGACTGCGCTAACGCAGACTGCGTTTTGGGGGTATAAAACGCAGCTCTGCAGCTTATGTTAAAGTATAGTAGATAGCTGGAAAACGCAGCCGGGCTGCATTTTGACATGTTTTAATAGATGAATTGTCTAAATGTTGTTGTTTTTATTCGCTGTGTGTAATTTATGCAGATAGAACATAGATGAATTAATATAACGTTAGTAAAATATAAATGTTGTAAAAAATATATGGTACAAAAATAGGTTTTCAATAGATTTATATCAATTTGCAGTTTTCAGTATTGAGGTAAAATTAATATTTAGAGAACAATTAACGTATGTTTAAATATGTTGTTTGTTCCTATTGTTTGTCGGTTAATCAGACAATCATTCATACATAATACGAGGTAATGAAAAATGGGAAGAACACATCAAAGACGAAAATGTCTTAATTAATTCAAAATTAAATTATCCGCAACTTTTTAAAATTACGATAATTGCTATACAATAAAGCCAGTTGTGGATACCTAACAAATAAGAAAGGTTGCAGTTTTTATTATTGGTGTGAAATTATGTTTAGCGAGTAATGTACGTTTATTATTTTCATCGTCGTTGTTTTAATCATTTTGTAAAAAATCAAATTGTAATGTATCGGCCAGTTTCGTACAGAAATAGGCACAAAAAACACTTAACAACATTGTAATACATTCTTAAAAGTACATGTTTCATTATTTATTGCCGCAGCGCAATTTTTATATAGGAACTTTCCTAGATATAGTTCATATATAAATATTAAAACTTAGGTTAGCCAAAAGCATGTACTTGTCGATAGCTATTGCTTGTTGTAATTCTGCTAATCCAAATTTATTAACGGTTAGAGCTGAATTTGTTGTTGTGGTTTTCATCTAGTCAGGAAATAAAAATAATAAAATTTATTCCCGGTTAAGAAGTATTCACATTTGAGAATGTACTTTAATCCAAATAGCATGATAGTGGTTTGAAATATCAGATTGTTTAAAGCAGGACGTAAAGACAATTAAAACTTGATATTAGTTTTAAATTTATAATAAATATACATATTGATATTTTAATCAGCAGCACTAAAGTTCTATGCTTTACAAATCTGAAAATAATTAATAATTAAATACAATTACCAATTCAAAAATACAAAAACCATTGTATCGCCACCTACAACCTATTTGCCTCAACGAGTTAACCAAGGGACGAGTTGGCTACGCCCAATGTATTTATCATTGTATTGATATCCAATGATAAGTAAGTTGGGCGGAGCTAAATCGTTCATTGGTCAATGCTGTAATGCAGATAACATACACGTGTCACTAAGATCCGTTTTACTAATTAAATTAAAATCAGATTTACACGCATAGTAATTTGTGCAAAATAAAGCACACGGTGTCAATAGAGTGACAGAAGATGTATAATAATATATTATATTCAACATAATTTAATCGGAGTTAAATCGTGGTATTATATCTGTCAGCAACTGAGTTATGTAATCACAATTCCTGAATTAATAAGACTTTTCAACTTTAAGATATTTCTTGTAATTATATTCATTATAAACACAACAGCAAATAATGCAAAACATATAAAAATTTAAATCTTATTAATTTTGTAGTTGTTGCTTTCTTATTTTGTTATATTGCTGTAAAAACGTAAAATATTGACAGGGACATGTGTATTCTCAATATCCGGGATGTTTTTCACACATAACCAGAGACCCGACTCTTTGTATATTAGTTGTTTAATGATCAGATTAAACAGAAGCAAATTTGAAAGGACCCGTTAAATCTTTTCTATGTAGATCTAAATCTATATGGGTAATACGTAAATTGATTTATTTCATTTGTTTAAATTTTATTAAATAAAGCATGCTGCACGTTATATTAGAAGATAAAATACTGTCAAATTGCACAGAGTGCCGAACATCAATACAATTTTGAAGAGTTGAAGAAAACATACTTCGACAATAATGTTTACAGTCAATGAAATTTTGAAACCATCGATAAAGAGATGGCATGCATCTCAGCTTTGAAGGAACTGCGCGCGTGGCTGTGTGCGTAGAAACCGCTGGGCTGCGGAAAAGGATGCTGGAGACAACTTGCAGAGCAACGCCTGTGACGTCTCCAGCACCATCGGTACCGTCATCTGTCGTGCCAGCTTCGATGTAGACATCACAGAAGCAGCTTTCAGTGACACCCTAAAAACGTACTCCCGCGCCTACAAATTATATCTGTCAACAAAAAGCATTGAATACAAAACTTGTTTATTACATATACATTAAAACATTACAACTATGTCCTCCGATAAACCCATCTTGTTTACTGTTTATTACATACAAAAACTATCATTATTGTTTAGACAAATTAATGTGTATATTCTGCATTTAATAAAATGTTTTCGGGTGATACACTTCTAACATTTTCCCAATAAATGATTTATTTTATTTGTCGCATTTGCGACTCTTCAAAATTGTTATCACTTGGCATCCCTAATTATTTTATCACTGAGTTTGATACTTAATACGCCGATTATATATCATTTTAACCATGATTATTTTTTAATTTTAAACATCACCATTGAAAACAAATTCATGTAACGTGAATGTATAGTCAATTAATCAGATTCGGCATTCAATTTATCTCGGCACATGTTATAAATCTAAAGTTAAAAAACTAAACTTTGTAAATTAGACTATTGTTGATAGAACACACTGATTTCTTAATAAAGTTTCGATTCTTTACTCAAGTTTTATCAAATTGCCGAAAGTGATTGCATGCCGAAACTTATTAATTAATTGACTGTATGAACATTACCGTAATTGCGCCACATCATCGGGAAATATTTAATTGCAATTGTTGTTTGTTTTACTACATTTGTTTATATTTGTTGCATTTATTTATCTTTTTGTGTTTGCATACTAATTTCAAAAAGTGTTTTTGACTCTAATGAATATTTTAATACTGCCTTATTGTTAAGATTTGTTGCATGATTATTAAATATTTTCAACTGTTTGGTATATGTTATTACTGTCACAAGATTTGTAGCATGAACTTATTAAATATTTTCAATAATTTTACTCTATTTATCTTTATTTGTCAATTTTATATAGTTATAAAATAGTTAATACCGTTTTGGATAGATAACACCTTCAACAGACAATGGTTTACACCTTCCGCCCATATGTTTATATAAGGCTGCGTTCAGAGCTGCGTTTTCCCTATATGTTTATATTGGCTGCGTTTTCTGGCTGCGTTTTATACCCCACCCATTTTTTGTTTTGTTATTGGCGTCAAGGTCAACTGTATACAGTGGAGTCACGTGATTACAATATTATTTATACATTTAATTAGGCCTAATTAACTTATCGTCATTAGGACTAGTATAATTTATAATTGAATATTGTCATTAGCCTATATTTTGCGTTGATATCAATATAAAATAAATTTCGGACAACAAACAACAACATCCGGGTTATTTTTAAAAAGTTCATCCGGCCAAATTTTTGATATATATCAGATAATACAGATCTTTAATAAAAATGTGATAATTGATTGTCAGAGACGTTCAGTGTTTGCTTGAAATCTGCGACGGTAACTATATACATCAAATTTTATCGTGAAGTTTCCCTGCGGATAGATGCAAGTAGGATCAGTAACCATTTTCCTCGTGTTTGCATTTCGGATAGTGTTATTTTCGTCTACAGTACTCAATTCTATATCCTCCATTGAAATAATTTCGTTGACATTTAATTATTAGTCTTCAGTAGTTCAGTAGTGTGTTGTGAAATACTTTGAATTTATTTTTGAAACTTGATATCTTTAGTAGACTGAATAGTTTGTGTAAGAAGTGACCACCTTCCTCTGTTCATCATTCTTGCTTTTATGTGTTTGTTTTAATGTAGAATATCGATAAAATTTGATATTTTCATTAAAGAAGGTTTGACAAGGAGCTATCAGGTTTTTGAGCATTGTTTCAATATTGTTTGTTTTCTTTTTTAAATAAAAGTGCTTTTAAATTTATTTCCATGTTGAAGTATTTGTGTGCAGTTAATTTATTTCAACACATTTATCATCATCATCATCTTCAGTGATTGCCTGACTCGGTTCAAATAAAAGAGAATACTTATAGCATATGTATATATTTGTATCTTAATTTCTGATACTGTTGTCTTTTGAATACAGCCTAGTAATTTGTAACAATTTATTGTTGAACCTGCTTGCGGTGAGCTGTACATAGTTGTCACATTGGTGGTCCGGTGTATGTTAGTGCTGAAGTAATTCCAACTGGGGGCGAACCAACCACCACCAAGTGGGACACCCATCCAGGCATTGACCGAGCAAACTGTTCCTTAACTAGTTTTGACAGTCGGTACACTGTCAGCGAGGCTGTTGGAAGTGACCTTATGCTGCCTGCACTACACTCCCCCTTTCTTTATCTTACGGAGCTTAGGCATCAACCGCACAGACCCATGGACTGCAGTTTCTAGCCTATCCCCGCTCCGAAGCAATCACATGGGCTCTTCAAGCACTTCTGACGCCAGTGAAGTAATTCCCAACTGCGGAAAACGAACCATCCCCCAGCAGGACACCCATCAATGCATTGACCGAGCAAACTGTTGCTTAACTAGTTTTGTCTGTACACTTCAACCAAGTCGCCGAAAAGCTAGCTCAACAGCGAGGCTGTTGGAAGTGACCTTATGCTGCCGGCACTACAGTGCACCTGTCTGCCTGTTGGTGCGCCTGTTGAATTTGTATTGCTCATAAACTTGCATTTAGCAATCTTGTTTAAATTTGACATAAACGTTCACCTCAATGGGACAGAGTGTTGCACACAAATCCTAGATTACCATCTCAAAAGTCAAGGCCACAGAGTAAAAGGTAATGTGAAAGCTTGCCTGGCCCATTATTTAAACATGCATCGAGCAATCTTCTTTACATTTGACATGAATTTTAACCTCAATGATACTAAGCATCAAGCACAAACTGGTTCGTATTTCAAAGGTCAAGGTCACATTTAGGGGTCAAATGTCATATGGGAGCGTGTCTGGCCCATTGAGCAATCTTGTGTATATTTGGCACAAATGCTAACCTCAAAGAGGTGAAGTGTTGCGCTAAAACCCTAGTTTCCCATCTCGAAGTTCAAGGTTATTCTTTAGGGCCTTTTTCCTTCTTTGGTAGGGGCCTTTTTACAGGCACCTTCCCCTCAGAAAATATCTTTGAAATCATGCACTTTTGAGTTTTCACTAAAGACTTGCTTATATCAGGTATTTTTATTCTCTTTTACTAGGCTTAAGAGAAGAAATCACATTATTTTCTCCAAAAATACAGGGCATGGGCCCCTTCACCTAGAAGAAAAAATGCCCAGCACTTGGAGGTGAAAGGTCGTGTGAAAGCTTGTCATGCATTGAGAAATCTTGTTACGACCTTCAAAGAAATTCGGGGGAGCATATAGTCTCTGGGTTGTCCGTCGGTCCGTCTGTTAGTCAGTACGTCCCACATTCGTGTCCAGCCCATAACTTTTTTATTAGAAGTCTGATTTAAAAATTATTTCTGAGAAATAAACACTATAATGAGACGACATGTCGCGCACAATATTTAAGTTGCTACCTTGAAGGTCAAGGTCACAGCATGACCTTGTAGCAAAATCATGTCTGGCACATAACTTCTTTCTTTGAAATGATTTTATAATGAGATACCCGAAATGATCACCATATTTAGACAATGTGTCGCGAGCAGAATTTTGGTTGCTACCTTGAAGGTCACAGCATGACCTTGTAGCAAAATCGTATCCGGCCCATAACTTTTTCATTTATATACTTGGATTTTACAATAGTCTGATTTTATAGCACTGCACTTCAAATATCACCTCAATAGTTATAAATACAAATTACCGTTTTTGTGACAAAGTACCAATTTTGGGACATTACCCGTCTTCAACAGTCTCTTGTTTTTATTTGGCATAAATGTTAACTACAACGAGTTGTAGTGTCACATTCAAACCCCAGTTCCCACCTCAAAGGACATTTATGGCTGAAAGGTTGTGTGAAAGCGTGCTCGACATGTTGCCAACTGGCATCTTATAAAAACTATAAAGTCCAAGTAATTTATTCCTTTTATTTTTAGTTTCAGGCAAAAATAATCAAGATGTTCCTCTTTGCCAGTTACAAGGTCCATCCAATTGCCAATTTTGCCGTAGAATCACACTAGAGCAGGCTTGAATTTGACTATTGGGTAATGTGGAATATATATCATTGTAACTGAAACCTTAGATAAATCTTTTGACAGCTTCCATGAAGCCTATAGGGATAGAGTTGCTAGTAGGACTTGTAATAAGTAAAAATTTTATACCTGTATGTCTGTAAGACAACTGTCAGTAAGAGTTCTGATTATAAAAGTAATATGTATCAATATAGTGTTTTAAAAAGAAAAGAAAGTGAAAATATTTTATTTTGTCTCAAAAACACAAACCTTTATGAAGAAAGTAGAGTAGCAGCAAGCAAATACTAGTAAGGAGTAATTTTGTCAGCTACTAATCAGAAACTTTCTGAGTTGATTTATGTAAATTATTATAATTTTTAAAATCTCATCAAAATTGGTAACTGATTCCAACTGAAAATCATTTATTAATTGCAGCTAATGTTCCAACATTAGTATCATAAAATATTATAGAAGTTGATTGCCAAAACTTTCTTTATTGAGTCTATTCCAATATGAATTTATGTTACCTTTGGTTAATATTTGTCACTATAACAATAGTTCAGTTAGAACAGTTGAAAAACATTTCATTGCCAAAGATTTTTATGTTTCCCGAAGAAATTCGGGGGAGCATATCATTGCCGGGTTGTCCGTCTGTCAATCTGTCCGTCTCGCATTCGTGTCCGGCCCATAACTTTTTTATTTGAAGTCATCTTTTAAAATTTTTTACAGAAATGAACACCATAATGTGACGATGAGTCACATGCAACATTTGGGTCGCTACCTTGATGGTCAAGGTCACAGCATGACCTTCTAGCAAAATTGTGTCCGGCCCATTACTTTATTTGAAGCCGGATTTTAAAATTATTTCACAGAAATGATCAACATAGTGAGGCGATGTGTTGCGCACAACATTTGGGTCTTTACCTTGAAGGTCAAGGTCACAGCATGACCTTGAAGCAAAATCCTGTCAGGGCCACAACTTCTTTATTTTAAGTCTGATTTTTAAATTATTTCACAGAAATGATCACCATAATAATCAATGTGTCATGTACAACATTAAGGTTGCTCCCTTAAAGGTCAAAGTCACAGCATGAGCTTGTAGCAAAACATCCGGCCCATAACTTTGTTATTTGAAGTCTGATTTTAAAATCATTTCACAGAAATGATCACCATAACGAGACAACATGTCACAGGCAACATTTGGGTTGCTTCCTTGAAGGTCAAGGTCACAACATGACCTTGCAGCAAAATCGTGTACGGCCCATATCTTCTTTATTTGAAGTAGGACTTTAAAATATTTCACAGATATGATCACCATAGTGAGACGATGTGTCATGTGCAACATTTGGGTCACGCCCTTGAAGATCAAGGTCACAGCATGACCTTGTAGCAAAATCGTGTCAGGCCCATTACTTTGTTATTTGAAGCCGGATTTTAAAATTATTTAACAGAAATGATAACCATAATGAGATGACATGTCAGGTGAAACATTTGGGTCACTGCCATGAAGGTCAAGGTCACAGCATGACCTTGAAGCAAAATCACGTCCGGTCCATAACTTTGCATTAACTTAGTTATTTTCATGAAATTTTGTATGTGACTAGTAAACAATACAGTTCTACAATATAGTTATAAGCACTTGATACAGCAGCATACTGCAAAACTTATTTTGTTTTGTTTTCATACAGGATTTCAGTTTGACACAAATTTAAGATTGTTGATGCAGAAAAACAGATTCCAGCTGCTGGACTGTGCACAATGTATTGATGTGTTACATTGATAAACATGCATACATGTTTTGCATGTGTTGATACAAGAAAGTTATCCATCAAGTTATCCCAAACAGCCATAAAATCTCAAATTCTTATTAAGATATTTCACAAAAAATGAGGATATTTGGGAATTTTAATATGATAATTAAATATTTAATTGATTTCATTTGAGAATGAAAAACATTTGGATTGCTATCCCCAGTTAAAGTTAATATAAAGCCATCCTGACCTTTTTGATGAGTGAAGATTAGAAATTATTTTTCTTGTCTATTTACAGAATAAAGGTGTGTTGCCTTCCTTGGACTATTGATACACAGTATTCCCTGGACAGAAGATCAATGATGAAACCAACAAAAAGTGATTCCACAATAGTTGGTAACCCTGTTAAATACATTATGCATTGTTATCTTAAATACTGCATTCATTTGGCTAAATATTCTTTTAAATTTCTGCATATTTTGTTACGCCCTGCTTCGAAGAAGTTGGTTGGTTGGTAACCAAACTAGTCTGATCAATAACTAGACAATTATTTGATACACAGTCCTTAAATTTTTTTAGAGGTGTTTGTCATCACAGGTACATGTAGATGACCCCTCACAGGTAGATGACCCCTATTGATTTTGAGATCATAGGTTAGTAGTCAAGTTCACAGTAACATTCAATAAAATAACAGATTACTATCCAATTGGTGTTTGGGGGCATACATGTTTTACAAACATCTCTTGTTAATTGGTAATTTGTAAGTATTTTCATTATAATAAGCAGTATAAAACTTCTGTATTGATTTTGTATTTTGGGAATGAAAAGGGGGTCTGTCTAGTGGGGTTATTTTTATCATTAAGATCTAGATAAATATAAAGTTGAGCACAATTGCTATTACTTTTATTTAAAAAAGCAGAGAAGAATTTCATATATAAATTCATTTTTAACTTTTCAGAGACAGCTCCAGCTGATGATTTTCGGCTACAGACTTCCAATTGAAAGTGCTACCTTCACAATTCAAGACAATTCGAAATTCCTGGTTTTTCAACCACATCACAATCCATCCCGATTCAAGAGTCATGTATCAGTAAAAAAAAATAGGGATAGAATGGGAAAAAGCCAAGTACACAGGATGAATGATCTTTCACACAATTTCTTTGAAAAGAAAAATTGCCAGAACTGAATTAGCATCTACATGTTCAGTGACACCATTAATTTTACACCTGGTCAACAGATCAGAAATCAGATACAATATGTTTAAATGAACAAGAGAAAGCAATGAAAAAACTATTGCAAAGTTGAAAACATGTTAACTAAGTATTGAATTTTACACCTGGCCAGATGATGTAATGTGTTAATTGAAATGTAAGTGAATTTTTTTTATTATTAAGTTTGATTGTAAACACAAAATATATCACTATATTACTTTTGCCAATGAAATCATTATTAGATCACACATATTAAGAGTCTTGATGCATCTCTATTGTATTCTTTCCTGTAAATTATAAACTTTTCTCTGTTAAATGATTTTGAAACAGCGGATTATCACTTCTGTTTTAATTGTTCTTTTCAAACTGCTTTTAAAGCTGGTACTTATACAGGCATTAACACATTTAAAAAAAAATGGGTTCACCATTGAGATGACATCATGACATAGAGTTATGAACAAACATTTTGGTGCCATTTCACAAATTGTCAATATAAAGCAGCATATTTTTTAAAGTGTAAAATAGAGGAAATCTATTTTTACCATTGCAAGATCGAAACAGATTTCACTAAATTTTGGATAATGCATATTAACCCATGGATACTTGATCATAAATGTAAATTTTGGTGCTCATTCTGTAAAAAATTCTTCTATCTTACTCTGGTAAAAATAAATATATTTTCAAATATAAATATGTTAAATATATTTTTATGTATTTAAATATCTTTTTAATTTCTATTATTTACTTCTTATTGGTATTATTGTGTTAAAAATGTTTGCAGCTTTTTTATTTAATAACTGGATTTACAATATCAGATTAATTTTTAGTTTTGTCACCCTTTCAAAGAAAGAGCAATACATAGGGACCGCTTTTTCTGTCTGTCTTTCTGATCATGGTTATAACTTTTCTATTTTTTAATATTACTTAATCAAACTTTCAAATTCTATTGCTTTTGACATCAGGGTCATAATGATGCCAAAATATTCAGGGTCGCATTTGATAGTTTTGCGCCTTTTTTTTATTTGGATTTTGTCACAAAAAGGTTGGATATAAGTTTACCATTTCTTTAACATTACTTTATCAAAATTTCAAGTTATATTGCTTATGATAACAGGATAATGATGATGCTAAAATGTTTAGGTCAAGATCACTTTGGTTTTTAATCATGACAAAGTAACGGAGGGTCACAAGTGTTTAACTGAACACCCATCTTGATTATTATAAAAAGGTGAAATATGCATATCAGGAATCACCACATTCAGAAAAAACAGCCTCCCCACACAGTCAAGAAGAAGAGAGAGGGAGAGAGCATGGTTAATTAAATGATCAGTTTCAAAAAAGACACCACTAACAATAAACAAAAATGAGAACCCAAGGGGTTACCACCTTCGAACGGTCAGTGGCAAATCAAATTGGGGGGTTTAAACCAGGTTCTAAGGTGCACCAACCTCACACTTGCCCCAACAGGTTCTCATATCACAAAACAAGTACAAGTTATCTTGGTGAAACAACTCTAATCCACTTATTGGCTTAACAATGTTGCATGCAAAAGCACACTAATATATAAAACATAAGAAGCTAATAGCATTGCAAAGCCAACGCGGGGGGGGGGGGGACTCAATGATCTTACCGAGACCAGTGCTCCTGGAGTAAAATCAGCAAGAACACGATTACAGGGATAAAAGAAACAAATCGAGCTTCTAGGTTCTTTCAAGAAAAGATTTTCCCATAAACCTTCATAAACTCTTAAACCCCTGCCAAAGTCACATTTAATATATTTTAAAAGAGTTTCTTCAACAGGATTTCCACTGATTCCATAAACTCTTTGTCAGTAATTGGACATAATGGTAATTTAGTTCATGCATCATCACTGTAAGTCCTGGTGTATAATTGCTCGTGGATAAGTAGACAATAATGTGCATTATATTCTTTATATACATCTAAGAATGATCTTATGGCAGAAATGAGGGAATGAAATCTTTTTTCCATTGATTAGTAGTCATCAGTAAATAAATTGCAATATCAAATTTGTAAAACTTTTTGCTGGCTGATGAACCATATTTAAATTTACTTGTCATATGATTTTCAAGTTATTAATAGCATACTGTAAGTTATAATATTATGGTAAAGTAGTTCATTCATCATCCAAGATAGTCCAGGTGTATGTCGTAATATTATAGTTCTGTACTTAAAGTGGCGTCCAATTTTTTAAACAACCATATAACTTGAGTCTGTTGATATGGTTGATCTTTTTATAAATGCAATTTATTTGTTACAGCATATTGTTAGCTTTGTGAATTGTAAATTATGAATAAAGATAACAATAAACAAGTTTTGTTATACCTGATTTTGAAATTTCATTCCAACTTCTTTTGGCTTAACTCTTTGCTTAGTGGATATATTCTTAAATCATGTGCAAACAATGTAGATCCAGATCTGTCTGCATACCTGTGCAGTCTGATCAGGATCTACAATTAATGATCCGAAATAACCTAATAAATCTAAAAGCAACAAGTGTATGTCTTGATCATACTGAATGGATTTGGATACCAATCTGGATCTACACTGCAGGCACATGGGATACAAATCATATCCACGGAGGTAAAAGCGGATCTTGTTCAATCAGATTGATTAAAACTAACAAGTCATGTCAGTCCGGTAATCCTTCATTATTACCAACAACGAGATGGGGCATCTCGGAGTTGAATGGGAGCGTATTGTTAATCCTTTACGACTTCTGTACTATACATTTCAGTTTCACAAAATTCTGCCTATCCACTTATAGAGACTGTTCAATGGTGATAATAACAATAAGATATATGTGACGTCGCAACAATTGTCCTCTATTCGCTCTAGCGTGTTTGGCTCTTAGTTACTTGCATTCAAATTAAAAAAATGATGTTAGCATCGTCCGACCAGTTTTCAGTATAGTTAGTGATAATTAAATATAACTCATCCGATTCTTAAGAAATGGGCCTAACAGTTAAGATGTTAGAAACCAAACGTTTGTATAATGTGCAATCAGTATACTATATCCATTGGCATGTCCCTGTCAACCACATATCGAAAATCAGCAAAGGTTCGAGTCCTGCAAAGAAGTAAACCTCCGAAAATTTTGGCAAACCAGAGCGTAAAATCTACATGATACCTGTAGTCTCCCGACCACCTGCTTCCCCATTTCGTAGTTCTTGTTTAATGTTTGGAATTAAAATGGTTATAAAGTACAGTTACAAAAATTATATTTTGGGTTAGAAGCTTCTTCCACTCCACCAGCGAGGTTGAGATCTTTGGTGTTGAGTAGCGCCAGGATTTTTTAATGAGGAATAAGCGTATGCAACTTACTGAAGTACATGGGTCATGTTTACTTATTCCACTTAATAGTTAAAAGTGAACATATTGTTGATGTTTTTTGTTCAACCATTTACTCCATATATATCGCGTCTGCGACCAGTATAGATCAGCCGGCACATCCATTCCATCAGATTTGAATCTGCTTTGTTCGCTCCTCGGTCAAATATATCATAATGAATATTATAAGCGTATCGTGTAGATCCTGCTCATGTCATATGGATGTGTCGGCAGATCTTGATCTACATTGTTTTCCCATGGATAACAGCCATATCCCATGAGATAAAGTGTTAACTTGAAGACAATGGAAAAATTCAATGAAACTTTCGGGACATATAGGTAGCAACATTTTAATTAATAAGTGGTGACATTTATAAAAAAAAAAACAACATCAAAAGTGGACATTTTCCAAATCCCTGATAAAGATTAACTTTTTCCATGATTATTGTACATCGCAGTTCCATATTGTAAGATACCTCGGTGTACTTCTTGCGGACTAGTTTCATTCTATGAGATACCACATATCTAAGCCACATAAGTCATTTTATCCTAAGAATCGGCGTTCTTTATAATAGTAGATATTCCACAGCAGTTGCACACTAAATTGTTACCGTAAATAATTGTACTGGAAAAATACTTTAGAATTTTTTCCAACAACAACATTACTCATTGAAATTGCTACTTGGCAATTTGATTTGCCACTGACCGTTCCAAGGCGGTAACCCCTCGGGTTCTCATTTTTGTTTTTTGTTAGTGGCGTCCTTTTTGAAACTGATTATTTTATTAACCATGCTCTCTCCCCCTCTCTTCTTCTTGACTGTGTGGGGAGGCTGTTGTTTTCTGAATGTGGCAATTCCTGATATGCATATTTCACCTTTTTATGACAATGCAGGTGCATTCATTCTATTTTAAATTAGTCCGATTGAACTGCTTAAATATCACCGTTAATAAGTGTGAACTTAGAAAGTTTGAATAGTTTATATTTCACAACTTAATTAGTTCGTTATCGGACGTTTTTCTGTACTGCATCTTCAGTACACTAAACAAAATGACGTCTCTGACAGAGACTCTGTACGACACGTACCGGCTTTTCCAGGCAATTTAAAATACGTTTTATTTCTGTAGAAGAACATTTTATATAAAAAACACTGAAATTTCACATATAAGTACGATTTTTGTACAACTGTGCACGAGTATTAACTAATGGAATTGCGTAGTTATTATCAAAAGGAACCGTGCTGACGTGAAAACATATGACAATTTTGTATGTTTGACTTTAGTCTGCGCATGAGTCTATTTATATGAATACAAGATTACTGTATGATCCATGTCAGACTATTTGTGTGTATAAAACAAAGTGCTTGTAAGCCATCCCGCTTTTGAGACAACATATTACAGACGTATTTGATGAATATTCAATAATAACATTACGATGGCCCGATTTCCCATGCTGACCACTTCGTACAGTACAATGCCATATAATAAAGCCACTAACGTCTAACGTTATACTTTATGACATGCAGCAGGTAGGGTATTGGGTAATTGTTTACATCAAATCATGCTTAAAATCAAATGCATGTTCAGACGTTTGATTTCCAACAGTGTTGTTATTATAATTATCATCATTATAAAAAGTTACCATGTGTGATACTGGAAAGGAAGTAGTTAATGACAATTGTACTGAAAAAGGTCTGTGGTACCTTTTTTCAGGTAAGGTATTCAATGATGCCAGTGGTATGGAAGCAGTTTTTGTCAGTGTTACTGATGGGGAAAAATATTGTAGTTTTTTGTACTTGATGGTGCTGACAAGGCCTTTACTGTTGTCACTTCTTATAAGTTACGAGTAGTGGCAGTTTTCTAATCAGAATTATTGTTTAACCCTTTCACCATATATACCCCTAAGTTATGGCATGGGCGAACAGTGTAGGACCAGATCAGCCGGCACATCTGTGCCATCTGATCAGAATCAACACTGCTTTTTAGGTCATTTCTGACCAAAAAGCACAGTGCAGAAGGCAAGGATATCCCTGCTGATCTGGTCTAGACCGTTTGCTTAAGCACTAAAAGGCATATATATATGGAGGAAAGGGTTAAAGTATTCATTAAGGTCGAGATATTGATAACTCTGTTCAAGGCTTAAGGTCATTCTACTCATAAAATTTATTAAAACTTCATGATCCTTTGAACCAGACAATAGTTAAATAATACAACAAATACAGCGACTGTACTTTATAAATGTATTTTATATCTACATTTACATTTTTTTTACCAAGATACAGATACACAAAATTGATGTGTGCAAAAAAAGATCAATAGGTGTAAAAACCTTGTAAAATGAACCAACAAGAGCAATTTCACATTAAATTATTTGCACCAATTTTGCACAAGGAGGCTAGACTGATGGGTTGATTTGTGCAAACACTATCGACATGGTAGTATTGTCTTGTTTTATGGTTTGCTTTAAAATTGCATTCACTATGTTCCAAGAACCGATAACAACCAAAGATTTTTGTAATGTATGAATTTTAGGAAGTTTTAATTTTTCCCACCCTTTCTTATGTCTACTAATGATTATGGAACTTAAGCTAAGTTTGACTGCAATGGTATGAGCAAACAATTCTATTTCAGCATCCAAACAAGATGTGATTCTTTGTAATTACACACTTCTTTGGTTACAAATCTACACGATTTCACAATACAACATGCATGTATTTTATTGTGCAATATCATTCTAAAGACCTGTTGCAAGCTGTCCCGCCATTTAAATAACATTTGATAAAAACCAGTAATACTGGAGAAGGTATAAATGATGTTACAAATGTTGTTTTTTAAATAATATATCGAGAATTTCTAGTGTTTTTTCAGCATGAAAATATTAAAATATGTCTCATTAACATGCCAGATACAAACAACATTGCTCAATGCATGTTAAAGTTATGAGCTGGAAAAGCTTTCACACAAGATTTGACCACTGTAACTTCAACATTTAAGATGGGAACCTGGGGTTTGTGCACAACATTCTGTCTCATTGAGGTTTACATTAATGCCAAATGTAAACAAAAATGCTCAATTTATGGACAATGTCTTATCTGTCCTTTGACCCCAGTGACCTTGAACATTGAGATGGAACCTGGGGTTTGCCTGTGACATTCCATCTTGATGAGGTCAAAATTCATGACCCCTAAAAAAAGCAAATATTTTGCATAAAAAAACACTGGTCTTATTTGAAATATTTCCAATACAATACGAAGATTCTGTTTAATTTTATAAGGTATTCCAAGTAATTACTCAGATAAATAACAAGAATACATGTAATTAGAATAAAAATGTCACGCTGAAAGTCAAGTCTGAGCACAAGACTGTTCATGA
Organism: Corbicula japonica; assembly: GCA_038501625.1. Taxonomy (NCBI): domain Eukaryota; kingdom Metazoa; phylum Mollusca; class Bivalvia; order Venerida; family Cyrenidae; genus Corbicula; species Corbicula japonica. The sequence goes on from JAZAYU010000047.1 coordinate 28,612, forward strand.
TATTGGTGCCAAGTGTTGTCACTCCGCTGTAGATTTGCTAAAAGATGTTCCCCAGCCTTTGTCTGGATTCAGCTTTGCACTGGTCCATATGATATGATCTGAACGCTTTAAAAATAAGCTGTTGAAAGCTGACTTTTTTAATACATTTGCAGTCTTATTTCTTGCAAATATATGCTGTTTGAAAATATGCTGTCTATTCAATCAATATTGCTGACAATATTTCCTCATTCATCAAGATTGTTACTCGACTTTTGATGAGCAGGAATCTGAAAGAATAAAAGATAACATCGGTCTGAAATCACCTTTTCTTAATATTTAATAAACAATTGCAATATACATATCCTTGAAAATGTTCTAGAGTTACATTACTTTGCATGGATCAAAGCTGTAGTCATTGTAATTGATAGAGTATTGAAACCTAGATTACAGGTATTTCACCAGTAAATATATATTAAAGATGTTCTAACCCAAAGATTATAAAACTGATATTTGAGACCAGTCTCAAATCTTAAGCATCTGATAGGCTGCATTATCTACCAGTCGCCTTTTCAGCCAATCAAATGCTTGAGATTTGAGACTGGTCTCCAGATTCAGTTTTATGATCTTGGGCCCATATCTTTGTCACTATCAAGCAGAAGAGAAACAAAATCAGTCAAACTGATTATTTCTCCTGAACAGGAAGTGTCACTTGTTTACCCGACAAAGGAGGGTCATTGAATTCAAACACATTGCTGTTGAGAAATAGTTAGGTGATAAATCTATAAAGAAATTAAATGGGGGATAACCTTGAACAAAGTTTTTGTACAGACAACAGGTAGACATACAGAGAAGACATTATGACCCCGAGAGTCTTTAAAACGTCTTGAAAACAGACTACTTCGTTGCGTTTGCAACATGTCTAATGGAGATTTGGCGCACTAATAACATATTACCCTGTACTGAATTCTAAAACATCCAGAATTGTCTAGGAACTTTTTTGGACACCTTTGTACATTGGCTGTGTTATTGGAGGGTATCTTTTTTTAACTTTTTTTAGATTGACAGCCTACATTGTTGTTAGCTGCTAATTTCAATTATTATTCCAAATTTAATGTCTTCCATTAAGAGAAATTTGAATAGATTTATCCCATATTTTTGCATGTAAATTTATATTTAGTCATGTCTACATCTAAATAAACAAATTCATTATGGGTGGCTGTTAAGGAAAAATACACAGAAACATTTACAACACAGACAAGACATAGGGACAGGTAAAGAAAGACCTTGTACAAGACATTGGGAGAGGTATAATTGACTCTGATCCTTTAAACTCATTTAGATTAAAAAAAACAGGGCAAACTCAAATCTACCAGAACCCCAATAGCCAGCCCGCAACAGTATTTTTAACATTTGAATACCATGAGCATCGGTTCCATTTTGAAAAGAAAAATGTGACTTGAAAGGCAAGACACTCTAAGGTATTTGAACCACTAACCCCAAGTATGATGGTGAGCAAGTGAATAGTCTAAAAATGTGAAATATTTAGATAGAATAATCAGAATACCTTCCATACAACCATCTTTGAAGAGAATTATCAATCAGCATTCCTAATCTTGTGACACCATTACAGCACAGACAGTCTTCACTAATCTGAAATTTAAAAAAAATGAGTATCACAGATGAACTTTACTTAAATGAATGATATACATATACTCACAATAGAACCTGATACTGACAATGGTAAATTTTGAAGAACTGGTAAATGAGAGAGCATGTACTTATTAGAAACAATACACACTGAGCCATGAATGGAGGTCTTTTCTATCTTTAAAATCATTTTTATCTATTCAATGAGGAAACAAAGTAATTATTTACCATCCCACTGCTGCATGCTGAAGTGTCAGATAAATACACCAGGCATGTAACATTCCAAGTGTACTGGGCAAATCCATCATCTCCAGAGATACATGTATGACCATCAGCTTTTTTCAGCTTTCTGCAAGCAATAAAGAAGAATCAAGCCTTCTGCCACTGAACAGACAGATAAAACATCAAACAATGGCTCTGTTGTACACAAGGATATTTACTTGGGTATATTCACCTTGTATGCTGGATCTGAAAATTGGTTGTTGTTTTTTCATTACCAGGGGAACGAGCTGATGCCATTAAATTTGGAAGAAATAGCACAATTTGACACTTAAATAGCAGAAATGGTCCTCTATCATATTATACAGTAATTCAAAGGGCCATAACTCTGTGAAAAATCATTCAGCTAAAGCAAGCTGAAATTATCAACAACTCTTGTTAGTTAAGATTCTTAGTGTCATTAAATGATTACAGGTGGTTCCTGAGAAATAACCCAGTAATAAATAGTAATATATAAAAAGTAAAAGGGCAATAAGTCTATGATAAACTAGATGGGTGTTCAGTTGAACACTTGTGTCGGAAGAAAAATGCAAGTACAAAAAGGGGCATAACTCCATCTTGATCAGAACAACTTGTCATCATCACGAAAGTGTTGTCTTGAGCAATATAATTAGAAAGTTTCATGAAGAAATATTGAGAAATCGCAAAGTTATGGCCAACATTATGTTATCATGTAAAAATCCAAGTACAAAAAGGGGCGTAACTCCATCAAATGCAACCTTGACCTATAGAATTTGGCTTCATCATGAGCGTGTTGTCATAAGCAATATAATTGGAAAGTTTCATGAAGAAATATTGAGAAATGGCAAAGTTCTTGCCAACATTAAGTTTTTGTGTCAAAATCTAAGTACAAAAAGGGACATAGCTCCATCAAATGTGACCTTGACCTAAAGCATTTGGCATCATCATGAGCGTGTTGTCATAAGCAATATAATTTGAAAGTTTCGTGAAGAAATATTAAGAAATGGCAAAGTTATAGCCAAAGTTAAGTTTTTGTGACAGACAGACCGACGGACGGACGGTCGGACGGATGGACAGACAAAGCGATCCCTATGTAACGCCATTTCTTCGAAAGGGCGACACAAAAATAATCAAACTGGAACATGGTTGTATTATCAAACTTTCCTCATATTAGTGAACATTCTTTTGCAGTGTTAGTGAATTTAGTGGGTTGGACTGATATATGCAACAATAATATGCTTCCACGAAATTTTTCCTAAAGTAAAAAGCCCTGTAATGTCATTATTCTTTACAGCAATTAAATCATATCTTATCAAGTTTTAGCTCTTTAATTCTATAAAGCCATAATATTCTTCAAATGGCCAGCAGGACAACAAATTAAAGGTAAACATTTTTAACAGTAAGTGAACAATGTAGGATTTACAATAACATTCAACTTGTATATAAAACATCTCCAAGTAAAAAGTAAGTGTCAAGTCTTAAAAATTGTTAACTTTTTTCCCAAGCAATTTTATTTTAGCTTTACTTTGTCAAACATTTTCTACATTATGACAGAAACCTCTTGACAATATTCTTGCAGACAAAAACTTAAAGCTACAGTCTGATGGACTCAGTGGATTAAAGTCCTGAAGTTTAGACATGTCTGCATTAAGTTCTGTTATAAATTCTGGGACTTGGCATAATTTCCTTGACCATGAAATCAAAAGAAAAACATACCATACAAAAAGTGTCAGAGTGCTCCATGATAAATTCATCACAAGAAGAACATTCATCAGCGTAAATCAGCACTCAACATCAAGTTTTCAGGTAACACCATCAGCCAACTGCTACCAGATCAATAATTCCTTTAATACTAATAAGGCATGCATAACCTGAAAATATCAACAACAAGAATTCAAAACGATATAAGTAGAATTAATACAACAAACAAGATGGTCAAAATGAACAATAAGGCAGTCTGAAGGACAGCAATATCCCCTGTTGCATTAGGAATGTTGAAATGTTATGGATTCTTAAAAGGAAATGTTAAGTTAAAAAGTGTTCAATTTTTGTATGAAAATTTTTCCACACAAATTTACAATTAACTTATCTGACAGTAAAATCCATGTCAGGAAATTATCAGTGCATACAGATACCATCAGTCACTTGTTTGGCTTGCTGCACAATGTTGCCAAAACCTTTGACCTTGAGCCAGCACAGTTGAAACACATGCTCTGCACTGCTGCACACTGTCTCAATCAGTTGAACATCTGACCAAAGTTTCATGAAATTCCTTCAAGGGGTTCAAAAATCATGCAAATACTTGGCTCAAACCTTTGACCTCAACTTGTGACCTTGGCCTTGAACCAGCATGGTTGAAATATAGATTCTGCAAATCATCACAATGAAGTTAACATTTGATTCTAGATTCATTAAATTCTTTCCAGGAGTTTAGATGTTATGAAGTGGACACACAAAACATGACTCAAACCTTTGACCAACACTTGACACTTGTGACCTTGACCTGAGCCATCGTTGTTAAAACATTGGTTCTTTACATCGCCTCTATGAGACATACATTTGACCAAAAGTTTGTGATATATCTTACAGGGATTAAGAAGTTATGCAGCGAAAACAAAATAAATGGTTCAAACCTTTAAACCCCTTTGGTGACCTTGAAGCCAGCCATGTTTGGACATGGGTTTTGCACAGTCTTAGGGTGAACATTTATCCAAAGTTTTATGAAATTCCTAAAAGAGGGTTTAGAAGTTATCAAGCAGACATGAAAAACAAGGTTCAAACCTTTAAACACATTGACCCTTTAGCCGGCTAGGTTGGAACATGGGTTCTGCACATTGTTTTGATGAGGTGAACATTTGACCAAAGTTTCATGAAATTGCTTGCAGGGATTTAGAACTTATGGAGCGGACACAAAATCTGGGAGGAAATTAGGTCTGCATGCACGACCATTACATCAATTATTTTTCTATTGCCATTAAGAAATTAAATTAATATTTTACTTCCCAACATCCTAATACATACTGATAGTGAAAAAATCTTACCTTGTATGAATTAGCCTGCCATAAAGGAGACTTTCACCCAGCAGACTTCAACAAGGGTATCAGTTAAACTCTCTACACACCGGCACAACCGCAATAAACTTCTTCACAAACCAAAGATCCAACTTCACTGAAATCAAACATATGAAGTACATTTAAGTGTTCTGTGAACAATTTTAACATTTTGTTACAATATCTTAATATCTCTCACAAGTATCATAGTTTATAAAATGCACAGAAATCAGGGATTTTTCTGCCTATTTTAAGAATAGGAAAATTTAATGGTACATGTAGAATGGCCAGAAAAACATATGTTAGTATTGTATTTTTGTGCAAAGTCACCCTTGTCGTGAAATACATTAAAGAAGAATAAAGTGTCCAACAAGGCAGATTACAAATTAATGTATATTATGCAGTTTCAGGTACTTTCTACAAAGTTATGTAGAAGAGTTAACAAACCATTGATACCATTTAAAGCTATAATGTTGAAAGAACTCTGAAGGTCTGGAAAATAAACATTCTTACATCAGGGACACTAAACAATTGCATTGAGTGGATGAAGGGAAGTAGCCTGTTTACTGTGTATTTTAATATATTTTATGCAATTTTTGCTGAAATTCTGGAAAAGACAGAGCTGAAACAAGAGCACCGCGAAGCGGGGCAATATACACCCGAAGGGTTGTAACAGAGGATGTGAGCAAAATTTAGACTGTTAAAGCCTCAACGTCAGGAACAAGCAAAATGATCCAATTAAAAAAGATTGAAGTTATATTAAAAAAATCTAAGTCCCCACCCCAAAATCCTAACCAGGTATAAAAATGTAAAAAAAACAACCAAAATTGGAGGTACCATCCAATGCATATCTCTATATAGTCATATGACACTTAAATCCTAAGTGTGACCTTGACCTTGGAGTGAGCCATCCGGAATATACAATCTGCACGTCGTCTCAATGTGGTAAACATATGTGTCAGGTGTCTTCGAAATCCTTCAGGGGGTTCAAGAGTAACAATGCCGAAGGGAAACAAAGTCATATGACCTTTGACCCCTAAGTGTGACCTAGACCTTAGAGTGAGCCATCATGAACATTGCTTCTGCAGGTCGTCTCAATGTGGTTAACATTTGTGTCAGGTTTCTTTGAAATCCTACATGGGGTTCAGTGAAAGGAAAAAAAACAACATATGACCTTTGACCCCTAAGTCTGACCTTGACATTGAAGCGGACCATCCTTGACATGGCTTCTGCACGTCGTCTCAATGTGGTTAACATTTCTGTCAAAGTTTCTTTGAAATCCTTCAAGGGTTCAAGAGTTACTGAGCCAAAAGGAAGTTGATAACAGACAGACAGATGGACACTGAGACGATAATACGTCCCTTCGGGTGTATAAAAACCCTGTTAATGAGTCTTATCTTGTTTTAAGTGAACTTGACTACTGATTAAATTGTTTTAACCTCATATAAAAATGTTAATGAGTCTTATCTTGTTTTAAGTGAACTTGACTACTGATTAAATTGTTTTAACTTCATTTAAACTTATTTTCATGGTTAAAATAAACATTTACATCATATTTAAAATGCAAAAGACACAATATATATCTTTATTCTTTAAAATTTTTTACTACTTTTCCTAAATTCTCCTGCATCAAAATGACCCCAAGCTCAGATTAAGAAGGAAAAGTTAAAATTTGCTTGCATCAAAATGCAAGAATCTGCATCAATTGAAATAACTGCGCTACGCTATCAGGATCTAACAACGAGCAACTAAAACATGCTTTTATCACTAACCCTATGAACCAATCAGACTGTAGCCTAAAAAATCGCAAAAGTGAAAGTAAAAATAGTATTTTAAACCATGGAAATTGTTGACAGCTTGCCTAAGACATATTTTACTGGAGATATATTATGTGGTTTTGTAGTATTGCATTCATTTCTAATGTAATGACATCTTCAGATCATTTTGCTTTATAAATCATGCTTTCTGTGTTGACAATTTCTAAAAATAGTAATCAGGAAAAACCGCTTTTACTTATGTACGGTCTGCAGCCCGTCACCAGATCTAACATGTTGTTAGATCTGACTTTAGTGAGATAGATTGGATCCAGATCATGCCTTTAGATCTTAATAACACAATGAATAAAAAACACACTGTAGATCCTAATCAGATGGGCATGAATGTGCCAGCTGATCTGGATCCATTCTATTAGTCTGCACAATAAATATGTATCTATGGAATAACGAATAATTAAATGCAGCTGGAAGAATATTTATATGAATCGGTTGAAGATATCATATCAGCTGCCTCAAAAGCCCAATAGGTAAAGCGTCAGCATGGTAAATCGGAGGGTCAGGGTGGAGGTTCTAATCTGGGTTGAGGCTACTCTTTTCCACCCAAATCTGCCACATTGGTTTTGTCAGCAGAAAGAATGACCCTAGAAGCTCCTTTAAGCAAAGCAATCGACCCAAACCTGTACCGACCCTAGTGGACATTTGCCAAGTAAATTGGAAATTATCATGAAAGTGGAGTGGAATTTAGTAGGTTTCATAATAGGAGCCACAGTATCTCAATTGGTAGAGCATAAGCATGGTAAGCTGGAGGTCCTATGTTCAAATCCTGGCTGAGGCTATTATTTGAAGTTTTAGTCTTTCCAACCCATATTTGCCAAAAATCTATCTGTCGTCTTAATTTGGGATTTAGTCCCCGAGTCTCGTAGCTTGCAGATAGAATGAAAAGTACCAATTTGTTAGTACAGACAATTAATCAGTTTTGGCATTCAATCACTTCCGGAACATGATCACAATCTTGAATTAAAAACCGAAAATTGGTCAAGAAATCATTTGTAGAAGCGTACTTTACAGGTAGCTGCGGTAGCCCAATTGGCAGAGCGACGGCACGGTAAGCCCGAGGTCCGAATCCTGGTCGAGGCCTAAACATTTGCTCCCTCCTGTTTCATTTGGCGGCCAGTCGGAATCGAGTTACCCTTGGAGCTATAATTTGAAAGGGTTTGGCAGGGAACTGGGACGAGGTGGTATGGTAGTGGGATGCGGTTGTTAAACCCTAACCCTAACCCTAACCCTTACCCTACATTGTAAGTTCAAATCCTAGTCGAGGTCCTACGATGGAATTCGGACTGACTGGCAACTTTCGGGACTTCTGTCATTTCTGACTATACACTAGTCAAAAGTTCTAAGTGCACACTTGATAAATGTTCATTTTTCCAATTATTTGATTGAATCATTCAAAATAGTGTAAATTACAATGAAGAAGAATCAATATTCTATTAAAGCACACCAAAAATTTTAAGTCTGCTTAACCAGATTAAAAAATAATAATATTTTAGCTCACTTGTTCTCAGAAAGCAATTCTCAAGTAAATTATCATTGCATCGGCTATCATTTGTGATCGTTTTCTCATCTCTGTATAATTTAAATTTCATCCAAATTTAAAGGAAAACTGTAGTTTGCCATTCCATTGCACTGAAATAGCTTCCTGTAGCTTCGTAATGGTCTGCTGGGCACGATGAGCCAACACACTCTTGTCCATTTTATACATACCGTTTTTACAGGATTTCAAGGAGAAAATTCCAATTTTTTTTTGCAATGTTTTATGCCAAAAGTTTTTAAATTATCTATCAGTTTGGGATGATACAATTCTCTATGGTAGATGTGTAACAGCCTTTCCAAACGAAAAAATGTATTCATTTCGATAAAATTGACCAGTTTTCGGACACGCTTTTTGACCAATAATTCGAATAATTCGATTTTGAAGTTTATTGAATTTCTATAAATTTTAATTTTAAATTTTTATTTATTGGACACTTATCCAACAAATATTACACTAATATTTTCGAGTTTACGTTGTTTTACGTAAATATTTAATGACGTAATTGGGTAACGTCAGCGTTCAACGTAAGCAACGTAATCTATCTAGAAAATAATATTGTTTGATTTTCTTCTTAAATTAACAAAATATGCAAAAATAAGGTATTTCTTTTGCATTTACGAAACCGTCAAGATTTTTTACAACAAATATGAAGTTGTGCCAGTGAAAAGAATTTTGACGGCAATGTCGTTGTCTGCTTACGTCAACCGTTCCATGGTTACAATTTGTTAGTGTGTTTTTCGTGTTTGTCTGGAGTCGGCGAACATGTGAAAAACAAAAACGATTGTAAAAAAATAATTTTCGCTTGCCGCATGTGGATAATGCATAAATAGCGCATGCCGACGTGGATGACGTAATACGTAAAACATATGCACGGTTTTCAAAAAAAATATTATTGTTTGATCATTATTAACATTAAGTCAATTTTTCATTCAATTAGAATAAGTTTACTTTGAGATATTCAAAATTGAAAAGTGTGCACTTAGAACTTTTGACAAGTGTATTTATTCATATCAGTTAGAAAACAAGATATATGGTTAAAACCTGTATTTATCAGCTGAAGAAAATTCAGAAAGATCGTGCACTTGTCTGTTCGTCGGGAAAGCTTATCCTAGAGTAGGAGGGAGCCGCCATTTTTTCATATTTCCGTCGTCTGTCGAAGCGCATGCGCTTGGCCAGGTGTAAAACGCGGAGGCGCCGTAAAATAACGGGCGCTTTATGTCTAAGTTTCTCCTTTTTGTTATCTGCTAGTGACAGGTAACAAATCGCCTGCTGAGGCTGAAAATCACCATTTTTTACTACTAGTAGTAGGCTAAAAACACTAATAAATTTCTAGTACTAGTAGGCTAATAAACTTGGATCGGGTGCCGTAACAGCACACCTATATTATCAAGTCGATCTCAGAAACATACAACAGTCGATTCTGACCGAACATTTATCGGACACTGCACTGTAACTTCTGACAGACTTAAATATCTTGATGAAGGTCAAGGTAAAAACATCATTCTACAGAGTTCATGAACGATCAGAATATTCCAACGTCAAGTTTTATAGAGCGTGACGTAGCTACTACGTCATCAGTGAAAAGACAACGCAGAGACCGGTACAGCATGCCAGTATTTAGCAACCAGGAAGAGAAATGCCGCTTTCTGTGGGACCAGTTTTGTGACTCAGATTCGGACTCAGAAAGCGAAACATCTGAACAGTTAGTATGCCTTGACTTTGCATTTCATGCTGAAACAACTTCGAATCAAGAAACAACTTTGCAAGCTAGACATAGAACACTAAGACGAGAATCAGCAGTCTCAAACTTAAACCGGTTCTCACTGATTTCAGGAGACGCTCGACATGATATGTATAACCACGAAGCCAGTTTTAATTACTCTTTCGATTGTTCGTTTCCCAGAATGGATGAGTCGCAATTCAATCTCAATTTAATTTACAGTTTTGACGACAGCGAAAGCAAGGCTAACGACTCAGATCACAGTGGAGACATTTTCGTGAAGACAAGATTATTTGAAGACGTAACGAATGACGGCACAATACTGGTGTAAAATGAACAACTGTTAATGAGCAACTTTATTGAAAGTTTTTTTTCATAATAGTTCTTAGTGCTTGATTATACCAATGTTTTTTTTACTGTTTCGGGCGATTATACGAAGGTTGTTGGAAAGTACATAGAATTTTGTAATAAATTCGCCCATTGTTGTTGTTGAATGAAAAAAACAGATCACGACCAATGTTCACATATGTAAAATATGTTCTTTGAAAATCTGCAAGATGTACCTTCATACATCGTTATATTACAAACACTGTAACGCATACTGTGCTCGGAGCACGTCAACGTAACTTGACGACGCTCTGATGTAATTATTGTTGTCAACGAATATTTTTGTTTTGTTTTTGATATGCATCGAAAGTGCTTTTAATACTGTTAAGATTTAGATTTTTGTTATAAAAATATCGCTGTAAATAACGTTAACTGATTAATAATAAACTTTAAAAAATCACTGTTTGTCATTGATTTCAAGCAAATATTAAATATCAAAACAACTTATATTAAACCTGTCTACCTACATACATGAAATAGAGGTGGAATCCACTGGACAGTATATGTGTACACTACCCTTTATTAGATAAATATACATTTTATCGCATGTGCGAATAGTGTAGATCCGAATCAGCCGGTGCATTCATGACCTCTGATCAGAAACTGCATTGTTTGCTTTTTGGTCAGAATAAATTAATCAAAAAGCTAACAGTGCCGATCCTGATCAGATGTAACAGATTTGCCGGCTGATCAGGATCTACACTGTGGAGGGATAAACCTATGTAAGGCGAAACCGTGTGAGCGTTCCTATGAAGAATCCAGCAATAAAAGGAGTTGAAAGTAAACACAGAAATATGTATTTAGTACCTAAATAAACTTTTACGTTCAGCGAAACCCTTTTATTAATATCACTTTCGGAACTGGTCAAAAGTTGTCTTAATAGTCTGATGTCGTAACGCCAGCTAGAAAAAAAGTGTTAAAACGGACACTGACATAGTAGTCTTATTATTATAGGATGGTCCTGATGTCGGGCTGGTCTTGATGAGAGGTTTTACTCTACCCAGATTTTGTTAGATGAAAATCGTAATCATTTAATGGGATAGACTCTTAACAGATTATAACCATCGTTTTATAGGTTGTCAGAAACATACATTATGGGATTAAGAGAAATGGCTGCGATGGCCGAGTGGTTATGGCGTTGGACTTGAAATCCAATGGGCATTGCCCGCGTAGGTTCGAACCCTACTCGCAGCGAACTATTTTAAAATATTCAAATTTTAAAGCCGCTATGGCCTCAAAATGCTGAAGCCTTAGCATTAGTTTACCAATTGTTTTCTTTTTAAAATGTCTTTAAAACAGATCGTTGCAAAAGCCTTTTGTGTGTTTTTGGTGTAGCCTACGTAGAAAATAAGACCTGTTTTCTGTTAAATATATATAAATACATGTAAAATATAAATCAATATTTTGATCAAAGCAAAAGCTGCATGTAGTTTACAACACACAACAAAATCCGGTTTCTTTCACAAATGAATTTAAAAAATAGATTTAGGTTTATTTTGTCAACCAGATATTTAAGTACTGGCCCGCCACAAGCAAACTTGACATCAGGTAATGCCTTCTGTCTAATTTCTCTCTGTGGCGGGCCACTGTCCTCTTCCGGAACAGTGATGTTATTTAACAACATCCTAATGCAGGATTGTAAAATTACCTTTCTAACACATATATAAAATCTAAAAGAAACTCTAGTGTTCATTAAGGTACGAAATGAGAGAACCTTGATGGTAAGGTCTTCGACTGTTGTCAAATTTTCTCATTAATAAAGTTCAAGTTATGGGGAGTCTTAGGGAGGTTGTCGGAAAGGTAAAGTGAATGGCCATTTAACGTAGATCATAGCTCGAAAGTTTAGCAGAGCAGGCAATTAAACGAGCAAACAAACATACTCACACAAATCAAATGTTCTGCTCTCACGAATGTTCAAGTTTCAATGTAAACAGCTTTCTGCAAGGATCCAGAGGGGTTTGGCTAGGGTTTCTTTCACGAAACCCATTTTTTGGGAAGTATTCAATTTTCATGGAGAGTTTGGTGAGAAAGTTGGAAACTACCATGTAACCTCCCTAAAACTGCCCCTAACAAACCCCTTTTATGGAAATCTTGCATCCGACCCTAGTGTAAATAAAAATAGGGCATGTTCTTTTTAATACAGCCAACACTGTACATGTGTATATTTAAACTAATGTTTTAGGACATTATCTGTTATCAAACACACACAATGATAAATGATCAAAATTATCCGAATAAGGTAGTTTAGAAAAGATCTTTCATTGACAGACGCTTATTTTCATATACGGAAATATGGGATATGTTCTCACAAGTTCCTCGTTTTGACGTGAGCTTTATTAGACCGTATATGTCACAAAGCGTATATGTCACACGTGTGATATATTCGGTCGAATACGTGACACGTTGTGATATATTCGGTCGAATACGTCACACCCTTCAGCCGAATATGGGACATAATTATAATGTGACATATCCGGTTGGAATTAGTTTTTCCACGCTCATCAAAACGTATTTGTCACTTGTCAAAAATGTGTGTCAAAAAATGAAAATGGTGTATTTAAATAGTAGCCCAATTATTTAAAATATTAAAGAACATTAACCTAGTGCTTGAATTGTTAATATCGTCAATAAACTGTTATATGATTTCAAAAGTATGACTTTTGTATATGTAGTAAGAATATACGCCTAATGGTGATATGCTCTTTTAAATAACAAAAGTTATTGGTTATTAAAATTAAAAAAGGGATTTTACGTGTTATGATGTGATGACCTGTTTCTTTTTTATTAATGTTATAAAAAAAGATCATAATACTGTTACTTTGACTAAAAATTGATGTCAGTTTCTCGTCTATTTAAACTATTTGTGTTGAACTTGTGGCCCTTTACTGTACTTTGCATATCTGCAAGTCCAAAACGTTACAACAAAAATCACTCTTGAAGATGATGTTGATGATGATGTTTCGTTGACGTTAATCATTAATGAGGTCAAGCTGCTGCTGCTGCGGACAAAGATAATGGCGACGATGTTTAGAATTGGTTCATTGTATGAAATGTGTGACACATACGGTCAGACATGTATGGCTTATTTGCACAAACGTATATGTCACATGAAGGCAGGTGTGATAAATTCGGCCGAATAAGTCACACACGTGTGACATATACGTTTTGTGACATATACGGTCTAACAGAGCTTTACCTACGATATTGGACACCAGGGTCTCCGTGCAATACGGAAGATGGCTTATGACAAACAAGACAGTATTCTTTATAATCTGTATACTAGCTTTAATCTAAATATTTAAACATTAGACAGCCTAAAAAGGAACGAGATTAACTATTCAAACAGCGGTTCCTAAAATCTGGTTGTGACGTCACTGATATTCGACTGTGCCTTTAATGTAATGTATACATGTAAGCATTGGCGAAATTTTAAATCATTACTGTTAAATGTTGATTTAAACATTAAATTTTGCACTTTGCTTTAAACCTTAACCCGCTAAATATATAAACGTAATAATGTCATTTTTCTTTGAATTTGAGACAAGAAATTCATAATTCATTTAATCAAAGACCTGATCAGTCCGAATCGTTTGGTTGCTTAACGCTTAAAGGCTATAGCTTTACCTCTTTTGGCATCTTAAAATTACTTTACCATAAAAACAAATTATTACATGTAATTTTATTTAAATATGGATAAAACGTTTAACGTATTTGCTTTTTTTCAACGTGTTGTTTTAAAATATAAGCGTTGTAACGCTTACAAAATACAGTGAAATGTTTATTCAAAGTAAATCACACGCAGAAATTGGCAAATTGATTTTACCGTGTTTCTAGGAACTGACGTTAAACATGTACATCAACATGTGTTCAGACATTTTGATAAAAATCAAAGTTTCCTGAAAGTACCAGCTTCTAATTACAATTAAGATTGTTGAATATTTGTAAACAAGACCCCAAAACAATAGAACTATATTATTTTTCGAAGATAATCGGAAAAGGTGTTATCACGTTGAGAAATCTAAGAATTTTCTCACCTAATTGTTGATTAATTTATCAAACAAGCAAATTAGCTATTGTTGAATAGGGCTTAAGGGCGACAGAGTGAGAATTTAATGATTATCTTCTGCTACCCCCTAACGAGGTGCGAATACTTTGAGCTGAGGGGGTCATTCGAGTTGAACGGGGCCTCATATATATCAATGGAACATAACTTGGGACAATCAAACTATTTCTTCCATTGCATTCTGTTACAATCGGAATTTTATATTTAACCTTTGTTATCTTCCTTCGTGTTTATCAATATTTTGGAGTTATATCTCATTATACAGAAACAACTAAGGTAATTAAATAAGTTTTTTGTCTTTTCATTTATTTGTTGAATTTTAATTGTTGTTTTATTTAATTAATGAAGAGATGCTTGATGCCCTATTTATGGCAAGCGGTTTGCACCATTAATCCAAGAGCTGGTTCTCGGTGGCTAGCTTCAGTTCTAGGCCTATAAACCATAGATTTTGACGAGAAGCCGAGAACCTCACTTTCTGGGTTCTCGCTTAAAGTGCAGAAACTACAGTTTCTATGGTTTTAGTTCATTTAATTAAACTGAAATATTAAATATATTTTTAAAAAGCACATTCGCTATTTCGTGATAATATCTTCATTGGAAAAGTAAAACAAAATGTATATGTGAGGTGAATAAAATATAAACTTTCACTGGATGATTCTTACATTTGATCTCAAAAGCTGTATGTTTGTTACATTTTGTCAACTCCATTATGTTTTCAGATGGCTGACTTTACGCGGATCAAACAGCAAGAAATACCTTTCATCTTGGATGGACAGACCATTGTGAAAACCGTAACCAAGAACACCACGTGCTCTGACGTCATCAACAGGCTTCCTATCCTATCATGTCCTCTAGCGGTATTCGAATCTGTAGATGGCGTTGAAAGGAAACTTTCCGGCAAAGTTAAGTTATTAAAAGTGTGGCGTGCACATGGTCCTAACAAGAACGTTGTGTTTGTCATCAGGAAAACAAGCGTTGAAAACAAAGGGAGGAAACTCGCGAGTAAACTATTCTCGGATAGAAGAAAGTGTAAAAACCCTAGTGCTAAAAGTCAAGTTAAAAGACTGTCGAAAGAAACATTAAAACAAGTGTCTGATCTCGCATTTTTCGCTAGATCTCAGAAAACAAAAGTCGATGCACTGAACAAGAAATCGAAGGGAGAGCCAGTGATATCCGAACAAGAGAAACTCATGAGAAGACTGTCATCAAGGGCGTCGGTGAACAGTATGGACGCTTTCCTAGAAAAGGCGGATCTGGATGAAATGGCCCGTATTCTCAGTTTCTGTGGAGGTGTTACAGCTGATAAGCTAGGTCAGAAGGCTCAAATGCAGCAGACGACAAGTACTGCTTTAGAAGAAAACACTGAGGCAGACAGATCAAATATCAACAAACATATGATTCAGTATAGTCTTACGTCTCTGAAACTTGGGATTAAGGGAAAGTATAAAACCAAGAGTAAAGTGACACGAACAACATCTACAGGAACCATCAGCTCTATCGACACTGGGTACCAGTCAACCTGCAGTGAAGACACGAGTGCTTCAGAACAGAAACCTGCGTCACAGTATGACTCTCGTCCCAGCATTCGTAATCGCTACACTTTAATTTCAAGTGATGAATTGAGCGGACCCCGTCACAGTACACCGCTCATTGCAAGTCGCTCCCAGAAACGTAGAGCAGACGATACAGATCGAAACTTTATAGAATGCGACAGTGTTACTTCTGACAAACTCAAATATCTCGACGAAGGTCAAGGTAAAAACATCATTCTGCAGAAGTTCATGAACGATCAGGATATTTCGGCGTGCAGCTTTATAGGAAGTTACGTAGCCACTACATCATTAATTAAAAGATTACACAGAGACCGGATCAGCATGCCGGTATTCAGCAACCAGGAAGAAATGTGCCGCTTTCTATGGGACCAGTACTGTGACTCAGATTCCGACTCGGAAAGCGTAGCCTCTGAACCGTGTGAGTCCTTGAAGGCTTGGACATTGCTTTCCATGCCGAAACTTTAAATCAAGACACAACTTCTCAAGCTAGACCCAGCATATTGAGACGGGAATCCGCAATCTCAAACCTAAACCGGTTCTCACTGGTTTCAAGTGACATTGGACTCGATATGTCCGACGACGGATCCAGTTTCGATAATTCGTTCGATTGCTCGTTTCCTAGTATGGATGAGTCAGAATTCAGCCTCGATTTAAGTTACAGTTTTGACGACAGCGAAAGCGAGGCTGTCTACTCAGATCACAGTGTAGACAGTTTCATGAAAACGAGATCATTTCATGACGGTACGGATGACGTCACAACAATGGTTTCGTAGCAAAACTGTGCTTGATTATCTGCAACAACTAGAAATTTCGATTTGGTTTGATACGCATCGAAAGTGCTTAATATATTATTGTTAAGTTTTTCGAGTTCTGTTATATATATAGCGCTGTAAATAATAATTTGATATTTGGTTAAAATAAAATAAAAGTATTTTGAAAAATATAATTGCTTTCATTTATCATGTGTAAATGCGGAGGATCAACTTTACCCAAAATACCCACTAACATGAAGTAACCCGTTTGATGAACAGATATGTATGTGAATTTTAACTTCCACTTGCAAGTTGCCAAATTAAATTCAATCAGCAACTGGCAGATAACTTCAAACTCCTGCTTCAAATTACAGCTGGCTGCCAATTCGACTTAAGTCTATGTAATGTGAAATATGTGACCTTGACAACTGGCAACTGACATCTAATTTCCATTCCAACTTCTTTTATTATATCGACGTAATATAATCAACTTGCAAATGGAAATTAGAAGCTCATTCTAAAACTTTTTCTGAATACCGAATCTTCAACTGTCAGCTGGCTGCCATATCGAACTGCATTGCTCATTTGGAAGTTTATTGAACTGGCAACTGGCAGATGGGTCCCCATTCGAGTTACCGGTATATTGCTCATTTAAAAGATTTATTGAATAAGAAACTGATTACGAAGATATTTTAAATTGAAAACGGGTAAATGGCAATCGGGTGCTAAATAAAATTATAACGCTCATTCTGGAGATCATCTGTGTTGACAATTGGCAACTAGATGCTGGAAACCATACGATATTTAAAATATATTTTGAATTGGCAACTAGCAGCTTTGTGCCTACTCGAACAATACTGCTTATTTAAAAAAAAATTAATTGGAAACAGGCACCTAGCAACCTATTTGAACTAAACTGCTTATTAAAAAGATATTTTAAATTCGCAAATAGGCAGCTGGGTGCCTATTCGAACTAGAATGCTTATTTAAAAGATATTTTAATTGGCAACTGGATGCATAGTCGAACTATACTTTTTTATTTAAAAGATATCTTGAATTGGCAACTGGCAGCTGGTGCGATTTCGAACTGTATTGCTCATTAACAGGTCCTTTGAACTGGCAACTGACCACTGGTAGCCTATTAATATGGCAGGTTATATCAAATAGCTGGTTGCTATTCAATATAAAACATCGCTCATTCCGCGGATCTTCTGAATCTCGCTCGACAATCCAGAGCGTACACGTCGCAAGCGGGGTGGAAGTCATCAACAGATCTCGTCAGCCGACATCGTCGTGAAGGGAACCACTCTAAGCATTTTTACCATCGGGACCTGGATCGGCGATGTTTGGCGGGGTGTGTTGATGGCTTCGCGACTGGAGAGCACCGTCTTCCCCCGGATCGGCCGCCCTTGGACGCTGTGGAAGCCTATGGAGAGAGAGCAGGGAGGATCCTACATCTTCGGATGTCATTCCTATACCACTGATCCAGTCCACTCGATCAACGTAGGCAGAAGCAGAAGGAGAGGACGGCCGGGACGGACTCCTGCAGCGTGGTGGCAGCACAATGCAGATGGAGAAGCCGGGGGTGTGGCCCTTATGAAGTGTCCTTGGTCGGCGGTACTGGGTACACTCAATGTGCCCGGGAAACCGACCAGGGGTTCAGGAACGTCGGCGGCGGATGAATCACGGCCATAGGCACCACTACGGGGAGACCACCTCCAGGTTGTCAGCGATGGATCCACTTCTTAGGTTAAATTAACCGCAGTGCATTCATCTTTTTCGGAATCAAAATTGGACCGTCAGGCACAGTTGCACCCCGCAACTACCAGTTTTAGGCATCGAAATTCAACATTCACGGACCACACCATAATGTTCTCGGTCAGAGGCGGGAGGGTCCTTAAACTGGGAACAAACAACAACAACAACAGGATCTTCTGAATAGAACATTCCAGCTGCATGATATGTTGAATTATACAGCTCATTCAAAGTCTTTTGATTCGGCAACGGGCGACTGCTATCTGTTTGCCAACTCAAAGTGTTTCGCTTTTTCTAAAATTGTTGAACTGGCAACTGGCTTCTAGCAGCTGGCTGCCAACTCGAATTATATCGAAATATTTCATCGGTTGCCAAAACACATCTGTAACAGCACTTCTTAAGCAAATAACAGGATACGAGAATGTTGATATAGTTCGATTTGACACGGCCACATCTATTTTTAAAATAACAGACATGTCGGAATAAACCAATATTAAAATTATGATAAAAGAAGCCGATACAAAGTGTTTCAGTTGAAAAAGTAAATTTATTGGTTTCTGAGTAACTGTGTTTGGCATAATTATGTGGTTGGTAACACAACATCGATAAAGATAGGTTGATCTTATTACAGATTAACAGAACAGAACAAAACTTAAAAAAATAAACGCATGCATAGTAGTATGCAGTATTAGAAACAGGTGTACATTAAATTCATGTTAACAACAGTGATGACAAAACAGCAACAGCAACAATGAAAACAACAACAACAATAAAAACAACAAAATAACGAAACATGTTCAACTCAATATACAAATATATAAAATCGAATTCTGAGCAAATGTTGATTATTTACTTGGAATACAAAAATCAAACAGAATCTTCATGATTTCATGGAAATATTTTAGACAACACTCATTTCTGGAGAGCAAATTTAAAAAATGAATTAAAACTGGAAATATTATATAAGCTTATTCTTAAAACTTAAATCAATCACGTAAGCTGGCTATCATCAGAATTTAAAAATTATCAACTTGAAGTTAAGTTGAGTTTAAAAATACAATAAAAACCACTCATGATGACTGTTCTGGAGAATTCCAGGGACTGGGCTGTCGTGCAATGGACTGTCAACTCTGGGCCGTCTTGACTCTATGGGATGCGGTATTCTCATTTTCAACGCACCTGCTGAAAGTTATGTGCTCTCGGAAGACCATTTCTGAAGCCAGTATCCGATGGCCAAACAGATCGCACGTAGTGAAATAATTTCCAAATTAAAAAAGCATGTTTTCTAATAATTTTAAGACAATTGAGTTAATGCTAAAGTTTATATTTCGCGCCCACATTGCTTCCGGATCAGTGAACATTTCATTTGTAAAAATTCTCATAGTTTCTGTGATTACTAAAAACAAAACAGTGCATTTCATTTTTTATAAATTTAATCAAAATTTTCATCAATAGATAGTACAGAATTTAATTTTGAATCTCGTTAGAAAATGATATGTTAAATATATACAGTAAATATTATGTACAATGACAATTTATAAAATAAACATCTGAAACTTAACAACACAGGCACTATCGATGCATAACATGATAGAAAAAAAAATGAGCACAGTCTTTGATAAGCACTGACCAAATTACATTTAGTCATTTAAACGAGTCCACTAGATTGTCTTCATACCAGAGCACACCCGTTGTACAGAGCTAATTCCATCGTCAGAATAACAGAGACTCTGGTTTAATTATTCACGGTGACGTCATTGGTGAGGTTGCTTTCGCTTTCGTCAAAACTGTAAGTGAAGTTTGCCGTATACTCCTCTGATTGCGACTCTTCCATTCTAGGAAAATCAAAACCGGTGTTTTCATCAGATGTATTGTGTTCAGTGCCGCTGGAAAGCAGTGAGAACCGGTTGAGGTTAGATATTGCTGACTCACGTCTCAGGGTTTTAGGTCGTGATTGCAAAGGTGTGTCTTGGTTTGTTGTTTTGTCACGGAAAGCAATGTCAAAAACATCACAGGCTTCTGAGGTCTCGCATTCCGAGTCGGAATCTGAGCCACATAAACTCTGCTTAAATTTGTCATTTAAGTCACGCAATGTGACGTCATCGGTGAAGTTCAGAAACGATTTAGTGTTGGTGAAACTGTCCATACCGTTATTCTCGCTTTCGTCAAAACTGTAAGTGAAGTTTGCGGTAAACTCCTCCGATTGCGACTCTTCCATTCTAGGAAATGAGCACTCGAAAGAGTAATCAAAACCGGTGTTTTCATCAAAGGCATTGTGTTCAGTGTCCCTAGAAAGCAGTGAGGAGCGGTTGAGGTTAGAGATTGCTGACTCCCTTCTGAGGGTCCTAGGTTGAGATGTCTCTTGATTTGTAGTTTCGGCATGGAAGGCAGTGTCAAGAAAATCGCTCGGTTCTGAGGCTTCGCTTTCCGAGTCGAACACTGAGTCACAGTACTGGTCCGATAGAGAGCGGCACATCTCTTCCTGGTCACTAGTTACCGACATGCTGTAGCGTTCTGTGCATTGTCTTTTCACAGCTGGCGAAGTTGTGACGTCACTTCCGATGAGGCTGAAAGAAGACACTTGCTTACTCTGGTCGGCCATAAACTTTTGTAGAATGACACTTTTACCCTGGGCTTCGTCGAGATGCTCAAGTGTATCAGCAGTAATGGTGCTGTCTCCGATGCAAGTACAGTCATCTTCCGCCAGACGTTTCTCAGAACGACCTGCAATAATCGGTGTGCTGTGACGGGGTGTGTTCACAGAGTCACCAAATATAAACATGTTACGTTTATGAATTCTAGAACCAGTCACAGACTGTGAATCTGTTTCCGCTTTCACTTCGGTCGATGTTCCTTCACTTCCGATTGACTGATATCCGGTGTCTGTAGAGCTTATGGTCCCGGTTGAGGTTGTTCGTGTCACCTTAGTTTTAGATGTAAACTTGTGTTTAAGTCCAAGTTTCATAGATTTGAGACTGTACTCAGTCGCCCGTTTGTTTAACTTTTCACTGTTTATATCTTTCTCTACCGCGTTGATTTCTTTATTAGGCAGGTCGCGGTTATTTTCCGTCGTCGGCTTTCTTGGGACCTTCTGGCCTAACTTCTCGGCCGCCACACCTCCGCAAAAACTAAGGAAACGGGCCATTTCATCCAGATCTGCTTTTGCTAGGAAAGCGTCCATGCTATTCACTGACGCCTTAGAAGACATTCTTCTCATGAGCTTCTCTTGTTCGGATGTCACCGGTTTTCCCTTCGATTTCTTTTTCATTGAGTCGACTTTGGTCTTCTGGTATCTAGCATAGAAAGCAAGATCTGACACCTGCTTTAATGTTTCTTTTGATAATCTTTTACGATGAACACTTTTAGCACTGGTTTTGTCACACTTAGGCAGTTTCTGTGTATTCATCTTTCCTTTAGTTTGATCACTAGCTTCCTTGATTACAAACTGGACCTTCTTGTTTGGATCATGTGCACGCCAAATCTTCAGTAACTTTGATTTTCCAGAAAGTTCCTTTTCAACACCATCAACGGATTCGAATACCGCTAGAGGGCATGATAAGTTAGGAAGCTTGTTGATGACGTCAGAGCAAGTGGTGCTTTTAGTAACACTTTTGATGATGGTCTGTCCGTCTAAGATGAAAGGTATTTCCTGTTGTTTAGCCGGCTTATGGTCATCCATCTGAAAACATAATACAGAAAGTTGAGAAATTAACATAATCTTTAATTTAATGGTATCAAGATATTTTATCACAAGGAAATTTTATGTGATTTTCTACTCATTATACTTTTTCTTTATTCCTTGTATGCTGATAATTTCTCCTGTCCTTTTTAAGAGAATTCGTAAATCCTCATACAACATCTTTGATGTCATTTATCCTTAACTGCTAAGCGCTCACATATACAGTTCTCAGCCTCTGAATTACATTGATCAAGTATTCGGTGGATTCGTAACAGAGGATCTTTGGACGATTGCTCATAAAGATTTGAATAGTAAGGTTTTACGTCTACCGCCCCCTTAATTAATTAACTTGTCACTATCACACATGTTTGATATTGTAAAATTTTTATTTTATATAAACTTAAATTGCAAATGAACATTTACGCAAGCTGATTTTTAAAGATTCGTGATTGAGCAGATTTTCATTCAGTTGTTGTGAGAATAGCCGTCCTCTTTGACGACATCTGCCATATGTTATGTAAATATAATACTTGTAATAAAATCCCTGTCTGGTATTCAAAGGCGATTTTTAAACGATAGCGCCCCACATGAAAATTATGCACTATAACTGAGCGTCAAAATGGAAGATTAATGACGAGTGGTACTATAAACCTGTCCATCAGAATATATCAATTATAGTTAAAATGTATCGTGTTTATATCGGTTCTAAAATATATTTGCTTAAAACATTGTATTAACCAACAAAATATGTCAATTTAAATACTTGCAAGTGATCTGACCCTTGTGGACACAAATTCTAAGAAATTCTGTAAAAGATCTTGATATTACGAGAGCCTAAATCTCCTGAGGATTGACGCGCCTGTTTGCATAGAAGAATTCTTCCACCTCAGACAAACCAATATTAATTTATCAAACTTACTCTTTAATCCGTTTGAAGAAAATTATCGCATTTGATTTCATATTGTAGTTAAAAACAAAGATGAAACAATTTATAAAATACCTATCTACCTTGTTTCCTTCTTTGTATGAATTTGCTTGACTCCAAACACTATTTAAGCCTGTAGAAATTTAATCAACAATACGGAAATAACAATAACTGCTTAGTAACAAAATCCGATTGTAGCAGAATGTATAAGAAGAAATTGTTTGAGTGGCACAAGTTGTTGTCCTTAGATCTATATTAAGTCCCGTTCAACTCGAATGATCCCCTCAGCTCAAAGTATTCACACCTCGTTAGGGGTTAGCAATAGATAATTATTAATTTCTCACCCGGTCGCCAAGTATAATTGCTTCATCATGCAGGTAGTAAGACCATTAAGCCTTGTTTAACAATAGCTAATTAGCTTGTTTGATAAATTAATCATGAAATAGATGAGAATTTTCTTAGATTTCTCAACGAGATAACATATTTTCCGATGATCTCCTTAATGTTGACAGGAAAGATAATGCTATTTTATTGTTTTGAGGTCTTGTTTACAAATATTCGACAATATTTAATTGCAATTAGAAGCTGAATTTTAAGGAAACTTTGATTGTTATCAATTTACTGAAAAACAGGAGCATGTACAGATTTTTATCTCATCCGCTAAAATAATTCTAAAGTGTAAAAGTCTTAAGTCCTTATAGACCAAACATATTGAGTGAAAATTTTAAAATTCTGATGATAGCCAGCTTACTTGATTGATTTGTGTTTTAAGAATAAGCTTATAAACTGTTTTCAGTTTTCAATTTTGTTATCTTTATATAATTTGATTAAAAAAATTCCAAAAGATGTGACTAATGACTTAAGGATCTGGGTATGAAGTCAAACTTTTATTTTAGAATATCTCTGCAGAATTTAGCGTTATCTGAAATATTTCCGTTAAAAGATGAATATTCTGCTTGATTTTTGTATTCCAAGTAAAAATAATCGACATTTGGTCAGAATTCGAATTAGTATAATTATTGAGTCGAACATTAAGTTTTACATTGTTCGTGATATTGCTGTTGTTGTTTGGAATTGTTGTTGATATTTTTCATCGTTGTTGTTGCTGTTTAGTCATCACTTTGTTGTAAATATGAATTTAATGTACAGCTGTTTCTCATGCTGCATACTTTTATGTATGAGATGTAAATAAAGTTTTGTTTTTTTCTGTTCTGTTCTCGGAATCCAAAAAGTTTTCTTCTCCAACCGAAACAAGTTGTATTTTATTATTATTTCTATACACGCATATATAGCTATATACGTTCTTGTATCCAGTTCATTTGCTTCAGAAGTACTGTTATACATTTGTTTTGGAAACCGATGACATAGTTCGATATACGATAATTCGAGTTTTTAGTCAGTTGCCAATAGCAAGTTGCCAGTACAAAACAATTTTAAAGAAGCGAAACGAGTATAAGTCGAAATAGCACTCAGCTGGCAATTTTCAATTCAGAAGATCTACAGAATGAACGATGTAATTCGAATGACATCAATCCGCTTGATGCCATTTGCCAATGTATAAGATATCGTTTAAATCAGCAGTATAATTTGAATTGGCAACCCGCAGCTAGTTGCCAGTTCAAAAGATTTTTTAAATGAGCAATTTAATTCGAATAGACACTCAGCTCCCAGTTTCCAATTGCTAATTCAAAAGATCTTCTGAATCAGCATTATCATTCGATTTGGCATCCAGCTGCTTGTTGCCTATTACCATTCTATAAGACTGCTAAATCAGCATTATAATTTGATTCGGCAGCCAGCTGCCTGTTGCGTATTGCGAATCAATAAGACTTCTAAATCTGCATTATAATTTGATTTGGCAGCCAGTTGCCAGTCGAGTATTGCCAATCCATAAGACTTCTTCATCAGCTTTATAATTTGATTTGGAAGCCAGCTGCCTGTTGCGTATTGCGAATCAATAAGACTTCTAAATCTGCATTATAATTTGATTTGGCAGCCAGTTGCCAGTCGAGTATTGCCAATCCATAAGACTTCTTCATCAGCTTTATAATTTGATTTGGAAGCCAGCTGCCTGTTGCGTATTGCCAATCAATCAGACTTCTAAATCAGCATTATAATTCGATTTGGCATCCAGCTGCCTGTTGCGTATTGCCAATCCATAAGACTTCTAAATCAGCATTATAATTCGATTTGGCATCCAGCTGCCTGTTGCGTATTGCCAATCCATAAGACTTCTAAATCAGCACTATAATTCGATTTGGCATCCAGCTGCCTGTTGCGTATTGCCGATCCATAAGACTTCTAAATCAGCATTATAATTTAATTTGGCATCTACCTACCTGCCTGTTGCGTATTGCCAATCCATAAGACTTCTAAATCAGCATTATAATTCGATTTGGCATCCAGCTGCCTGTTGCGTATTGCCAGTCCATAAGACTTCTAAATCAGCATTATAATTCGATTTGGCATCCAGCTGCCTGTTGCGTATTGCCAATCCATAAGACTTCTATATCAGCATTATAATTTGATTTGGCATCCATCTGCCTGTTGCGTATGGCCAATCCATGAAAGTTCCAAACAGCATTATAATTTGACTAGGCAGCCAGTTCAAAAGACCTCTGAAATGAGCGTTTATTTCGGATTTGTATCCAGCTGCCTGTTGCCAGTTGTGAAATTTAAAAAGGTCTTCCGAATGAGCAATATTATTCGAAAAAGCACCCAGTTATCCTAGTTGCCATGAGCTCATTCTTAGAGAACAATATGATCGAATATGCACCCAGATGCCTGTTGCGAGCTAGGGTAAATCCATAGCTACATTAACCATATTAACTAAAAGTAAACTGTTTGTACTCATGTCTGTTAGTTAAATTAAGTATAATCAGCTCAAATTAACTTGGGCAGATATAAAATTGTATTCTCAGTCGAGTCCTTAGACGTTAAGGATATTTTAAACCATATAGAAATTATGGTAGAATATTGTATTTTACCTTTTTTAAAGTGATAAATAACAACATGTATATATGTACTAATAAAAGAATGTTTGTTAAAAAATATATGAAAAATAATCATATTGTATGATGTACCATTTTGCCATCAATGCATAGTGTTAAATCCTATATGTACCTGCTATACTTAAGGTAAAACTTTGAAATCATTGCGACTAATCACAAAAAATCAATTCCTCTATGATTATATATTCAAATGCTGTTATTACGTGCATTATGCTTTGTAATACCCAATTAAGTGAATCATAATACGGTATACGCACCTGTTTATGATCACACAATTTCCTGTAAATCACTGATACGCATAGACTAATTCATTAAAATGTTAATTTATGTTTGCTCTTTCTTTTAAAATGTTTTTACTTACCTAAGAAATCAAAATTCTCTCCATCAGCGTAAAATAAATCCAAATCTTTAAATTTCCCACATGGAATCACCTTTTTAATATTTTAACACAGAACTAGAAAACACTCGTTAAATCCAATGGAATGAATTTTTTCTTTTATTTTTCACAAAAAAAACTCATTAATTGATTTTATTTTCCGAGCTGCTAGCCCGTTACCCTTTTTCCTTTTCGATTCAATGGAACGATTTTTTCCCGTCTTATTTTACCACAAAAAAACACACACTCTTGTTGACACTTTTAACTCTCGATCGTCTAATCCCCTACTCATTTGACTTTGAATATTGAATGGATACACGTGTCACCTTCAGTCCCTTTTTATTCTAATCAGACTAATCATACAGAAAATAAGACCCCTTGTATAAGCAGATGATTTAAGTTATGAAATGTATACAAATGAGTTCATTTGAATATTTATTCTAGTATTTGATTATTTAATTGAACATATTGTTTGCGTACTTGAAAATATGTAAGCCCTATTGAAATGATAATCATATGTGCATGCAACAGAAAATACATTATTTAACAATTATAATTTCAATTCCAAACTTTAATTTATACACGCAGATAAAGGTTCAATTAACGATGATATCAACTAAATACTTTATGAATATAGTACGATGACAAAACACAAAACATAAAAAGCGTTGTTCTCTGCAAGCTGCCATGCGCATGTGATTATTATTTGATTATGTATATTTATGTACTTCTCATGCTTTTGTTATGTAACAAACTGAGAGATAATGTGAATAAAACTTGAAACTTGAAACTTGAGTTCAAATATTCTTTTTAATAAGGAATAAAGTTCGATTTGGCAGCCAGCTTCCAGTTGCCAATTAAAAATATCCTTTAAAATAATTAAAAGGTGGTGTAATTCGAATTGGCAGCCCGCTGACAGTTGGCGTTTCCATTTAGAATGAGCGATGTAAATGGAATTGGCAGCAACCCAATCTTGCATTGATAAATGCAATGAGAGAAGTTGAATTGGCAATAAGATGTCAGTTGCCAGTTTTAAACGTAATATATTTCTCAATACATCGACGTAAACCGAATTGACAGCCAGCTGCCAGTTGCCAATGAATTGGCCGCTGAAGTGTGAAATAGGCTGCCAGTTGCTGATTGAAATTGTATCCTACAACTGGCAGCTAACTTTTACACACATACCAATTTATTATACTGGACACTTCTTATCACCGAGCAAACAGTTTCTCTTCTTATTAAATTAAAAACTTACTCTTTTTATGTATGTTGGTAGATAGTTTTTTATACGGCTTTATCCTCCGCATTTACACGTGATTAATGACAACACTTATATTTTTAAATACACATTTATTATTATAATCAAATAATATTATTTACAATGATATTCATATAACAAATAAGACTTAACAATAAGCACTTAGAGTGTATATAAAACCAAATATTCAGAATTTCTAGTCGTTTAAGATAATCAAGCACATTTTTGCAAGGAAAATACTTTTATTTAAGCTTACAGATATTTGGAAAGCTGCGAGAATCACACCGGTGTAATGACGTCATCCGTAACGTCTTGAAATGACCTCGTTTTCATGAAACTGTCCACACTGTGATCTGAGTAGTCAGCCTCGTTTTCGCAGTCGTCAAAACTGTAACTTAGTTCGCGACTAAATTCTGACTCATTCATTCTGGGAAATAGGCAATCGAACGAGTAATCGAAACTGGATCCGTCGTCGGACATGTCAAGTCCAATGTCACTTGAAATCAGTGAGAATCGGTTTAGGTTTGAGATTGCTGATTCCCGTCTGAGTGTTCTTGGTCTAGCTTGAGAACTTGTGTCTTGATTTAAAGTTTCGGCATTGAAAGCAATGTCCAAGGACTCACACGGTTCAGAGGCTTCGCTTTCCGAGTCCGAATCTGACTCACAGTACTGGTCCCATAGAAAGCGGCACTTCTCTTCCTGGTTGCTGAATACCGGCATTTTGTAACGGTCTCTGTGCTGACTTTTCACTGATGACGTAGTAGCTACGTCACATCCTATGATTCCTGACGCTGGAATTTTCTGATCGTTCATGAACTTCTGCAGAATGATTTTTTTACCTTGACACTCGTCGACATATTTGAGCTTTTCATCAGTAACACTACAGTCTTCGATAAAGGTTCGGTCTGTATCGTCTGCTCTACGTTTCTGAGAGCGACTTGCAATTATAGGTGTGCTGTGACGTAGGCCGCTTAAATCACTGAAAATGGACCTGTGACGTTTAGGAACGCTGGAACAATAGTCAGAATGTGGCGCGTGTTTTGTTTCGGATGCACTCGTATCTCCACTGCCGGTTGACTGGTACCCGGTGTCGGTAGAGCCGATGGTTCCTGTAGATGTTGTTCGTGTCACTTTATTCTTGGTTTTATACTTTTCCTTAAGCCCTAGTTTAAGAGATGTTAGGCTATACTGAATAATATTGATATTTGATCTGTCTGCCTCAGTGTTTTCTTCTGATGCAGTACTTGTCGTCTGCTGCATTTGAACCTTCTGACCTAGCTTATCAGCTGTAACACCTCCGCAGAAACTGAGAATATGGGCCATTTTATCAAGATCCGTCTTTGCAAGAAAAGCGTCCATACTGTTCACCGACGCCCTTGATGACATTCTTCTCATGAGTTTCTCTTGTTCGGATGTTTCTGGCTCTCCCTTCGATTTCTTCATCAGTGCATCGAATTTTGTTTCCTGGGATCTAGCGAAAAATGCGAGGTCAGACACTTGTTTTAATGTTTCTTTCGATAGTCCTTTAACTTGACTTTTAGCACTAGGTTTTCCATACTTTCTTCTATCCGAGAATAGTTTACTAGCGATTTTCCTCCCTTTGTTTTCAACGTTTGTTTTCCTGATGACAAACGCGACGTTCTTGTTAGGACCATGTGCACGCCACACTTTTAATAACTTAACTTTGCCGGAAAGTTCCCTTTCAACGCCATCCACAGATTCGAATACCGCTAGTGGACTTGATAGGATAGGAAGCCTGTTGATGACGTCAGAGCACGTGGTGTTTTTGGTAACGGTTTTCAAAATGGTCTGTCCATCCAGGATGAAAGGAATTTCTTGCTGTTTGATCCGCGTAGAGTCAGCCATCTGAAAACATATATTATACATATTGAGTTGACAAAATATAAAAAAAAAACATGCAGCTTGTCAGAAAAAATTTATGAATCATCCAGTGAAAGTTTATATTGTATACTAAAACCATAGAAACTGTAGTTTCTGTATATTCAGCGAGCCGAAGAAGTGTGGTTTTCAGCTTCTCTTCAAGATCTATGGATTTTAGGCCGAGAACTTAACCAAGCCGCCGGGAACCAGGCTTCTTGAATTAATGGTGCAAACCGTTTGCCATACAAAGGGCATCAAACATCTATTCAACAATTAAAAAATCAACAAATGAATAAAAAGAGAAAAATCAACAAATGAAAAAAAAAGACAAGAAACTAAATTTATTTACCTTAACTTCTTCTGTATAATGAGATATAACTCCAAAATATTGATAAACACCAACAAAGATAACAAAGGTTAAATATAAAATTCTGTTTGTATCAGAATGCAAAGGAAGAAACGGTTTGATTGTCCCAAGTTATGTTTCATTGATATATATGAAG
The DNA here is from genome assembly GCA_038501625.1 of Corbicula japonica. Classification (NCBI taxonomy): domain Eukaryota; kingdom Metazoa; phylum Mollusca; class Bivalvia; order Venerida; family Cyrenidae; genus Corbicula; species Corbicula japonica. Next base: position 58,760 of record JAZAYU010000047.1, read on the forward strand.
CCTCGTTCAACTCGAATGACCCCTCAGCTCAAAGTATTCGCACCTCGTTAGGGGGCAGCAGAAGACAATCATTAATTTCTCACCGTGTCGACATTAAGCCTTGTTCAACAATAGCTAATAAGCTTGTTTGATAAATTAATCAATAATTAGGTGAGAAAATTCTTAGATTTCTCAACGAGATAACACATTTTCCGATCATCTTCTTAATTTTGACACGAAAAATGATGTAGTTCTATTGTTTTGGGTCATGTTTACAAATATTCAACAATCTTAATTGTAATTAGACGTTGGAAATTTCAGGAACTTTTGAGTTTTATCAAAAGGTTTGAAGACATGACGATGTACATACTTTATCCCAATCCCTAGAAACATGGTAAGATCAGTTTGCCATTTTTTGCGTCGATTAAACTGTAAACATGTATGACTGTATTTTGTATGCGTTACAATGCTTATATTTTAAAACAACACGTTGAAAAGAATAGAAAATACGTAAAACACTTTATCCATATTTTAATAAAGTTACCTGTAATAATTCGTTTACATGGTTAAGTAATATTAAGATACCGCAAGAGGTAAAATTAAAAGGTCATTAAGCGTTAAGCACACCAAACGATCAATACAATCTTCTCGCGCACACAGATCAGGGTCTGAACTGCTCGCGTTTAAAAAAAAACACACACACACAAACCACATTAAATGAATTATGAATTTATTGTCTCTAATTCAAAGAAAAAAGACGTCATTACATTTACATTTTTAGCGGGTTAATATTTAGAGCAAAGTGAAATTGTTTTAGTCAACATTTCAGTTGCTGAAATCCTGATAGTAATCATTCAAAATTTCCCCACTGCTTTCATGTGTACGTTACATTAAAGGCACAGTCGAATATCAGTGACGTCACAATCAGATTATATGAAAATCTGTTTGGACTCGATATGTCCGACGACGGATCCAGTTTGGATAATTCGTTCGATTGCTCGTTTCCTAGAATGGATGAGTCAGAATTCAGTCGCGGTTTAAGTTACAGTTTTTACGACAGCGAAAGCGAGCCTGACTACTCTGAGCACAGTGTAGACAGTTTCATGAAAACGAGGTCATTTCATGACGGTACGGATGACGTCACAACAATGGTTTCGTAGCAAAACTGTCCTTGATCATCTTCAACAAATAGAAATTTTGATTTGATTCGATACGCATAGAAAGTGCATAATATATTATTGTTAAGTTTTTCGAGTTTTGTTATAAATTTAGCGCTGTAAATTATAATTTGATATTCGGTTAAAATAAAGTAAAAGTATTTTTAAAAATATAATTGTTTTCATTTATCATGTGTTAATGCGGAGGATCAACTTTACCCAAAATACCCACTAACATGAAGCAACCCGTTTGATGAACTGGTTTTATGCAAATTTTTACTTCCGCTTTCAAGTTGCCAAATTCAATTCAATCAGCAACTGGCAGATAACTTCAAAATCCTGCTTTAAATTACAGCTGGCTGCCAATTCGACTTAAGTCTATGTATTGTGAAATATGTTACCTCGACAACTGGCAACTGACATCCAATTGCCAATTGAACGTCTTTTATTATATCGACGAAATATATTCAACTGGGAAATGGAAATTTGAAGCTCATTCTGAAACTTTTTCTGAATACCGAACCTTCAACTGCTGGCTGCCAAATCGAACTGCATTGCTCATTTGGAAGTTTATTGAACTGGCAACTGGCAAATGGGTCCCTATTCGAGTTACCGGTATATTGCTCATTTAAAAGATTTATTGAATGAGAAACTGATAACGAAGATATTTTAAATTGAAAACGGGTAAATGGCAATCGGGTGCCAAATAAAATTATAACGCTCATTCTGGAGATCATCTGTGTTGACAATTGGCAACTAGATGCTGGATGCCTATACGAACTATATTGTATATTGCTGGTTTTAAATAAATTTTGAATTGGCACTTGGCAGCCAGATGCCTACTCGAGCTATACTGCTTATTTAAAACATATTTTGAATTGGCAACTCGCATCTAAGTGCCTATTTGGAAACTCACAGTTGGGTGCCTAGTTTAATAACTATACCGCTTATTTAAAAGGTGTTTTAAATTGGCAACTAGCAGCTTTGTGCTTACTCGAACAATACTGCTTTTTAAAAAAAATGGAAACAGGCAGCTTGCAACATATTTGAACTATACTGCTTATTAAAAAGATATTTTAAATTCGCAAAAAGGCAGCTGGGTGTTTATTCGAATTATACTGCTTATTTTAAAGATATTTTGAATGGAATACTGGCAGTAGTGTGACTGCTAGGACAATAATGTTTATTTAAAAGATATTTTAATTGGCAAATGGATGCACAGTCGAACTATACTTCTTTATTTAAAGGATATCTTGAATTAGCAACGGGCAGCTGGTGCGATTTCGAATTGAATAGCTCATTAACAGGTCCTTTGAACTGGCAACTGACCACTGGTAGCCTATTTATAATGGCAGGTTATATCAAGTAGCTGGTTGCTATTCAATATAAAACATCGCTCATTCTGCGGATCTTCTGAATGGAACATTCCAGCTGCATGGTATGTTGAATTATACAACTCATTCAAAGTTTGATTCGGCAACGGGCGACTGATATCTGTTTGCCAACTCAAAGTATTTCGCTTTTTCTAAAATTGTTGAACTGGCAACTTGCTTCTAGCAGCTGGCTGTCAACTCGAATTATATCGAAATATTTCATCGGTTGCCAAAACACATCTGTAACAGCACTTCTTAAGCAAATAACAGGATACGAGAATGTTAATATAGTTCGATTTGACACGGCCACAGCTATTTTTAAAATAACAGACATGTCGGAATAAACCAATATTAAAATTATGATAAAAGAAGCCGATACAAAGTGTTTCAGTTGAAAAAGTAAATTTATCGGTTTCTGAGTAACTGTGTTTGGCATAATTATGTGGTTGGTAACACAACATCGATAAAGATAGGTTGATCTTATTACAGATTAACAGAACAGAACAAAACTTTTAAAAAAAAACTCATGCATAGTAGTATGCAGTATTAGAAACAGGTGTATATTAAATTCATGTTAACAACCGTGATGACAAAACAGCAACAGCAACAATGAAAACAACAACAACAATAAAAAAAACAACAAAATAACGAAACATGTTCAACTCAATATATAAATATATAAAATCGAATTCTGAGCAAATGTTGATTATTTACTTGGAATACAAAAATCAAACAGAATCTTCATGATTTCATGGAAATGTTTTAGACAACACTGATTTCTGGAGAGATATTCTAAAATAAAAGTTTGAGTTCAATTATTACCAAAACAGCTTTTAATCAGAGTATGAACAGAAAGCAAAATTAAAAAATGAATTAAAACTGGAAATATTATATAAGCTTATTCTTAAAACTTAAATCAATCACGTAAGCTGGCTATCATCAGAATTTAAAAATTATCAACTTGAAGTTAAGTTGAGTTTAAAAATACAATAAAAACCACTTTTGCTGACTGTTCTGGAGAATTTCAGGGACTGGGCTGCCGTGCAATGGACTGTCAACTCTGGGCCGTCTTGACTCTATGGGATGCGGTATTCTCAGTTTCAGCGCACCTGCTGAAAGTTATGTGCTCTCGGAAGACCATTTCTGAAGCCAGTATCCGATGGCCAAACAGATCGCACGTAGTGAAATAATTTCCAAATTTAAAAAAAATCCTGTTTTCTAATAATTTTGCGACAATTGAGTTAATGCTAAAGTTTATATTTCGCGCCCACATTGCTTCCGGATCAGTGAACATTTTATTTGTAAAAATTCTCATAGTTTCTGTGATTACTAAAAACAAAACAATGCATTTCATTTTTATAAATTTAATCAAAATTTTCATCAATAGATAGTACAGAATGTAAATTTGAATCCCGTTAGAAAATGATATGTTAAATATATACAGTAAATATTATGTACAATGATATGTATAAAATAAACATCTAAAAACTTAACAACACAGGCACTATCGATGCATAACATGATGAGCACAGTCTTTGATAAGCACTGACCAAATTACATTTAGTCATTTTAACGAGTTCACTAGATTGTCTTCATACCAGAGCACACCCGTTGTACAGAGCTAATTCCATCGTCAGAATAACAGAAACTCTGGTTTAATTACACACGGTGACGTCATTGGTGAGGTTGCTTTCGCTTTCGTCAAAACTGTAAGTGAAGTTTGCCGTATACTCCTCTGATTGCGACTCTTCCATTCTAGGAAATGGGCAATCGAAAGAGTAATCAAAACCGGTGTTTTCATCAGATGTATTGTGTTCAGTGCCTCTGGAAAGAAGTGAGAACCGGTTGAGGTTAGGTATTGCTGACTCACGTCTCAGGGTTTTAGGTCGTGATTGCAAAGATGTTTCTTGGTTTGTTGTTTTGTCACGGAAAGCAATGTCAAAAACATCACAGTCTTCTTAGGTCTCGCTTTCCGAGTCGGAATCTGAGTCACAGAAACTCTGCTTAAATTTGTCATTGAAGTCACGCAATGTGACGTCATCGGTGAAGTTCAGAAACGATTTAGTGTTGGTGAAACTGTCTATACCGTTATTCTCGCTTTCGTCAAAACTGTAGGTGAAGTTTGCGGTAAACTCCTCCGATTGCGACTCTTCCATTCTAGGAAAGGAGCACTCGAAAGAGTAATCAAAACCGGTGTTTTCATCAAATGCATTGTGTTCAGTGTCCCTAGAAAGCAGTGAGGAGCGGTTGAGGTTAGAGATTGCTGACTCCCTTCTGAGGGTTCTAGGTTGAGATGTCTCTTGATTTGTAGTTTCGGCATGGAAGGCAGTGTCAAGAAAATCGCTCGGTTCTGAGGCTTCGCTTTCCGAGTCGAACACTGAGTCACAGTACTGGTCCGATAGAGAGCGGCACATCTCTTCCTGGTCACTGGCTACCGACATGCTGTAGCGTTCTGTGCGTTGTCTTTTCACAGCTGGCGTAGTTGTGACGTCACTTTCGATGAGGCTGAAAGAAGACGCTGGTTTACTCTGGTCGGACATAAACGACCTGCAATAATCGGTGTGCTGTGACGGGGTATGTTCACAGAGTCACCAAATATAAACATGTTACGTTTATGAATTCTAGAACCAGTCACAGACAGTGAATCTGTTTCCGCTTTCACTTCGGTCGATGTTCCTTCACTTCCGATTGACTGATATCCGGTGTCTGTAGAGCTTATGGTCCCGGTTGAGGTTGTTCGTGTCACCTTAGTTTTAGATGTAAACTTGTGTTTAAGTCCAAGTTTCATAGATTTGAGACTGTACTCAGTCGCCCGTTTGTTTAACTTTTCACTGTTTTCTCTACCTCGTTGATTTCTTTATTAGGCAGGTCGCGGTTATTTTCCGTCGTCGGCTTTCTTGGGACCTTCTGGCCTAACTTCTCGGCCGCCACACCTCCGCAAAAACTAAGGAAACGGGCCATTTCATCCAGATCCGCTTTTGCTAGGAAAGCGTCCATGCTATTCACTGACGCCTTAGAAGACATTCTTCTCATGAGCTTCTCTTGTTCGGATGTCACCGGTTTTCCCTTCGATTTCTTTTTCATTGAGTCGACTTTGGTCTTCTGGTATCTAGCATAGAAAGCAAGATCTGACACCTGCTTTAATGTTTCTTTTGATAATCTTTTACGATGAACACTTTTAGCACTGGTTTTGTCACACTTAGGCAGTTTCTGTGTATTCATCTTTCCTTTAGTTTGATCACTAGCTTCCTTGATTACAAACTGGACCTTCTTGTTTGGATCATGTGCACGCCAAATCTTCAGTAACTTTGATTTTCCAGAAAGTTCCTTTTCAACACCATCAACGGATTCGAATACCGCTAGAGGGCATGATAAGTTAGGAAACTTGTTGATGACGTCAGAGCAAGTGGTGCTTTTAGTAACACTTTTGATGATGGTCTGTCCGTCTAAGATGAAAGGTATTTCCTGTTGTTTAGCCGGCTTATGGTCATCCATCTGAAAACATAATACAGAAAGTTGAGAAATTAACATAATCTTTAATTTAATGGTATCAAGATATTTTATCACAAGGAAATTTTATGTGATTTTCTACTCATTATACTTTTTCTTTATTCCTTGTATGCTGATAATTTCTCCTGTCCTTTTTAAGAGAATTCGTAAATCCTCATACAACATCTTTGATGTCATTTATCCTTAACTGCTAAGCGCTCACATATACAGTTCTCAGCCTCTGAATTACATTGATCAAGTATTCGGTGGATTCGTAACAGAGGATCTTTGGACGATTGCTCATAAAGATTTGAATAGTAAGGTTTTACGTCTACCGCCCCCTTAATTAATTAACTTGTCACTATCACACATGTTTGATATTGTAAAATTTTTATTTTATATAAACTTAAATTGCAAATGAACATTTACGCAAGCTGATTTTTAAAGATTCGTGATTGAGCAGATTTTCATTCAGTTGTTGTGAGAATAGCCGTCCTCTTTGACGACATCTGCCATATGTTATGTAAATATAATACTTGTAATAAAATCCCTGTCTGGTATTCAAAGGCGATTTTTAAACGATAGCGCCCCACATGAAAATTATGCACTATAACTGAGCGTCAAAATGGAAGATTAATGACGAGTGGTACTATAAACCTGTCCATCAGAATATATCAATTATAGTTAAAATGTATCGTGTTTATATCGGTTCTAAAATATATTTGCTTAAAACACTGTATTAACCAACAAAATATGTCAATTTAAATACTTGCAAGTGATCTGACCCTTGTGGACACAAATTCTAAGAAATTCTGTAAAAGATCTTGATATTACGAGAGCCTAAATCTCCTGAGGATTGACGCGCCTGTTTGCATAGAAGAATTCTTCCACCTCAGACAAACCAATATTAATTTATCAAACTTACTCTTAAATCCGTTTGAAGAAAATTATCGCATTTGATTTCATATTGTAGTTAAAAACAAAGATGAAACAATTTATAAAATACCTATCTACCTTGTTTCCTTCTTTGTATGAATTTGCTTGACTCCAAACACTATTTAAGCCTGTAGAAATTTAATCAACAATACGGAAATAACAATAACTGCTAAGTAACAAAATCCGATTGTAGCAGAATGTATAAGAAGAAATTGTTTGAGTGGCACAAGTTGTTGTCCTTAGATCTATATTAAGTCCCGTTCAACTCGAATGATCCCCTCAGCTCAAAGTATTCACACCTCGTTAGGGGTTAGCAGAACAGAACAGAACAGGACATTTATTTGACAAGTACAAACATTAGCAATAGATAATTATTAATTTCTCACCCGGTCGCCAAGTATAATTGCTTCATCATGCAGGTAGTAAGACCATTAAGCCTTGTTTAACAATAGCTAATTAGCTTGTTTGATAAATTAATCATGAAATAGATGAGAATTTTCTTAGATTTCTCAACGAGATAACATATTTTCCGATGATCTCCTTAATGTTGACAGGAAAGATAATGCTATTTTATTGTTTTGAGGTCTTGTTTACAAATATTCGACAATATTTAATTGCAATTAGAAGCTGAATTTTAAGGAAACTTTGATTGTTATCAATTTACTGAAAAACAGGAGCATGTACAGATTTTTATCTCATCCGCTAAAATAATTCTAAAGTGTAAAAGTCTTAAGTCCTTATAGACCAAACATATTGAGTGAAAATTTTAAAATTCTGATGATAGCCAGCTTACTTGATTGATTTGTGTTTTAAGAATAAGCTTATAAACTGTTTTCAGTTTTCAATTTTGTTATCTTTATATAATTTGATTAAAAAAATTCCAAAAGATGTGACTAATGACTTAAGGATCTGGGTATGAAGTCAAACTTTTATTTTAGAATATCTCTGCAGAATTTAGCGTTATCTGAAATATTTCCGTTAAAAGATGAATATTCTGCTTGATTTTTGTATTCCAAGTAAAAATAATCGACATTTGGTCAGAATTCGAATTAGTATAATTATTGAGTCGAACATTAAGTTTTACATTGTTCGTGATATTGCTGTTGTTGTTTGGAATTGTTGTTGATATTTTTCATCGTTGTTGTTGCTGTTTAGTCATCACTTTGTTGTAAATATGAATTTAATGTACAGCTGTTTCTCATGCTGCATACTTTTATGTATGAGATGTAAATAAAGTTTTGTTTTTTTCTGTTCTGTTCTCGGAATCCAAAAAGTTTTCTTCTCCAACCGAAACAAGTTGTATTTTATTATTATTTCTATACACGCATATATAGCTATATACGTTCTTGTATCCAGTTCATTTGCTTCAGAAGTACTGTTATACATTTGTTTTGGAAACCGATGGCATAGTTCGATATACGATAATTCGAGTTTTTAGTCAGCTGCCAATAGCAAGTTGCCAGTACAAAACAATTTTAAAGAAGCGAAACGAGTATAAGTCGAAATAGCACTCAGCTGGCAATTTTCAATTCAGAAGATCTACAGAATGAACGATGTTATTCGAATGACATCAATCCGCTTGATGCCATTTGCCAATGTATAAAATATCGTTTAAATCAGCAGTATAATTTGAATTGGCAACCCGCAGCTAGTTGCCAGTTCAAAAGATTTTTTAAATGAGCAATTTAATTCGAATAGACACTCAGCTCCCAGTTTCCAATTGCTAATTCAAAAGATCTTCTGAATCAGCATTATCATTCGATTTGGCATCCAGCTGCTTGTTGCCTATTACCATTCTATAAGACTGCTAAATCAGCATTATAATTTGATTCGGCAGCCAGCTGCCTGTTGCGTATTGCGAATCAATAAGACTTCTAAATCTGCATTATAATTTGATTTGGCAGCCAGTTGCCAGTCGAGTATTGCCAATCCATAAGACTTCTTCATCAGCTTTATAATTTGATTTGGAAGCCAGCTGCCTGTTGCGTATTGCGAATCAATAAGACTTCTAAATCTGCATTATAATTTGATTTGGCAGCCAGTTGCCAGTCGAGTATTGCCAATCCATAAGACTTCTTCATCAGCTTTATAATTTGATTTGGAAGCCAGCTGCCTGTTGCGTATTGCCAATCAATCAGACTTCTAAATCAGCATTATAATTCGATTTGGCATCCAGCTGCCTGTTGCGTATTGCCAATCCATAAGACTTCTAAATCAGCATTATAATTCGATTTGGCATCCAGCTGCCTGTTGCGTATTGCCAATCCATAAGACTTCTAAATCAGCACTATAATTCGATTTGGCATCCAGCTGCCTGTTGCGTATTGCCGATCCATAAGACTTCTAAATCAGCATTATAATTTAATTTGGCATCTACCTGCCTGTTGCGTATTGCCAATCCATAAGACTTCTAAATCAGCATTATAATTCGATTTGGCATACAGCTGCCTGTTGCGAATTGCCAATCCATAAGACTTCTAAATCAGCATTATAATTCGATTTGGCATCCAGCTGCCTGTTGCGTATTGCCAATCCATAAGACTTCTGAATCAGCATTATAATTTGATTTGGCATCCACCTGTATGTTGTGTATTGCCAATCCTTAAGAATTCTATATCAGCATTATAATTTGATTTGGCATCCATCTGCCTGTTGCGTATGGCCAATCCATGAAAGTTCCAAACAGCATTATAATTTGACTAGGCAGCCAGTTCAAAAGACCTCTGAAATGAGCGTTTATTTCGGATTTGTATCCAGCTGCCTGTTGCCAGTTGTGAAATTTAAAAAGGTCTTCCGAATGAGCAATATTATTCGAAAAAGCACCCAGTTATCCTAGTTGCCATGAGCTCATTCTTAGAGAACAATATGATCGAATATGCACCCAGATGCCTGTTGCGAGCTAGGGTAAATCCATAGCTACATTAACCATATTAGCTAAAAGTAAACTGTTTGTACTCATGTCTGTTAGTTAAATTAAGTATAATCAGCTCAAATTAACTTGGGCAGATATAAAATTGTATTCTCAGTCGAGTCCTTAGACGTTAAGGATATTTTAAACCATATAGAAATTATGGTAGAATATTGTATTTTACCTTTTTTAAAGTGATAAATAACAACATGTATATATGTACTAATAAAAGAATGTTTGTTAAAAAATATATGAAAAATAATCATATTGTATGATGTACCATTTTGCCATCAATGCATAGTGTTAAATCCTATATGTACCTGCTATACTTAAGGTAAAACTTTGAAATCATTGCGACTAATCACAAAAAATCAATTCCTCTATGATTATATATTCAAATGCTGTTATTACGTGCATTATGCTTTGTAATACCCAATTAAGTGAATCATAATACGGTATACGCACCTGTTTATGATCACACAATTTCCTGTAAATCACTGATACGCATAGACTAATTCATTAAAATGTTAATTTATGTTTGCTCTTTCTTTTAAAATGTTTTTACTTACCTAAGAAATCAAAATTCTCTCCATCAGCGTAAAATAAATCCAAATCTTTAAATTTCCCACATGGAATCACCTTTTTAATATTTTAACACAGAACTAGAAAACACTCGTTAAATCCAATGGAATGAATTTTTTCTTTTATTTTTCACAAAAAAAACTCATTAATTGATTTTATTTTCCGAGCTGCTAGCCCGTTACCCTTTTTCCCTTTCGATTCAATGGAACGATTTTTCCCGTCTTATTTTACCACAAAAAAACACACACTCTTGTTGACACTTTTAACTCTCGATCGTCTAATCCCCTACTCATTTGACTTTGAATATTGAATGGATACACGTGTCACCTTCAGTCCCTTTTTATTCTAATCAGACTAATCATACAGAAAATAAGACCCCTTGTATAAACAGATGATTTAAGTTATGAAATGTATACAAATGAGTTCATTTGAATATTTATTTTAGTATTTGATTATTTAATTGAACATATTGTTTGCGTACTTGAAAATATGTAAGCCCTATTGAAATGATAATCATATGTGCATGCAACAGAAAATACATTATTTAACAATTATAATTTCAATTCCAAACTTTAATTTATACACGCAGATAAAGGTTCAATTAACGATGATATCAACTAAATACTTTATGAATATAGTACGATGACAAAACACAAAACATAAAAAGCGTTGTTCTCTGCAAGCTGCCATGCGCATGTGATTATTATTTGATTATGTATATTTATGTACTTCTCATGCTTTTGTTATCTAATAAACTGAGAGATAATGTGAATAAAACTTGAAACTTGAAACTTGAGTTCAAATATTCTTTTTAATAAGGAATAAAGTTCGATTTGGCAGCCAGCTTCCAGTTGCCAATTAAAAATATCCTTTAAAATAATTAAAAGGTGGTGTAATTCGAATTGGCAGCCCGCTGACAGTTGGCGTTTCCATTTAGAATGAGCGATGTAAATGGAATTGGCAGCAACCCAATCTTGCATTGATAAATGCAATGAGAGAAGTTGAATTGGCAATAAGATGTCAGTTGCCAGTTTTAAACGTAATATATTTCTCAATACATCGACGTAAACCGAATTGACAGCCAGCTGCCAGTTGCCAATGAATTGGCCGCTGAAGTGTGAAATAGGCTGCCAGTTGCTGATTGAAATTGTATCTTACAACTGGCAGCTAACTTTTACACACATACCAATTTATTATACTGGACACTTCTTATCACCGAGCAAACAGTTTCTCTTCTTATTAAATTAAAAACTTACTCTTTTTATGTATGTTGGTAGATAGTTTTTTATACGGCTTTATCCTCCGCATTTACACGTGATTAATGACAACACTTATATTTTTAAATACACATTTATTATTATAATCAAATAATATTATTTACAATGATATTCATATAACAAATAAGACTTAACAATAAGCACTTAGAGTGTATATAAAACCAAATATTCAGAATTTCTAGTCGTTTAAGATAATCAAGCACATTTTTGCAAGGAAAATACTTTTATTTAAGCTTACAGATATTTGGAAAGCTGCGAGAATCACACCGGTGTAATGACGTCATCCGTAACGTCTTGAAATGACCTCGTTTTCATGAAACTGTCCACACTGTGATCTGAGTAGTCAGCCTCGTTTTCGCAGTCGTCAAAACTGTAACTTAGTTCGCGACTAAATTCTGACTCATTCATTCTGGGAAATAGGCAATCGAACGAGTAATCGAAACTGGATCCGTCGTCGGACATGTCAAGTCCAATGTCACTTGAAATCAGTGAGAATCGGTTTAGGTTTGAGATTGCTGATTCCCGTCTGAGTGTTCTTGGTCTAGCTTGAGAACTTGTGTCTTGATTTAAAGTTTCGGCATTGAAAGCAATGTCCAAGGACTCACACGGTTCAGAGGCTTCGCTTTCCGAGTCCGAATCTGAGTCACAGTACTGGTCCCATAGAAAGCGGCACTTCTCTTCCTGGTTGCTGAATACCGGCATTTTGTAACGGTCTCTGTGCTGACTTTTCACTGATGACGTAGTAGCTACGTCACATCCTATGATTCCTGACGCTGGAATTTTCTGATCGTTCATGAACTTCTGCAGAATGATTTTTTTACCTTGACACTCGTCGACATATTTGAGCTTTTCATCAGTAACACTACAGTCTTCGATAAAGGTTCGGTCTGTATCGTCTGCTCTACGTTTCTGAGAGCGACTTGCAATTATAGGTGTGCTGTGACGTAGGCCGCTTAAATCACTGAAAATGGACCTGTGACGTTTAGGAACGCTGGAACAATAGTCAGAATGTGGCGCGTGTTTTGTTTCGGATGCACTCGTATCTCCACTGCCGGTTGACTGGTACCCGGTGTCGGTAGAGCCGATGGTTCCTGTAGATGTTGTTCGTGTCACTTTATTCTTGGTTTTATACTTTTCCTTAAGCCCTAGTTTAAGAGATGTTAGGCTATACTGAATAATATTGATATTTGATCTGTCTGCCTCAGTGTTTTCTTCTGATGCAGTACTTGTCGTCTGCTGCATTTGAACCTTCTGACCTAGCTTATCAGCTGTAACACCTCCGCAGAAACTGAGAATATGGGCCATTTTATCAAGATCCGTCTTTGCAAGAAAAGCGTCCATACTGTTCACCGACGCCCTTGATTACATTCTTCTCATGAGCTTCTCTTGTTCGGATGTTTCTGGCTCTCCCTTCGATTTCTTGATCAGTGCATCGAATTTTGTTTCCTGGGATCTAGCGAAAAATGCGAGGTCAGACACTTGTTTTAATGTTTCTTTCGATAGTCCTTTAACTTGACTTTTAGCACTAGGTTTTCCACACTTTCTTCTATCCGAGAATAGTTTACTAGCGATTTTCCTCCCTTTGTTTTCAACGTTTGTTTTCCTGATGACAAACGCGACGTTCTTGTTAGGACCATGTGCACGCCACACTTTTAATAACTTAACTTTGCCGGAAAGTTCCCTTTCAACGCCATCCACAGATTCGAATACCGCTAGTGGACTTGATAGGATAGGAAGCCTGTTGATGACGTCAGAGCACGTGGTGTTTTTGGTAACGGTTTTCAAAATGGTCTGTCCATCCAGGATGAAAGGAATTTCTTGCTGTTTGATCCGCGTAGAGTCAGCCATCTGAAAACATATATTATACATATTGAGTTGACAAAATATAAAAAAAAACATGCAGCTTGTCAGAAAAAATTTATGAATCATCCAGTGAAAGTTTATATTGTATACTAAAACCATAGAAACTGTAGTTTCTGTATATTCAGAGAGCCGAAGAAGTGTGGTTTTCAGCTTCTCTTCAAGATCTATGGATTTTAGGCCGAGAACTTAACCAAGCCGCCGGGAACCAGGCTTCTTGAATTAATGGTGCAAACATATATTCAACAATTAAAAAATCAACAAATGAATAAAAAGAGAAAAATCAACAAATGAAAAAAAAGACAAGAAACTAAATTTATTTACCTTAACTTCTTCTGTATAATGAGATATAACTCCAAAATATTGATAAACACCAACAAAGATAACAAAGGTTAAATATAAAATTCTGTTTGTATCAGAATGCAAAGGAAGAAACGGTTTGATTGTCCCAAGTTATGTTTCATTGATATATATGAAGCCTCGTTCAACTCGAATGACCCCTCAGCTCAAAGTATTCGCACCTCGTTAGGGGGCAGCAGAAGACAATCATTAATTTCTCACCGTGTCGACATTAAGCCTTGTTCAACAATAGCTAATAAGCTTGTTTGATAAATTAATCAATAATTAGGTGAGAAAATTCTTAGATTTCTCAACGAGATAACACATTTTCCGATCATCTTCTTAATTTTGACACGAAAAATGATGTAGTTCTATTGTTTTGGGTCATGTTTACAAATATTCAACAATCTTAATTGTAATTAGACGTTGGAAATTTCAGGAACTTTTGAGTTTTATCAAAAGGTTTGAAGACATGACGATGTACATACTTTATCCCAATCCCTAGAAACATGGTAAGATCAGTTTGCCATTTTTTGCGTCGATTAAACTGTAAACATGTATGACTGTATTTTGTATGCGTTACAATGCTTATATTTTAAAACAACACGTTGAAAAGAATAGAAAATACGTAAAACACTTTATCCATATTTTAATAAAGTTACCTGTAATAATTCGTTTACATGGTTAAGTAATATTAAGATACCGCAAGAGGTAAAATTAAAAGGTCATTAAGCGTTAAGCACACCAAACGATCAATACAATCTTCTCGCGCACACAGATCAGGGTCTGAACTGCTCGCGTTTAAAAAAAACACACACACACAAACCACATTAAATGAATTATGAATTTATTGTCTCTAATTCAAAGAAAAAAGACGTCATTACATTTACATTTTTAGCGGGTTAATATTTAGAGCAAAGTGAAATTGTTTTAGTCAACATTTCAGTTGCTGAAATCCTGATAGTAATCATTCAAAATTTCCCCACTGCTTTCATGTGTACGTTACATTAAAGGCACAGTCGAATATCAGTGACGTCACAATCAGATTATATGAAAATCTGTTTGGACTCGATATGTCCGACGACGGATCCAGTTTGGATAATTCGTTCGATTGCTCGTTTCCTAGAATGGATGAGTCAGAATTCAGTCGCGGTTTAAGTTACAGTTTTTACGACAGCGAAAGCGAGCCTGACTACTCTGAGCACAGTGTAGACAGTTTCATGAAAACGAGGTCATTTCATGACGGTACGGATGACGTCACAACAATGGTTTCGTAGCAAAACTGTCCTTGATCATCTTCAACAAATAGAAATTTTGATTTGATTCGATACGCATAGAAAGTGCATAATATATTATTGTTAAGTTTTTCGAGTTTTGTTATAAATTTAGCGCTGTAAATTATAATTTGATATTCGGTTAAAATAAAGTAAAAGTATTTTTAAAAATATAATTGTTTTCATTTATCATGTGTTAATGCGGAGGATCAACTTTACCCAAAATACCCACTAACATGAAGCAACCCGTTTGATGAACTGGTTTTATGCAAATTTTTACTTCCGCTTTCAAGTTGCCAAATTCAATTCAATCAGCAACTGGCAGATAACTTCAAAATCCTGCTTTAAATTACAGCTGGCTGCCAATTCGACTTAAGTCTATGTATTGTGAAATATGTTACCTCGACAACTGGCAACTGACATCCAATTGCCAATTGAACGTCTTTTATTATATCGACGAAATATATTCAACTGGGAAATGGAAATTTGAAGCTCATTCTGAAACTTTTTCTGAATACCGAACCTTCAACTGCTAGCTGGCTGCCAAATCGAACTGCATTGCTCATTTGGAAGTTTATTGAACTGGCAACTGGCAAATGGGTCCCTATTCGAGTTACCGGTATATTGCTCATTTAAAAGATTTATTGAATGAGAAACTGATAACGAAGATATTTTAAATTGAAAACGGGTAAATGGCAATCGGGTGCCAAATAAAATTATAACGCTCATTCTGGAGATCATCTGTGTTGACAATTGGCAACTAGATGCTGGATGCCTATACGAACTATATTGTATATTGCTGGTTTTAAATAAATTTTGAATTGGCACTTGGCAGCCAGATGCCTACTCGAACTATACTGCTTATTTAAAACATATTTTGAATTGGCAACTCGCAAGTGCCTATTTGGAAACTCACAGTTGGGTGCCTAGTTTAATAACTATACCGCTTATTTAAAAGGTGTTTTGAATTGGCAACTAGCAGCTTTGTGCTTACTCGAACAATACTGCTTTTTAAAAAAAATGGAAACAGGCAGCTTGCAACATATTTGAACTATACTGCTTATTAAAAAGATATTTTAAATTCGCAAAAAGGCAGCTGGGTGTTTATTCGAATTATACTGCTTATTTTAAAGATATTTTGAATGGAATACTGGCAGTAGTGTGACTGCTAGGACAATAATGTTTATTTAAAAGATATTTTAATTGGCAAATGGATGCATAGTCGAACTATACTTCTTTATTTAAAGGATATCTTGAATTAGCAACGGGCAGCTGGTGCGATTTCGAATTGAATAGCTCATTAACAGGTCCTTTGAACTGGCAACTGACCACTGGTAGCCTATTTATAATGGCAGGTTATATCAAGTAGCTGGTTGCTATTCAATATAAAACATCGCTCATTCTGCGGATCTTCTGAATGGAACATTTCAGCTGCATGGTATGTTGAATTATACAACTCATTCAAAGTTTGATTCGGCAACGGGCGACTGATATCTGTTTGCCAACTCAAAGTATTTCGCTTTTTCTAAAATTGTTGAACTGGCAACTTGCTTCTAGCAGCTGGCTGTCAACTCGAATTATATCGAAATATTTCATCGGTTGCCAAAACACATCTGTAACAGCACTTCTTAAGCAAATAACAGGATACGAGAATGTTAATATAGTTCGATTTGACACGGCCACAGCTATTTTTAAAATAACAGACATGTCGGAATAAACCAATATTAAAATTATGATAACAGAAGCCGATACAAAGTGTTTCAGTTGAAAAAGTAAATTTATCGGTTTCTGAGTAACTGTGTTTGGCATAATTATGTGGTTGGTAACACAACATCGATAAAGATAGGTTGATCTTATTACAGATTAACAGAACAGAACAAAACTTTAAAAAAAAAACTCATGCATAGTAGTATGCAGTATTAGAAACAGGTGTATATTAAATTCATGTTAACAACCGTGATGACAAAACAGCAACAGCAACAATGAAAACAACAACAACAATAAAAAAACAACAAAATAACGAAAAATGTTCAACTCAATATATAAATATATAAAATCGAATTCTGAGCAAATGTTGATTATTTACTTGGAATACAAAAATCAAACAGAATCTTCATGATTTCATGGAAATGTTTTAGACAACACTGATTTCTGGAGAGATATTCTAAAATAAAAGTTTGAGTTCAATTATTACCAAAACAGCTTTTAATCAGAGTATGAACAGAAAGCAAAATTAAAAAATGAATTAAAACTGGAAATATTATATAAGCTTATTCTTAAAACTTAAATCAATCACGTAAGCTGGCTATCATCAGAATTTAAAAATTATCAACTTGAAGTTAAGTTGAGTTTAAAAATACAATAAAAACCACTTATGCTGACTGTTCTGGAGAATTTCAGGGACTGGGCTGCCGTGCAATGGACTGTCAACTCTGGGCCGTCTTGACTCTATGGGATGCGGTATTCTCAGTTTCAGCGCACCTGCTGAAAGTTATGTGCTCTCGGAAGACCATTTCTGAAGCCAGTATCCGATGGCCAAACAGATCGCACGTAGTGAAATAATTTCCAAATTTAAAAAAATCCTGTTTTCTAATAATTTTGCGACAATTGAGTTAATGCTAAAGTTTATATTTCGCGCCCACATTGCTTCCGGATCAGTGAACATTTTATTTGTAAAAATTCTCATAGTTTCTGTGATTACTAAAAACAAAACAATGCATTTCATTTTTATAAATTTAATCAAAATTTTCATCAATAGATAGTACAGAATGTAAATTTGAATCCCGTTAGAAAATGATATGTTAAATATATACAGTAAATATTATGTACAATGATATGTATAAAATAAACATCTAAAAACTTAACAACACAGGCACTATCGATGCATAACATGATGAGCACAGTCTTTGATAAGCACTGACCAAATTACATTTAGTCATTTTAACGAGTTCACTAGATTGTCTTCATACCAGAGCACACCCGTTGTACAGAGCTAATTCCATCGTCAGAATAACAGAAACTCTGGTTTAATTACACACGGTGACGTCATTGGTGAGGTTGCTTTCGCTTTCGTCAAAACTGTAAGTGAAGTTTGCCGTATACTCCTCTGATTGCGACTCTTCCATTCTAGGAAATGGGCAATCGAAAGAGTAATCAAAACCGGTGTTTTCATCAGATGTATTGTGTTCAGTGCCTCTGGAAAGAAGTGAGAACCGGTTGAGGTTAGGTATTGCTGACTCACGTCTCAGGGTTTTAGGTCGTGATTGCAAAGATGTTTCTTGGTTTGTTGTTTTGTCACGGAAAGCAATGTCAAAAACATCACAGTCTTCTAAGGTCTCGCTTTCCGAGTCGGAATCTGAGTCACAGAAACTCTGCTTAAATTTGTCATTGAAGTCACGCAATGTGACGTCATCGGTGAAGTTCAGAAACGATTTAGTGTTGGTGAAACTGTCTATACCGTTATTCTCGCTTTCGTCAAAACTGTAGGTGAAGTTTGCGGTAAACTCCTCCGATTGCGACTCTTCCATTCTAGGAAATGAGTACTCGAAAGAGTAATCAAAACCGGTGTTTTCATCAAATGCATTGTGTTCAGTGTCCCTAGAAAGCAGTGAGGAGCGGTTGAGGTTAGAGATTGCTGACTCCCTTCTGAGGGTTCTAGGTTGAGATGTCTCTTGATTTGTAGTTTCGGCATGGAAGGCAGTGTCAAGAAAATCGCTCGGTTCTGAGGCTTCGCTTTCCGAGTCGAACACTGAGTCACAGTACTGGTCCGATAGAGAGCGGCACATCTCTTCCTGGTCACTGGCTACCGACATGCTGTAGCGTTCTGTGCGTTGTCTTTTCACAGCTGGCGTAGTTGTGACGTCACTTTCGATGAGGCTGAAAGAAGACGCTGGTTTACTCTGGTCGGCCATAAACTTTTGTAGAATGACACTTTTACCCTGGGCTTCGTCGAGATGCTCAAGTTTATCAGCAGTAATGGTGCTGTCTCCGATGCAAGTACAGTCAGTATCTTCCGCCAGACGTTTCTGAGAATGACCTGCAATAGTTGGTGTGCTGTGACGGGGTGTGTCCACAAAGTCACCAAATATAAACATATTACGTTTATGAATTCTAGAACCAGTCACAGACTGTGAATCTGTTTCCGCTTTCACTTCGGTCGATGTTCCTTCACTTCCGATTGACTGATATCCGGTATCTGTAGAGCTTATGGTTCCGGTTGAGGATGTTCGCGTCACCTTACTCTTAAATGTAAACTTTTGTTTAAGTCCAAGTTTCATAGATTTGAGACTGTACTCAGTCGCTCGTTTGTTTAACTTTTCACTGTTTATATCTTTCTCTGCCTCGTTGTTTTCTTTATTAGGCAGGTCGCAGTTATTTCCCATCGTCGGCTTTCTTGGGACCTTCTGGCCTAACTTCTCGGCTGCCACACCTCCGCAGAAACTAAGGAAACGGGCCATTTCACTGAGATCCGCCTTAGCCAGGAACGCATCCATGCTATTTACCGACGCCTTAGAAGACATTCTTCTCATGAGCTTTTCTTGTTCGGATGTCACCGGTTTTTCGTTAGATTTCTTTTTCAGCGAGTCCACTTTTGTCTTCTGGTACCTAACATAGAAAGCAAGATCTGACACCTGCTTTAATGTTTCTTTTGATAATCTTTTACCATGAACACTTTTTTAGCACTGGTTTTGTCACACTTAAACAGTTTCTGTGTATTCATCTTTCCTTTAGTTTGATCACTGGCTTCCTTGATTACAAACTGGACCTTCTTGTTTTGATCATGTGCACGCCAAATCTTCAGTAACTTTGATTTTCCAGGAAGTTCCTTTTCAACACCATCAATAAATTCAAATACCGCTAGAGGGCATGATAAGTTAGGAAGCTTGTTGATGACGTCAGAGCAAGTGGTGCTTTTAGTAACGCTTTTGATAATGCTCTGTCCGTCTAAGATGAAAGGTATTTCCTGCTGTTTAGGCGACTTATGGTCATCTATCTGAAAACATAATACAGAAAGTTGAGAAATTAACATAATCTTTAATTTAATGTTATCAAGATTTTTTTATCACAAGGAAATTTTACCTACCCTTTTAAAGAGAATTCGTAAATCCGCATACAACATCTTTGATGTCATTTATCCTTAACTGCTAAGCGCTCACATATACAATTCTCAACCTCTGAATTACATTGATCAAGTATTCGTTGGATTCGTAGCACGTGACCTTTGGACGATTGCTCATAAAGATTTGTATTGTAAGGTTTTACGACTACCGCCCCCTTAATTAATTAACTTGTCACTATCACACATGTTTGATATTGTAAAATCTTTATTTTATATAAACTTAAATTGCAAATGAACATTTACGCAAGCTGATTTTTAAAGATTCATGATTGAGCAGATTTTCATTCAGTTGTTGTGAGAATAGCCGTCTTTTTGGCGTCATCTGACATACGTTGTGTAAATATAATACTTGTAATAAAATCCCTGTCCGGTATTATTATTCAAAGGTGATTTTTAAACGATAGCGCCCCACATGTAAATTATGCACTATAACTGAGCGTCAAAATGGAAGATGAACGACGAGTGTTACGATAAACCTGGCCATCAGAATATATCAATTATAGTTAAAATATACCGTGTTTTTATTGGTTCTAAAATATGACCCTTGTGGACACAAATTCTAAGAAATTCTATAAAAGATCTTGATATCACGAGAGCCTAAATCTCCTGAGGATTGACACGCCTGTTTGCATAGAAGAATTCTTCCACCTCAGACAAACCAATAGTAATTTATCAAACTTACTCTTCAATCCGTTTGAAGAAAATTATCGCATTTGATTTCATATTGTAGTTAAAAACAAAGATGAAATAATTTATAAAATACCTATCTACCTTATTTCTTTCTGTGTATGAATTCTGTTGACTCCAAACACTTCTTAAGTCTGTAGAAATTTAATCAACTATACGGAAATAACAATAACTGCTTAGTAACAAAATCCGATTGTAGCAGAATGTATCAGAAGAAATGGTTAGATTGCCACAAGTTGTTGTCCTTAGATATATATTAAGTCC
Organism: Corbicula japonica; assembly: GCA_038501625.1. NCBI lineage: Eukaryota > Metazoa > Mollusca > Bivalvia > Venerida > Cyrenidae > Corbicula > Corbicula japonica. The sequence goes on from JAZAYU010000047.1 coordinate 80,004, forward strand.
CGTTCAACTCGAATGACCCCCTGAGCTCAAAGTATTCACACCTCGTTAGGGGATAACAATAGACAATTATTAATTTCTAACCCGATCGCCAAGTATAATTTGCTCATCATACATGTAGTAAGACCATTAACTAAAGCCTTGTTTAACAATAGCTAATTAGCTTGTTTGATTAATTAATCATGAAAAAGATTAGAATTTTCTTAGATTTCTCAACGAGATAACACATTTTCCGATGATCTCCTTAATGTTGACAGGAATGATAATGTTATTTTATTGTTTTGAGGTATTGTTTACAAATATTCGACAATATTTAATTGCAATTAGAAGCTGAGTTTTAAGGAAACTTTGATTGTTATCAATTTACTGGAAAACAGAGACATGTACAGATTTTATCTCATCCGCTAAAAAAATTCTAAAAGTCTTACATCCTTATAGACCAAAAATATTGAGTGAAAATTGTAAAATTCTGATGATAGCCAGCTTACTTGATTGATTTGTGTTAAGAATAAGCTTATAAACTGTTTTCAGTTTTAAATGCATTTCATAAATTATGTTATCTGTATATAATTTGATAATAAAATTTCCAAAAGATGCGACTAATGACTTAAAACTCTGGGTATTTTATTTTAGATTATCTTTGCATAAATTAGCGTTATCTGAAATATTTCCGTTAAATGATGAAGATTCTGTTTGATTTTTGTATTCCATGTAAATATAATCAACATTTGCTCAGAATTCGAATTAATATAATTATTGAGTCGACAATTAATTTTTACATTGTTCGTGATATTGCTGTTGTTGTTTTGAATTGTTGTTGTTATTTTTCATCGTTGTTGTTGCTGTTTAGTCATCACTTTGTTGTAAATATGAATTTAACGTACAGCTGTTTCTCATGCTACAAACTTGTATGTATGAGATGTAAATAAAGTTTTGTTTTGTTCTGTTCTCAGAATGCAAAAAGTTTTCTTCTGCAACCTAAACAAGTTGAATTTTATTATTATTTCTATACGGGTTATAACTATATCAACGTTCTTGTATCCAGTTCATTTGCTTCAGAAGTACTGTTACACATTTGTTTTGGAAACGGATGACATAGTTCGATATACGATAATTCGAGTTTTTAGTCAGCTGCCAGTAGCAAGTTGCCAGTACAAAACAATTTTAGAAGAAGCGAAATGGGTATAAGTCGAAATAGCACTTTTAAATAAGCAGTATAATTTGAATTGGCAACCCGCAGCTATAGTGTTGCCAGTTCAAAAGATTTTTCAAATGAGCAATTTAATTCGAATGGACACTCAGTTCCCAGTTTCCAATTGCCAATTCAAAAGATCTTCTAAATCAGCTTTATCATTCGAGTTGGCATCCAGCTGCCTGTTGCGTATTGCCATTCCATAAGACAGCTAAATCAGCATTATAATTTGATTTGGCAGCCATCTGCCTGTTGCGTATTGCCAATCCATAAGACTTCTAAATCAGCATTATAATTCGATTTGGCATCCAGCTGCCTGTTGCGTATTGCCAATCCATAAGACTTCTAAATCAGCATTATAATTCGATTTGGCATCCAGCTGCCTGTTGCGTATTGCCAATCCATAAGACTTCTGAATCAGCATTATAATTTGATTTGGCATCCACCTGTATGTTGTGTATTGCCAATCCTTAAGAATTCTATATCAGCATTATAATTTGATTTGGCATCCATCTGCCTGTTGCGTATGGCCAATCCATGAAAGTTCCAAATCAGCATTATAATTTGACTAGGCAGCCAGTTCAAAAGACCTCTGAAATGAGCGTTTATTTCGGATTTGTATCCAGCTGCCTGTTGCCAGTTGTGAAATTTAAAAAAGGGCTTCAGAATGAGCAATATTATTCGAAAAAGCACCCAGTTACCCTAGTTGCCATTAGCTCATTCATTTATTCTAAGAGAGCGATATGAATCGAATATGCACCCAGATGCCTGTTCAAATATTCTTTTTAATGAGGAATATAGTTCGAATCGGCAGCTAGCTTCCAGTTGCCAATTAAAAATATCCTTTAAAATAATTAAAAGGTGGTGTAATTCGAATTGGCAGCCCGCTAACAGTTTGCGTTTCCCTATTCAAGAAGCATTTAGAATGAGCGATGTAAATGGAATTGGCAGCAACCCAATCTTGCATTGATCAATGCAATGAGAGAAGATGAATTGGCAATAAGATGTCAGTTGCCAGTTTTCAACGTAACATATTCTCAATACATCGACGTAAACCGAATTGGCAGCCAGCTGCCAGTTGCCACTGAATTGGTCAGTGGCAGCTGGAGTGTGAAATAAGCTGCCAGTTGCGGATTGAAAATGGAACTTGCAACTGGCAGCTAACATTCTCACACATACCAATTTATTATTCTGGACACTTTTTATCAACGAGCAAACTTGTATTGCAATACCAAATTAAGAACATACTCTTTTTCATGTATGTGGTTAGATAGTTTGTTATGGCTTTATCCTTCGCATTTACAGGAATTTATGACAACGATAATAGTTATCAAAATACACATTTATTAGTATAATCAAATAATATTATTTACAACGATATTACTATAACAAAGAAGAGTTAACAATTAGCACTTAGGATGCATATCAAACCAAATCAGAATTTCTAGTCTTTTAAGATAACCAAGCACATTTTTACAATAAAATTACTTTTATTTAAGTTTAATATTTGGAGAGCTTTTGGATTCACACCGGAGTTAGGACGTCATTAAGCTTAGACGTTATCCATAACGTCATGAAATGACCTCGTTTTCATGAAACTGTCCACACTGTGATCTGAGTAGTCAGCCTCGTTTTCGCTATCGTCAAAATTGTACCTTATATCGCGACTAAATTGCGACTCATCCATTCTAGGAAAGGAGCAATCGAACGAATTATCGAAACTCGATCCGTCGTCGGACATATCAAGTCCAATGTCACTTGAAACCAGTGAGAACCGGTTTAGGTTTGAGATTGCTGATTCTCGTCTCAGTGTTCTATGTCTAGCTTGAGCAGCTGTGTCTTGATTTGTAGTTTCGGCATGGAAAGCAATATCCAGGGACTCACACGGTTCAGATGTTTCGCTTTCCGAGTCAGAATCCGAGTCACAGTACTGGTCCCATAGAAAGCGGCATTTCTCTTCCTGGTTGCTGAATACCGGCATGCTGAAACGGTCTCTGCGCTGACTTTTCACTGGTGACGTAGTAGCTACGTCACATCCTATGAAGCCTGACGCTGGAATTTTCTGATCGTTCATGAACTTCTGCAGAATGATGTTTTTACCTTGACACTCGTCGAGATATTTGAGCTTTTCATCAGTAACACTACAGTCTTCGATAAAGGTTCGGTCTGTATCGTCTGCTCTACGTTTCTGAGAGCGACTTGCAATAATAGGTGTGCTGTGACGGAGGCCGCGTAAATCACTGAAAGTGGACGTGTGACGTTTGGGAACGCTGGAACAAGAATCAACTTGTGGCGCATGTTTTGTTACCGATGCGCTCGTATCTTCACTGGCGGTTGACTGGTACCCGGTGTCGGTAGAGCTGATGGTTCCTGTAGATGTTGTTCGTGTCACTTTATTCTTGGTTTTATACTTTTCCTTAAGCCCTAGTTTAAGAGATGTTAGACTATACTGAATAATATTGTTGATATTTGATCTGTCTGTCTCAGTGTTTTCTACTGATGCAGTACTTGTCGTCTGCTGCATTTGAACCTTCTGACCTAGCTTATCAGCTGTAACACCTCCGCAGAAACTGAGAATACGGGCCATTTCATCCAGATCCGTCTTTGCAAGAAAAGCGTCCATACTGTTCGCCGACGCCCTTGATGACATTCTTCTCATGAGTTTCTCTTGTTCGGATGTTTCTGGCTCTCCCTTCGATTTCTTGATCAGTGCATCGAATTTTGTTTCCTGGGATCTAGCGAAAAATGCGAGGTCAGACACTTGTTTTAATGTTTCTTTCGATAGTCCTTTAACTTGACTTTTAGCACTAGGTTTTCCACACTTTCTTCTATCCGAGAATAGTTTAGTAGCGATTTTCCTACCTTTATTTTCAACGCTTGTTTTCCTGATGACAAACGTGACGTTCTTGTTAGGACCGTGTGCACGCCACACTTTTAATAACTTAACTTTGCCTGAAAGTTCCCTTTCAACGCCATCTACAGATTCGTATACCGCTAGAGGACATGACAGGATAGGAAGCCTGTTGATGACGTCAGAGCTCGTGGTGTTCTTGGTAATGGTCTTCACAATGGTCTGTCCATCCAAGATGAAAGGAATTTTTTGCTGTTTGATCCGCGTAGAGTCAGCCATCTGAAAACATATATTATACTGAGTTGACAAAATATAACAAACATATGCAGCTTGTCAGATTAAATTTATGAATCATCCAGTAAAAGTTCATATTTTATACTAAAACCATAGAAACTGTAGTTACTGTATATTTACAGAGCCGAAGAAGTGTGGTTCTCAGCTTTACTTCAAGATCTATGGTTTTTAGACCGAGAACTTAACCTAGCCGCCGGGAACCAGGCTTCTTGGATTAATGGTGCATACCGCTTGCCATAAAAAGGGCATCAAACATCTATTCAAAAATCAAATTAAACAAAGGTGAAAAAATCAACAAATAAATAAAGAGACAAAAACTAAATTTATTTACCTTAACTTCTTCTGTATAATGAGATATATCTCCAAAATATTGATAAACACGAAGGAAGATAACAAAGGTTAAATATAAAATTCCGATTGTATCAGAATGCAATGGAAGCAATGGTTTGATTGTCCCAAGTTATGTTTCATTGATATATATGAAGCCTCGTTCAACTCGAATGACCCCTTCAGCTCAAAGTGGGCCCGTTTCATAAAGCGTCGTACGACGGATCGTATCGTAAATTCGGTCGTACGACGTCGTACGACGTTCGGACCGACTCAATCGCGTTTCATAAACATTTACGATCGTACGATATCGCGAAAAACTGTCGTAAATCTACGACAGCCTGGAGGGTCTCGTAAATATTTACGATTCAACATGGCGGCGCCCGTAGTAGCCCGCTAGGATTACAATTTTCCATATTAGGGTACGTACTTTTGTTGCTATTCGAGTTGCACATTCTTTCCAGTGATTTTGACAGATAATGCTAAAAATAAACTCGTTCTTCCGAGTACACAACGGCGGATAACTCTAAATAGCTCAAAATGTCTGTTAGTTATGGCAAATATTCTCATTGTCTGACTACATGCAAAATGCAAGGTAAATTAACGTAGCATACACTACCGAGTTCTCAAACAATTTGATTTGTTATTGCTGTAGATAAATTGTATCATTTTAACCCGGGCTTTACGTATGATTTGCGTATTAAACTGTTTATTTTAACCCCACCTATCCTAACACAAACTTAGAATAAACTTGAGAAACTTATTGCAGGTCGTGTGATAAAAGAGGTCATTATTGAGGCGGGTTATTGTTCAGTTATAGCTGTGGCCGTACTCCCAAAGGCAAGCTTGGAGTGAAGCTCGGCTAAAATATTAAGGACTTCACATCAAGTTCATGACAACAGACCTACTGATGCTGGAGTGGAAGTATACAGCTAATAAATGAGGTATAGTTATATGTCTATTGATAAATGACTTATAGATTTCTTTTTCATGACAGCATATATAAGTTTTGTAACATAGCTACAAAGAATTGTTTGAATAACTTTTTCAGCATCTTTGGAAATAAGATGGATATTATAATTTAATGTTTTATAAATGCTGAACATGATTGAGAGTTTTACTACCCTATTTCTCTTTCACTATATTTCATATTTCTGACACTTCAAATGTGACAGTATTGTTAATTCCTTCATTTAATGTCTTTGATTATATTACCACAACTTATTTGCACTTTCATCATTTGCAGGAAGAGAGATGCAATTTGCAGATTCAGAGAAAAGAAAATGTCAGTGCATCACAAAGAAGAATGAACATTGCAACCTGCAGCTATCAACATGATCAAAGTAGAATCAACTGTAACAACCTTCACATGCATTTGACAAAAGCAGCAGTGAATGATCATCAAACTCTTACATAAATCAACAATTGTCAAAACACATAACAATATGTAAACAGTTGATTATTGATACATGTATTATATAATGACAGTTATTTGCGACTCCATTTTCATAGAAAAAAAAGACCTACTGTAGAAGAGTTGGTTTAGTAATAAATATGTTCAGTAGTAAATATTTTTAATCTTTTGTATTACTTAGAATGACAAATATGAAAAGCTTAACCTTGTTTTCATGTAATATTTATTGAACTACCCCACCTGAACCACTCTGGCTAAAGTAAAACACAAAGTAAACAAATTGCAAGTTGAGTGCAAAACAGTTATACTGCCTTCTTTATTCATATACAGCTACATCTGTTTTGCACTGTACAATATTAAGTAAGGTTTTTTCTACATCATTGTTCTTTTTTTCAATTTCTGTCTCAGAATAAATGCTACCTCCAAAAGATGTCAGAACGAAACATACTAAAAAATTAAATTATATTTAAAAGAACCAGAAATTTAACGAAAAGATGTTTTGTTCATGTTACCAAAATAGTGTTAATTACTGATAATCATATTTCACTTAATGAACCAATTTAAGTTTAAAGAAGATACATGTATTAACCATTGGATATTGCTGTCATCAGCACCATCTAATCCGGGTCCACATTTGCCATCTGATCAGGATGTACACTTGCCATCTGATCTGAATATTCACTTTGCATTTTGTGATACATTGGGTTATTTCTGAACAATAAGTGAACAGTGTAGACCCTCATCAGATGGCACAAATTTGCAAGATGATCTGGATATATACTGTTTGCATACATGCAATAAACCCATATAGATATTGAGGGAGTAAACAGTTAATTGTCATGAAATTTAAAAGATTGCATTCTGGCTTTTACCTTGTTTAGATTTCCTAATTTCAGCTACCAGTTTGGAAGGCTTTTAGTCAAGTTCAACTAAGATCATATTACATGTGTTATGCTCTAATCAAGAATATTTCTAAAGAGAAGTTAACAATTATACAGCAGAGGTGTAAGTCCAAACAATTGATGTTAAGACATATTTAAAGTATGAAACCCATTTCTGTTATAGAATACTGGTATGAAACTAAATGGGTGTTCAGTTGAACACGTGTCGCCCACGGTACAATGTTGGAAAAAATGCTAGTTCATAAAGGGGCATAACTCCATCTTGACCGAAACAACTTGTCGTCATCATGAGTGTGTTGTCTTGAGCAATATAATTTGAAAGTTTCATGAAGAAATATTGAGAAATGACAAAATTATAGCCAACTTTAAGTTTTCATGTCAAAATACAAGTACAAATGGGGACATAGCTCCAACAAATGTGACCTTGACCTAAAGAATTTGGTTTCATCATGAGCATGTTGTCATAAGCAATATAGTTTGAAAGTTGCATGAAGAAGGATTGAAAAATGGCAAAGTTGTAGCCAACGTTAAGTTTTCATTTCAAAATCCAAGTACAAAAATGGGAATAACTCCATGAAATGTGACCTTGACCTAAAGAATTTTGCATCATCATGAGCCTGTTGTCATAAGCAATATAATTTGAAAGCTCATGAAGAAATATTTTAAAAATGGCAAAGTTATATCCAGTGTAAAGTTTTCGTGACAGACGGACGGAAAAAGCGACCCCTATTTCTTCGAAAAGTTGACACAAAAAATTACCTTCGGTGAAAAATTGTAACTTTGATTTGATTTGGTTATCATGATCATCTACACATCCTGCTTGATCATCTGTGCAAGTTTGAAAGAAATCCACCTTATAGTTTATGAGGAGTTGAAGCCACAAGATTTAATTACTGAAATTAATGAAGGGCCATAACGCTGGTAATAATGGTCGCAGGAAAAAATCCTTTCTTTACGATCATCTACACATCCTGCTTGATCATCTTTGTAAGTTTGAAAGAAATCCGCCTTATAGTTTAGGAGGAGTTGATAAAAGATTTGGGGATTACGGATGGACGGAAGAGCTCTATATGCCTCCCACTTTGTGGGGGCATAAAAATAGCAATTCGCAATAACTCATGCAAATTTTGGACAACCACAATATTCCTGTTACATGGCTAGAAGCCCTTTGTTACATTAGTTTGCCAAGTTTCATCAAGTCTTTCCAGACGTGTAGGAGCAGCTACAAACACTTTAAAGTGACTGAAATACCAGGGACAGTTACTGTTATCCAACTAATCCAAGTAACATGAGAAAGCAACTAGATGGGTGGTCAGTTCAAAGAAGGGGCATAACTCTAGCTTGACTATGGTATAATGATGAGCATGTTGTCATGAGCAATATAATTTAAAAGTTTGATGAAGAAATATTAAGAAATGGCGAAGTACAGAAAGGGGCATAACTCCATCAAATGTGACCTTGATCTAAAACATATAGCATCATCATGAGCAAGTTGTCATAAGCAATATAATTTGAAAGTTTCATGAACAAGTATTGAAAAATGGCAAATTTTTAGCTATCATTAAGTTTTCATGTCAAAATGAATGTACAAAAAGGGGCCTAACTCCATCAAATGTGACCTTAACCTAAAGAATTTGGCATTACTGTGACTGTGTTATAAGCAGTACAATTTGAAAGTTTGATGAAGTATTAAGAAACAGAAACGTTATAGCCAATGTTAAGTTTTTGTGATGGACTGATGGACAGACAGACGGACTGATGGACAAAGTGATCCCTATGTATTGCCTTTTCTTCGAAAGGCAACACCAAAAATAGCATTTGACAGAAAATCATGTATCGTTCAGACTAATCAGGCATAAATGTCACCTGGCTACAGGTAATAGGGAAACCAAATAGCTATATACTGTGTATCACTTTATTTGTCTTGAAATTCAATTTCAACTTGTTTTAATAATTCTTTATTTCTAAGTAACATTTTACAATAAAATACAGTCATCCATATCAAGGGGTATGTTTTAACTGTCTGTTTCTAGCTGCTCTTTCCTTCTCATCATTCATAAATCTGAAAATGAAAACATTTTATTTGAAGATAATAAGGAAATACATGTCAATACATATGAGTCAGTCTTCAATTTATATTCACTTCAGTTTGAAGATAATCCAATACTGATAAACATCCACATTAAAATGTAAATGATGAGAGGAAAATTATTTCAAATAACCCTAAAAGACATAAGTGAGTGTTTAAAATTGAACCAATAACTGTTGAAAAGTGAAAATTCTATCAATCAAACTTAATTAATAATCTTACTCTGAATCATATTTTTTAAGAAGTATCAACCGTTGGTTTATTTTGGCCTTGGTTAAAAATTGGCCTTAAATTGGCCAACCTAATGCAAGGCCAAAATTAAACACATCAAAATATGTCACAGGTGAAAATTCACCCATTTAGTGCAAACACAACAACAATACAGATTGTCTTTCACACTTCGTCTCACTTTGACCACTACATGTATTTATCGCTTATCAAACCAACCCGATCATTCTCATAATTTTAAATTTCAATTACTGTATTTCATTCAGTTTGTTGGATTATTGTGTGTTGCAATAAATGTTATGAAAATGTCGATTTTAAATTACTTTATGCACACGACAAAAAAATGTATCTGTGTTTATTTTTCACCACACAATAATAAATGGCCAAAATTAAACTGGCCAAAATAAAACACAGGCGTTATGGGGCAAAATGGCCAAAATATCATGACGCCAAAATATCCCAATTTACAGTATTGAGGTCAGCCTTCCTGAAAATTAAAAATAAGTGTTAGACATTTGGTCAGACAAGATGTGAAAATCTGTCTGACTGAAACAAATTATGTCGGATCAAAACATTTTAAAAAGGTATTAGCAAGTATTAGGAGTTTGGTCTGATAACATAATGAATCACATCGGCCCTTCGGTCTGGCAACTTTCGGAGTATCAGTGAGGTCACTTTAATTTTAGGAACATTAATTATTATCAGAAATACCTTGAAATCAATAAAATGTCCTTCCTTGTAGTAACCAGATCTTGCGAGTTAAACTGCAACTATAATCAGCTGCAGGGTTTCATGCTACCATTCCACTTGTCTTTTCTTCTTAACTGAAGAAACATTAAAATACAAGATACATTTACTAAATAGGTGTTAATAAAACCACCAGTCATTTCAATAAAAAGTTTCAGGCGTGCTATTACTGTAAGTGATTTCAATCTTCCAATCCTTAACTTGATTTCTGACACAACAAAGATGTAAGGAAAAATAAGGACATCAGTTTCATGACAGGTTTGCATAGTTAGTTTCCAAAGACCATTTGAATTGACCAGACTAACTGATTATTATAAAATAATTATTATAATTAAAATTATTTTACTGTTTGCTGATGATCCTTTGTATTTCAAAACATGGGAAAATCTGTTTATTAATTATATTATATTTGGTCATAATACATGTATCTGGATATCATTAACTTATACAATCCCAAGCTAGTGATCCTATATTTCCTCCCTAAACACAATCCAGTAAATCAAAAAAATGATGTAGACCCTGATGAGATTGCAACAATGCATTTACCGAGAATGCTAAAAATTCAATAAGGATTCAATATAAACCCTGTGTTTTGGTTTCATTTACACCAAAATCATGAAGAAAATAGATTGGAAATATAAAGTTCATAAAAACCCAAGTCTCACAGATTAAGTTTCTACTATTCTGATTAACCACCTTTCAGGGGTTCCATTTGACACAAGTGATGGCATTTTGACTTTTGGAATTTCCAAAATGCCATTTTGTCCTTTGTAATATTAGCAAAAGGGTCACTTTAGCCTTAAATTGTGGGTATTTTGGCTACTAATTGGCAATATACCTTAAAAAATGATAAATATGACTCTTGAGATTCAGCGGTTAGTGGAACCCCTGCACCTTTAAGTATTTATCTTTAATTTTTTTAAATGCTGAATGATGAATATTTCTCCGGGACAACCTAATGGATGACGCACATGGCCAGGTCAAAATGTTCTGCTACAACCTAACAATGAACATATTACCACGCTTTAAGATGATAATTTTATTTTCACACCTCATCACCTTCATAACACTATGGTGTACAATTCCAGGGCTTTTCATCAGAAAATTGGGAAGAGACCCTAGCCTTTCTAATTGGGAAGTTTATGCGCGATAATTGTTTTTTTTTGGAAAACAAAATTAATTGAAAGATGGGTTCTTGTTTTTAAAATTTATAAGTAATAGGTATTTTTAACTTAAATCTAATTTTTTAAGCTTTGTTCTTTTCAAACACACCTAAGAGGAGTTTTAACCATTTTTGGACATGTTACCTAGCATTTTAGGAAGAGTTTTTGCCACAATTGGGAAAAAATACTATATTTTTGGATTGGAAAGAGGCCTTTTATAGGCCTCTGTTATATAAGCATGAAAAGCCCTTCAATTCAGAACAGATTACAGTCAAATAGGCCACAAGTCATATAGGCCACAAAAAAGTCAAATGGGCCACACTTGATTTTGAAAAAGTCAAATAGGCCACAAAAATAGGCCACATTTTTATTTTATTTATAAAGACTTTATTATCATTGTGTTAATATGTTCTATGTCAGTTTATGATGTTTTATAAATATTATTTTAAAAGTTGCTCCAAAGTTGCTTCATTTATTGGGTATTTTGCTCAAAGCAACATGTGCTTTTTCTGGTTTTTTGCTACAAACCAGTTACCATCATGACTCAACAAGTGGGAAAACAATTCACAAAATATTGCAACAAAAGAAAAGTTATTCTTTTTTGTGAAAGCAATGTAAAACTGTTTTATATGAACAAAATAAGTTGAAAACTTCCATTTTCATCTATCAGAATTAACTACCATTTATATGTCAATATGCTCTTTTGATCAATGTCCTTAGTAGGGATTAAACGATGATCGATTATAATCGAAAATCGATCGTTTTTAGGATAAATTTTCGATAATCGATTACGAAGTTTAATAATCGATCATCAGTTTGCTGTTTTTTAAGCAGCTCACAAGGGAGATCACTGTATCAGAACAAAATCAGTGTTTGATATATGACATAGATCAGTGTTATTTTGGTTTTTAATAAACTTTGGAATATGTTCTCCCACTAAGTATTTCACGAAAAAGACTCCTGTACCTGCAGCCTACACCTTATGCTCATATCAGATACGGTTACACATAATACATGCAGCCTGTGGGCTAGTGTGTGGTTCATCTAAATGCTAATTCATACCAGAAAGTAAACCTATATTCTTTTTTGGTAATACAGCAGTTCTATATAGGGCCCTCATTTCATAACGGTAAGAACCAAATTTTGACCCCATTTCCATCCCCAATTATTTTTTTTCTATTTTTTAAACAAATTCCCCTCTAAAGAATTTGTGACCGTTGGTCGGTGGCCACTAGACAAATGTCTGAGCTTATACGTGTTTTGGGGGGAAACTGTCTCAAGCGGCGCAGCCACCGTTTGGGTCTCTTGGTCACAAGCTCAACCCTGTCCCCAACTATTTACTGGGAACAGGTGAATAAACTATAACTCCATGTGTAAGTTCTAAATTCCTTTTTAATTCTGGTGGACTTATCAATATTCAAAGTTATTATAACCAATTCCTGTACAGATACACCTTTATTGCTTGGGCGATCAGTTTAGATCCAGATCAGCCGGCACATCCATGCCGTCTGATCAGGATCTAAACTGTTCGCTTTTTTATTAATTAGGTTATTTCTGACCAAAATGCGACCAGTGCAGATCCTGATCAGACGGCACAGATGTGCCGGCTGATCTGGATCTACACTGGTCGCACATGCTTAAAAATGCGTATATATCCAGGAAAGGGATAATATAAAATTTCCAATGTAACACAATGATGAACACATCTGAAGACTAGCACCAAATTCCTAACTTTTAGTTGTTAACACAATGAAGACTTTTGTATGACTTTACTTGTCGAAAACTTTCATAAGACTAAAGATACATTCTAAAATTGATATTAAGGTTTTCTAAGACAAAACCCTAAAACATTAATTAACCAATGAAAATTTAAAAGAAAGTAAAATATTATCCAATGAAAAGTTATGTTACAAATAGGTGAAACCCTTAGCTCAATTTGGAGAGTTTGCTTAACAATTTATTAAGGCTTCACACTTAATCAACAAAATATGCTGAATTGTTTATACAGCAAAGACCTAGTGCAAGCTGCTAAAATCCTAAGCAGCTTGACTTAATTAAATCTTCTTTGTTAAGATGATAACTTAAAAACATTTAATACCTTACTTACATTAAGATGTTAAGTAACATATTTCAAAATAACTAAAATCAATGAATAAGAATTTCTACATTTTAAAATTTAAAATAATTAAATTTCAAAATTATGAAATAAAGAGTTTATGGCATGAAATACTAGGTTACAAATTTCTTGTGTGTTTTGCCTGCCTTAAGCAGAAGATTCTTAACAATATCATTTTGAAAATTGTTTTTTTGCAAAATAGAAAAAAATGCATTAAAATAACAAATTATGGGTATTTTTATTGCTAGAATATTAATAAAAAAATCCTATAAATAAAATTCTTCTTTATTAAAGCATGTACATTGTTGTTGTAAATGCTTCGATTATATAATCGATGATTGATCAAAAAGGGTTGTTTGATTATTTCCGATGATCAATTATGATTTTTGTCTGATTATGAAACCCTAGTCCTTAGTCTACACAAGTCACTTGGTCTACACTAGCAGAGAATCTAATATTGATGCACTTGCAACATAAGCTTTGTATTTTGTATGGTCGAAAATGGAAATTGGTTTAGAAATAAATTTAGTTACAATGTATTTATTAAATATGACACCTCTGATTGCATTAGCACCTCTGACTGTTACTACAAGTGTTGTAAATTTTGATCTTGTATAACAATGTGACACCCTGACAAAACATTAAATCAACACCTTGGGTAATTAATGACAGCGTAGGGAACAGATTAAGACTATTACACAAATTAATTTAATAAAAACATTGGTAAAAAAATGTGTGGCCTATTTGACTTTTTTGTGGCCTTTATGTCTTGAGAGGCCTATTTGGGTTGGAAAATAAAATGTATGGCCTGACTTTTTTCTGAGGCCCATTTGACTTTTTTGTGGCCTTTTTGACTTGTGGCCTATATGACTTCATAGTTGACTTGAATTGTCAATAGCTATTCATAGCTAATGTTGTGCTTTGTAATGTAAACACCGACTTTAAATAAAATTTTTGTATCTTGTATACCATTCAGAACGACCCTTTAACCCATTGACCCCACCCCTGTCAGGCTGATTGCAATGCTCGACATTATATTTTTTGACATTGTCCGATAAAATTATGTTTGAATAAGCCATTCTTAACTATTTATTGTTTACAAGACCGATGTTTAAATTATGTTAACACTTATAAATAATCCTATTGAACTTTAACTTACCTGTTATTTCACGTGTTGTCTAGGAGTACAGGTTCTGGAACCCTGTAGGAATGTAGTTTAATGACCATTGTCCTCTATTATTATATTATCTACATGAAGAAAACGACGAAAGTTTCATCAAACTAGCAAAATTAAACAAATTTCGGTTTTATGGAAGTCGCCATTTTCTTGATTGACAGGTGCGCGCTAAAAACCTCGCGCCCGGAAACGGCTGTTTTGGACTGGATCACTGTATTTTATGTCGTACGACGCGTCGTATCTTACGATCGTAAGCTAGATTTACGACGGTCTTTATGAAACGCGTTTGTCACATTCGTAAATTTTGTCGTAAATGGTGATCGCAGTTTACGATACGACACGATCGTAAATTCTTAATGAAACGGGCCCACTATTCGCACCTCGTTAGGGGGTAGCAGAAGACAATCATTAATTTCTCACCGTGTCGTCCTTAAGCCTTGTTCAACAATAGCTAATTAGCTTGTTTGATAAATTAATCAATAATTATGTGCAAAAACTCTTAGATTTCTCAACGAGATAACACATTTTCCGATCATCTTCTTTATTTTGACACGAAAAGTAATGTAATTCTATTGTTTTGGGGTCATGTTTACAAATTCATAAATCTTAATTTTAATTAGAAGTTAGAAATTTTAGGAAACTTTGATTTTTATCAAAAAGTTTGAACACATGATGATGTACATATTTTATCTCAATCCCTAGAAACACAGTAAGATCGGTTTGCCTGTTTTGCGTCGATTAAACTTGATTTACTTTGATTAAACATGTCACTGTATTTTGTATGCAACAATGCTTATATTTTAAAATAACACGTTGAAAACAATATAAAATACGTCAAACATTTTTATCTATATTTAAATAAAGTTACCTGTAATAATTAGTTTACATGGTAAAGTAATTTTAAGATACCGCAAGAGGTAAAATTAAAAGGTCATGGCTATAGCCTTTTAACGTTAAGCACACCAAACGATCCAGACCAACCTGCGCGCACACACTGATCAGGGTCTAAACTGCTCGCGATTGAAAAAAACAACAACACTTAAATGAAGTATGAATTAATTGTCTCAAATTCAAAGACAAATGACCTTATTAGATTTACCTATTTAGCGGGTTAAGGTTTAGAGCAAAGTGCGAATGTTTAAGTCAACATTTAAGTTGCTGAAATCCTGACAGTAATCATTCAAAATTTCACCAACACTTACACGTATACGTTACATTTAAGGCACAGTCGAATATCAGTGACTGTATTAAAAAGAACATGACATGTTTTTATTCATCGTCAGGGTTGGATGCAAGATTTCCATAAAAGGGGTTCCTTAGGGGCAGTTTTAGGGAGGTTACATGAAACATCCAAACTCAATCACCAAAATCTCCATGAAAATTAAATAATACTTCGCCTAAAGTTGGTTCGAGAAACCCTAATGAACCCCATCTTGATCCGCTCAAGCGTAAAGCCGAAATATTCGATTTGTGCGAATACTTTTGTTTGGTTTCTTTAATTCATGATCTGCTAACTCTCCGATTATCTTCATTTACTGGTCTAACGTTTTACACTCAACTCAGCCTTCCAGGAGAACTTGAACTCTGTCAATAAAAATTGTTTCAACAGCCGAAGACTTTACCATGAATGTTTTCTAATGTCTTACCATAATGAACAATGGATTCTTTTAGACTTAATATATGCGGTAGATAGGTAGCTTTACAATCCAGCATTAAGGTATCGCAAACATTGCAAATGGCGAAAATAGGCTAAAATTTCAAAAAATGAATTTTGGGGGAATTACTTATTGCCACCTAGATTTTAGTTATTAAATGTATTTAGCTATGGATGTAGTAAATGTTTGCAAGCTCAATTTAGTCTTATTCATGTTCTAATTACCAAGCACATACTAAAACAAAAGAAAAACCATTTGCATGAGAACTCTGAAATTCATGAACAATATACCAAAGCAACTAATACCTGAAATACGTGTATGCTTGTCTACAATGTTTAGTGCCAATTCGTCAAAATAATGTAAGGGTTTTCAAGAAATTCAAGGAAATCTTACTTCCTGGTTCAAAGTGAAAGTAGAAAGTGAAAGTATGAAGTAAGTTTTCCTTGAATTTCTTCAAAAATGAAACTTTGCCCAAATAATCGTTATTAGTGTATCTTTATTTTACATATTGAAAGAACAGTTAGAACAGTAAAGAAAACAGACAGACCTAATATGTAATGTAATGATACTGACAAGAAAATGTTGTATACTTTGTAAAGAACTTTCAACTACGAAAAGAGAATCAAGACTTGTCACCCGTTTACGCGACCAGAAAATTGAAGGTCAAACACACCTTTACATATATCTCATATAGTTTACATATGAAAGTCATGATGAGGACACAAGATAGTGTTGTCAATATCATTTTACTCATGTGGGCATTTAAAATGATGTTTTGTAATGTTTAGATTTTGTGAATTTATGATAACAGAAGTTTAAGAATTTTTAGATATCGCTATTTTTTACTGTTCTAATGTGTCTTACCATATGCAAAATGAAGATAGATAAGTAACATTAATTTGTGCAAAGTTTCATTGAACAGCATTTTGCCGTTATTCAGATTTTGATATTTTTTTAATCGATGTACGCGCTTGGAGGAGTGTAGTGGATCCTTAAATTCTACCGCGAAAGAAACCATTTTCTTTTTTTTATATGTTATATACTACATACAGTTTTTGCTTCGATCAAAAAATTTATTTATATAATATTTATAAATATTTAACGGCAAACAGGTTTTATTTTCTACATGCAGCAAAAAAAAAGTCATAAGGCTTTTGCGACGATCTCATTCACAGATGTGTGAAGTTAGCGGCCTAGCGGCCTGGCGGCGTGAAGTTAGCGGCCTGGCGGCGTGAAGTTAGCGGCCTGGCGGCGTGAAATTAGCGGCCTGGCGGCCTAGCGGCGTGAAGATGGCTGCCTTTATCACAATTTAGGTTGATCTTAAAAACGGATTGAAATCTATTTATACAGCATATAATGTGAATTGCAAGGATGTGTAAGAAAGTTATAAATATGATTTAGCTTTTACTTTATTAAAATAAATTATTTAACAAAGTTCTAGCTTATCTGCAAAGACGACTCGGAATCTCTGTGTACATTTACTCCCATGTACTATTTGTAAATTACATTTCAGTTGATGATTAATTAAAATATCAACAAGAATTAGCTTTGATATTTTTTAACTTTTCGTAGCCTGGCGGCCTAGCGGCCTAGCGGCCTAAACTTAAAATTTATCATAATTTATGTTTATCTTAAAAATGTCTTGAAATCGATTTTTTCAGCATGTAATGTACTTTTCAGGGGCGAATAAGCAAAATCACAATAAGAACTAGCTTTGATTTTTTTTAAGTTTTCGAAGCCTGGCGGCCTAGCGGCCTAGCGGCCTGAACTTAAAATTTATCATAATTTATGTTTATCTTAAAAATGTATTGAAATCGATTTTTTCAGCATGTAATGTACTTTTCAGGGGTGAATAAGCAAAATGTCAACAAGAACTAGCTTTGATTTTTTTTAAGTTTTCGAAGCCTGGCGGCCTAGCGGCCTAAACTTAATATTTATCACAGTTTATCTTAAAAACGGATTGAATTCGATTTTTACAGCAATTAATGTACATTTCAGGTTGATTAAGTAAAATATCAACAAGAACTTGTTTTGATTTTTTTTAAGTTTTCGAAGCCTGGCGGCCTAGCGGCCTGGCGGCCTAGCAGCCTAGCGGCCTGGCGGCCTAGCGGCCTAAACTTAATATTTATCATAATTTATGTTTATCTTAAAACGTCTTGAAATCGATTTTTTCAGCATGTAATGTACATTTCAGGTACGAATAAGCAAAATATCAACAAGAACTAGCTTTGAATTTTTTTAAGTTTTCTAAGCCTGGCGGCCTAGCGGCCTAGCGGTCTAAACTTAATATTTATCATAATTTATGTTTATCTAAAAAATGTCTTGAGATCGATTTTTTCAGCATGTAATGTACTTTTCAGGGGTGAATAAGCAAAATATCAACAAGAACTAGCTTTGATTTTTTTTTAAGTTTTCGAAGCCTGGCGGCCTAGCGGCCTAGTGGCCTGGCGGCCTAGCGGCCTAAACTTAATATTTATCATAATTTATGTTTATCTTAAAAACGGCTTGAATTCGATTTTTGCAGCATGCAATGTACATTTCAGGGATGATAAGGTAAAATATCAACAAGAATTAGCTTTGATTTTTTTATAAGTTTTCGAAGCCCTGGCGGCTTAAACTTAATATTTATCATAATTTATGTTTATCTTAAAATGTCTTGAAATCGATTTTTAAGCATGTAAGCAAAATATCAACAAGAACTAGCTTTGCCAGCAGTGAGTTGGGTATTCGCTTTACACAAACAGCGAATACCCTAATAAGATCGAATCCACTGCCAGTTATTGGTTAACATTACGTCGTCCTATATTTCCGCCATTTAATGATCAGTTATGATGTTTTACCGGTCCACTCGCAATAACGAGATCTTAATATTGTTCTGCAGGCCTGTGGAAATTTAACTAAAGCGATGCAAATAAATAAAAAACGTGGGGCTCGAAACCGAATCTGGTCTCGATTTCTGATTTTTCTTTTATTTCAAATAGGTACAGATCACTATGGAAGGCATACATATTTGCGAGGGTTGAAATTCTGGTTCCAACCATGTATGAATTGTTTGGCCAGATAAAGAGACTGTACAGATCCGAGCCTCCGTAATTGCGATTGTATGCTGAATATGGATTTGTTCTATTGTAAAACGTTACGTTGTCCTAAATCTCCACCATTTTATGAACATTTTTTATGTTTTATATACAATTTTAATCGCAAGAACGAGATCTTAAAATTATTCAGCATGCCGGAAGAGATCGCAACAAAGGAATCCAGGTGGGTAAAGCGAAAGAAGGAGGATTTTAATCCGAGGTTGGTCTCGGTTTCTGATATATTTTTTCTTTAAAATAGGGACATATCGTAAAGATAAACATACATATTTTCGAAGGTTTAAATTCCGGTTCCAACCATGTATGGATTGTTTGGCTAGTTTAGAAGACTGTCCAGATCTGACCCTCCGTAATTGCGATTATATGCAGAATATGACATTTTTTCTCTGGGTAAACATTACGTCGTCCTAAATCTCCGCCATTTCATGTGCAGTTGTCATGTTTTATATACCATTTTACTCGCAATAAAGAAATCTGAAAATTATTCTACAGGACTGAAGAGACCGCACTAATTCAAACCAGGTTAAAGCGAAAGAAGTAGGGCTCGAATCCGAGGCTGGTCTCGGTTTCTGATATTTATTTCATGGAAAGAGTGACATATCGTAACGGAACAAATACATGTTTGTGAGGGTTTAAATTCTGGTTCCAACCATATATAGATTGTTTGGCCAGCTTAGAAGACTGTACAGATCCGTGCCTCCGTAATTGCGATTATGTGCAAATTATGGATTTGTTATATTTTTAAACGTTACGTCGTCCATAATCTCCACCATTTTATGAACAGTTTTTATGTTTTATATACCATTTTATTCGCAAGAACGAGATCTTTAAATTATTCTGCATGCCGGAAGAGATCGCACCAAAGCAATCCAGGTTAAAGCGAAAGAAGGAGGGCTTTAATCCGAGGTTGGTCTCGGTTTCTGGTATCTTTTTTCTTTAAAATTTGGACATATCGTAAAGGTAAACATACATATTTTCGAAGGTTTAAATCCCGGTTCCAACCATGTATGGATTGTTTGACCAGCTTTGAAGACTGTACAGATCCGAGCCTCCGTAATTGCGAGTATATGCAGAATATGGCATCCTTTGTATAAGTAAACATTACGTCGTCCTAAATCTCCGCCAGTTGATGAACAGTTTTCATGTTTTATATACCATTTTACTCGCAACAAAAGAGATCTGAAAATTATTCTTCATACCAGAAGAGACCGCAACAAAGCAATCCAGGTTAAAGCGAAAGACGTAAGGCACCAATCCGAGGCTGGTCTCGGTTTCTGATATTTATTTCATTAAAAAAGGGATATATCTTAAATGTAAACAAATATGTTTGCGAGGGTTTAAATTCTGATTCATGTATAGATTGTTTGACCAGCTAAGAAGACTGTACAGATCCGAGCCTCCGTAATTGCGGTTATATGCAGAATATGGATTTGTTCTATCGTCAAACATTACGCAGAATGCGCTGCTGGACATTCAAAACATGCATAAAATCGAACTTCAAAGAATCAAGAAGGCCGCCAGGCTTCGAAATCTTAAAAAAATCAAAGCTAGTTCTTGTTGATATTTTGCTTATTCACCCCTGAACTGTGCATTTCATGCTGAAAAATCGATTTCAAGACGTTTTAAGATAAACATAAATTATGATAAATATTAAGTTTAGGCCTCTAGGCCGCTAGGCCGCCAGGCCGCCGCTAGGCCGCTAGGCAGCCAGGCCGCTAGGCCGCCAAGCCGCCAGGCTTCGAAAACTTAAAAAAATCAAAGCTAGTTCTTGTTGATATTTTACTTAATCGTTCTTGAAACGTACATTGCATGCTGTAAAAATCGAATTCAAGCCGTTTGTAAGATAAATTATGATAAATATTAAGTTTAGGCCGCTAGGCCGCTCGGCCGCCAGGCTTCGAAAACTTAAAAAAAAATCAAAGCTAGTTCTTGTTGATATTTTACCTTATCATTCCTGAAATGTACATTGCATGCTGTAAAAATCGAATTCAAGCCGTTTTTAAGATAAACATAAATTATGATAAATATTAAGTTTAGGCCGCTAGGCCGCTAGGCGGCCAGGCCGCTAGGCGGCCAGGCCGCTAGGCGGCCAGGCCGCTAGGCCGCCAGTCTTCGAAAACTTAAAAAAATCAAAGCTAGTTCATGTTGATATTTTGCTTATTCACCCCTGAAAAGTACATTACATGCTGAAAAAATCGATTTCAAGACATTTTTAAGATAAACATAAATTATGATAAATTTTAAGTTTAGGCCGCTAGGCCGCCAGGCTACGAAAGGTTAAAAAAATTCAAAGCTAGTTCTTGTTGATATTTTAATTAATCATCAACTGAAATGTAATGTACAAAGAGGACATGGGAATAAATGTACACAGAGATTCCGAGTCGTCTTTGAAGATAAGCTAGAACTTTGTTAAATAATTTATTTTAATAAAATAAAAGCTAAATCATGTCGATAACTTTCTTATACACCCCTGCAATTTACATTATAGTCTGTAAAAATAGATTTCAATCCGTTTTTAAGATCAACCTAAATTGTGATAAAGGCAGCCATCTTCACGCCGCTAGGCCGCCAGGCCGCTAACTTCACGCCGCCAGGTCGCTAACTTCACGCCGCCAGGCCGCTAACTTCACACCGCTAGGCCGCCAGGCCGCTAACTTCACGCCGCCAGGCCGCTAACTTCACGCCGCCAGGCCGCTAGGCTTCCAGGCCGCTAACTTCACACATCTCTCTTTCACAGACCTTTAAAAAGAAAGAAAAACAACTACACAACCTAACCTGTGGCATTCTTAGGCTATCGCAGTTGTAATCTGAAATATGCTAAAATTATTCGCTTTGAGTGTGGTGGAATGAACGTATTAGTTATTCTACTGCAGTCGCATATTTCCTGTTTATTACGAGAAAAATGAGATAACGAGGACGTGGTCAGTGGCATGCTGCCTTTGTGCCTCTGGCGCAACTATACAATAACCGCGTGTAATAAACTAAACAAGGGCCTCTATGTTACACCTGCTTTATCTATTTCCCTTGTCATGTTCATTCTAATATTGTTAAAAACAGGTCTTAACAGAAAGTTTAAAAAATGAATGATAAAAATAGAAAAAAACACAACAAATTCTTTAACCATTTTTAACAAAATCAACAAAATTTATTTATAAAAGAAGAATATGATAAAAATATCATAATCAGCGTCATCATCATCATCATCATCAAGCAGCAACAAGACATTAAAACAACAACAACATCAACGTCGTCATCATCATTGACATGTTCAGACAAAATCTCCGGCTTTTTAAGGAAGAAGTTTTGGCAGGCCTGGATTTCAAGTACAACGCCTTAACCACTCGGCCATCGCAGTCTTTGTTTTCACATAAACTGATCTACGTTTAACGATTATTGAAATGAGTCAAGCGTCTATTCTATGGAGTTATCTTTAAAATTAAGGTTTTAGAACTGTAATATGCACTTTTGCCGATTGGGATTTTGTTGTTTTCATTTCCAAGTACATCCATTTAGACATCTGAAGAAGAGTTTTAAAAAACATTTACCGAGAGTAACTCGGGAAATTCAGTATTTTAGAAGGGGACCCTCTGTTTCGAAAAATGGGCTTAAAATCAAACATACTAGAAGCTAAATTCATCTCTATTTCTTTCAAACCTTGTAAAAGTTTGTAAAATAAAAGCTAATTGTTAATGGACATCATATCTGAACAGGAAAAAACGAGCTTTAGTTTAGAATTTATTTCTAACACTTTATACATTGACTTTTTAAAGTGCACCCCAGCTTCGGAAATGCACATTTTTCGGAGGTGCAAAAAATTAAGCAAGTTTTTATCTTTGATTTTTGTGCATGTTTAATGCAGTAAAATAATTATGTTACACATAAAAATTATCTGCAATGTGTATAGAATCAATTAATAAAAAAGAACAAAGCACTTCACCGTCTCGTTTTCACTGGTCGCCATTTCAGCCAATCAGATGCTTGAGATTTGAGACTGGTTTTACAGATGCGGACATTGATGTTGATCTTTTTGTTCATTTAACAACGAAGGTAGGTGATTTTATAACACAATTCTATTAACTTTCCAAACAGCTCTCTTATAATCAGTCACTGCTTATATTATGAAACACCTTTCAATAGACTTGTCAGATCATTAACAGCTGTTCAATTTACACCAGTATTGTGACGTCATCCGTAACGTCTTCAAATAATCTTGTCTTCACGAAAATGTCTACACTGTGATCTGAGTCCTTAGCCTCGCTTTCGCTGTCGTCAAAACTGTACCTTAAATCGAGACTGAATTGCGATTCATCCATTCTAGGAAACGTGCAATCGAACGAGTAATCAAAACTGGTTTCGTGGTTACACATATCAAGTCCAGCGTCTCCTGAAATCAGTGAGAACCGGTTTAAGTTTGAGACTGCTGATTCTCGCCTTAGTGTTTTATGTCTAGATTGCAAAGTTGTTTCTTGATTCGAAGTTGTTTCAGCATGATATGCAATGTCAAAGCATAGTAACTGTTTAGAGGTTTCGCTTTCCGAGTCGGAATCTGAGTCACAGTACTGGTCCCATAGAAAGCGACACCTCTCTTTCTGGTAGCTGAATACCGGCGTGCTGTGCCGGTCTCTGCGTTGTCTTTTTACTGATGACGTGGTAGCTACGTCAGATTTTATAAACATTGACGCCGGAATATTCTGATCGTTCATGAATCTCTGTAGAATGATGTTTTTACCTTGACCTTCGTCAAGATATTTCAGTTTGTCAGAAGTTATAGTGCAGTGTCCGATAAATGTTCGGTCTGTATCGGCGGCTGTACGTTTCTGAGATCGACTTGCTAATATAGGTGTGCTGTTACGGGGTCCGCTCAAACCATTACTAAAAATAAAAGTGTGACGTTTAGCAATACCGTGTCCAGTCCCAGACTGTGACGGAGGTTTCGTTTCCGATGCATTCGTATCTTCACTTCCGGCGGACTGGTAGCCGGTCTCGGTTGAGCTGATAGTACCTGTAGATGTTGTTCGTGTCACTGTGCTCTTAACTTTGCACGTTTCTTTTAGTCCTAGTTTCAGAGATGTGATACTATATGATTTGTCTGCTTCAAAGTTGTTTTCTTTTGCTGAATTCTGGCGGCTTTTTACCGTCTGCTGTTTTGGGACCTTCTGGCGTAACTTTTCAGCTGTAACACCTCCGCGGAAACTAAGAAAACGGGCCATTTCATCCAGATCCGTCTTTGCAAGAAAAGCGTACATACTGTTCACTGATGCCCTTGATGACATTCTTCTTATGAGTTTCTCTTGTTCGGACGTCACCGAATCTCCCTTCGATTTCTTGTTCATTGCATCGACTTTTGTTTTCTGGTATCTAGCGAAAAAAGCGAGATCTGACACTTGTTTTAATGTTTCTTTCGACAGTTCTTTACCTTGAACTCTTTTAGAACAAGGTTGTTCACGCTTTCTAATATTAGCTAGTATATTACTCGCGCTTTTCCTCCATTTGTTTTGAACACGTGCCTTCTTGATGATAAACTCAACTTTCTTGTTAGGACCATGTGCACGCCACACTTTCAATAATTTTGTTTTTCCCGAAAGTTCCTTTTCGACACCATCAACACATTCGAATACCGCTAGAGGGCAGAATAAGTTAGGAAGCTTTTTGATGACGTCAGAGCACGTAGTGTTTTTGGTAACGATTTTTACAATCCTCTGTCCATCCAAGATGAAAGGTATTTCCTGCTGCTTGATCCGCTTATTGTCAGCCATCTGAAGAAAATATTGATAATTTTCTAACTTATATCAAAATGTATAATTAAATCATCCAACCAGGGTTAATATTTAAATCATCCTGCATAGAAAAGTGTATTACTTCTTGATACAGAAGCTGCATATACTATCACAAAAAAAGCTAATTTGTTTTTCAAAAATGCTTTCTTGTTATTTGAAGTTAAGAAAGACAAGAAAAATAGCATGAAGCTCCGAGTGAGATTCGTTTATTAATCTTATACAGCAATCCAAAAAGGAATAAACAACATCATGAAAATATGCGGCCAGAGAAGGACTCGGACCCTAGACTCCTGTCATACGGTTACACTATTACTGCTGGAGTAACAACATCTATGTGAATAGGTTTCTACTGGAAAGTAAAACAAAACATTTGCTATTATTACAAATTTCGTCACCTTATTGCAAAAAAAACCAAAACAAAACAACAACAGCAGTTTAACTACTTCTCATTCAAATGTCACTTATACCCTAGGGTTGACGATATATTTGACATTGTTGTTGTGCAATTGGTGTAAATACATTAACAGATAAATGGTAAATAAATCATGTTCGATGCATGG
Organism: Corbicula japonica; assembly: GCA_038501625.1. Classification (NCBI taxonomy): domain Eukaryota; kingdom Metazoa; phylum Mollusca; class Bivalvia; order Venerida; family Cyrenidae; genus Corbicula; species Corbicula japonica. Next base: position 105,588 of record JAZAYU010000047.1, read on the forward strand.
CCATCGTACCGGCCCCTATGTGTCGCGTGTGTTTATTTTTATGGGTACATTTGATTTCTTGCCAGAAATAAGAGACTATAATGCTTTTAAAGAATATTGGTTGGTTTAAGAGATCTGCGAACGTTTTGTGCTTCGGGAGGTTATTCTGTCTAAATACATTGTACATATTACTATTAAGTGCTTTCTAGGTGATTATGCTCTCTTTGTTATGCGTCAGCATGCAATTATCAGAAAAAAAACACTAAATATGTTATGCCTATGTTTAGTCTCCCATCAAAGCAGTTCATTTATACTATCTCTGATGAAAAGTCGAAGAAATAACGGTATACAGTAAAACCCCTCATGAAGACCAACTCAAAATTAAGATCACTCATTTATTAAAACATTCATTTCACCGTCACATTTTTACAGATTTGCATAAATTCCATCATGAAATTAAAACTACCCCACTATAAAGACTACTTTTGCCCAGTCCCAATGATGGTCTTACTAGCGGGGAGTTACTGTATTCTTAAATATAGCACATGGATAATATTTATGTGCAATGATTTTTTTTATTTAATTACTCTTGGTTTAATTTGTTAAAAATAAATAAATAATATTAAAAATAACCGAAATACCTCAATTTCTCCTGTGTAATACGATGTAACTCCAAAACTGATATACTTCTGGAAACTGGGCTGAGTAAAATAATTAATGTTTAATGCTAAGTCCGATTGTAGTAGAATGCAATGGCAGCAATGGTTTGACTGTCCCAATTTGTCTTCCATTTAAATAAATGAATTCCCGTTCAACTTGAATGACCCGTCAGCTCATAGTGTCCACACCTCGTTAAGGGGGTAACAAAAGGGGGTAATCATTATATTCTCACTCTTTTGCCAAAGTGTAATTACACCATCATAAATGAAGCAAGACATTTAACCCTTGTTAACAATAGATAATTAGCTTGTTTGATAATTTAATCAAAACTTAGTTGAGCATTTTCTTAGATTTTCTCATCAAGATAACACTTTTTTATCATATGCATAATTTTGACACGAAAGATAATTTAGTTCTATTGTTTTGGGTCTTGTTTACAAATATTCAACAATCTTTTACTGTACTTAGAAGCTAGACATTTCAGGAAACTTTGATTTCTACCAATCAATTTGATAACGGGGACATGTACAGATTTTATCTCATCCGCCAAAACATTCGTAAGATATTTGTTCCAACATGAAAACTGTTAACTCTATGACACTTAGAAACGTGAATGATTTGTCAACATAAACGTTGCCAAGAATAAAAAAACAATGTTGAAATGATTTAGCAAACGCTCACATTTCACATTTAATTTAGTTCTATTAACAATAAATTGCTTTCCGATTTTCAATTTGGATTTCGTTCGCAAAGGAGCACAGTTGACGGCATATATATTTTGAGTTCGATTATTAAAAGAGTTGTTAATATAGAAAATAAAACGTTATATTGTGCTTTTATATATTTTAGAAAGGCGTTTGATTTAGTTTATAGACAAGGTATTTAATTTAAGCTGATACAAAATGGGCTTTCATCAAAGACTGTCAAAATATTAAGGGCAATGTATGAAAATGTTAAATGTTGTGTTCGGGTAAATGGTAATACTAGTAACTTGTTTAGCAGTGAAACTGGTGTTAAACAAGTTGAGCCGTTATCTCCGTTTCTTTTCATATTTTTATTAACGACATGTATGAATAATGTTTGAGTGAAGTCACGTGATATGGCGGAAAGGTGAAAATTTTAAATGGGAAGAAAAGATCATATTATTTTCGACAAATTGACTCGAAACTTGCCATTAAATTCTACAAAATAGTGAGATTATAGGTAAAAAGCAATGTGTTACAAGTGACAATGACTAGAAAAGGTAAAAATAAACAAACAAATGAAAAACAAGGTCTTCAACAGAAAGACAGTACCCCACCCACAACAGACAAAAATGTAAACAACACATTAACGACAATACAAGATGACAATAAACCTTCAGAAATGAGAGAAAACCATGCAGGAACTTTTTGTGAAACGAAGGCTGACCATTTTATTAGCTCTAGTGATGTGAATTTTGTGTGTGATGGCATAAACAATGTAAACGATGTTGGTGCAACTGGCACAACTGTAGGATTCCTTGGCCAAGCAAGAGAGATTCTCTATCCATCTCCAAGCAATAATCAGTTATATAACCAACCCTGTTACATTCAAAATCAGCCAAATCAACACAATCTGTCTAGCCCTCAAGGTAATATACAGAACTATCCACATAGGTACCAACAGATACAACAAATACCTCAGGTACAATATATTCAACATGAACCTTTTAGATATGGAAATAGTACAAGTGTAATATCCAGTACCTCCCAGATGCCCCAGCATGAATCTACAGCTATGGCAAACCTGCAAGATACCCCAAAGTGGTTTGTTAACTTTATGAAAGATCTGAACACAAAACTTGATACAAAACTGGGAAACATTGACAACAAACTTGAAGCCCAAAGTGCAGCCTGGAACAAAATTGAAAACACATTGAAAATACAAAATGAAAGAATAAGTACTATTGAAAAACAAGTAACTGAAGTACAGGAGGTTAAACACTCAATCAGAAAAGCTGAAGCAAATATATCAAAGATTGGAACTGAGCTAAAAACACACATGAATAATGTACATGAATATGAAAAAAGTGTAAAAACTCTAAATGAAATATTTGATCACATGTATGAGAACACAACAAGTACAGACCAAACAACAAAGGAACTAAGTGACAAAATTAAAAATCTAGAAAAGGAAAACAATGAACTCAAAATGAAACAGCAAGAACAACTAGATACAATGCTAGAACTGCAGTGCAGAAACATGGAGGGAAACTTACTGTTCTTTGGAATTCCTGAGGCAAATTTTGACAAAAGCACTGTAGAGTATACAGAAGGGGTCTTAAAAAAATTCATGTCTGACTACATGCATATAGATAAAAACATAAAATTTCATAAAGTACACAGGCTAGGATACAAAAAAAGAGACCAGATTAAGCCAAGACCTATACTTGCCAAATTCTTATATATGAAAGATAAGGAGCAAATCAAAACAAAGGCCTTTGAATATTTAAAAGATACTGACTTTAGTGTTAGAGACCAATATCCTAAAGAAATTGAAGATAGGAGAAAACCCCTTTATAGTGAAATGAAAAAGGCCAAAGATGATGGTAAAAGTGTAAAACTAGTGAGGGATAAACTTTTTATTGACAACCAAAGATATTTCCCTGAAACACAACAAAGTCATTATTCTGCGCAACCACACAGAATGACTGAAAATAAACAAGTAAACAAAATAAGACAAACTACCAGACAGGAAAACACAAGCAGAGTCTTTTATAATAGTAGAGGAAAGCACCAACATGAACATTATCAAAGAAATGACTTCCAAACCCCACTCTCAAATAGATTCTGTATTCTAGAAGATGAAAGTGAGAGAGAAACTGTCGGGTTAAAAAATAAAACGTCACAAGTTGAGAACCAAAATCCCAAAACACTTGGTAAAAGAGAGGCTAGATCTCCATTAGATGTAGAAATGAAAAGGCCTAAAACTTCTGAAAGCAGAGTAACTATTGTAGACAGTAGTGAAAGTGATAGTGAAAGTGAAATAGAGCCAATAACAGAAAATAGAGAAACTCCAAGACACAACACAGTGCCATTTACACCAATAAATAATGGTGACTCACATGAGACAAGTGAGGAAACCCCACAATGTATGGAAGACGATATTGAATACATTGATCAAACATCACAAGAGAGTGACAGTAACACCCATCAATAGGACTTACAGGAGGACAACAACATACAAAATGTCATAGACGAAATAGAAAATAATGACAAATTTCATAAAAACATAAAACTATGCTCAATAAATGTATGTGGACTAAAAAGTAAACTTTTATATCCAGAATTTATAACTTTTGTCAAAAATTATGATATTGTTGCTGTACAGGAAACCAAGTTAGATGATATTGATACTATTAGTATTGATGGATATAAAATATATATGAAAAATAGAAAAGAATGTTCAAGGTATAGGTCTGGCGGCATAGCTTTTATAGTCTCAAACAAATTAATACCATATATTGAAATTTTAGAATCTCCAAGTAAACTTGTACTCTGGATGAAAATATCCTGCCCTATGAATACCAAAGTTAAATCATTTATTTTAGGCAATGTATATATACCTCCAATAAGAACAAGATATGCTTGTGAAGACCCATACCTAGAACTACAAAATGAAATAAGCAGAAAATTTAATGAAAATATTCTACTTACTGGTGACTTTAATTCAAGAACAAGTGATAAAGATGACTATATTCTTTGTGATGACTTTCTTTTTCAGCTAAATGGAAATGAAAATATGATTTTAGAAAATAACATAATATTAAGTAAACTAGAAGAAGTAAATTTCCCACTGATAAGAAAAACTGCTGACAAACATGTAAATGACTATGGAAAAGCCCTACTTGAATTTTGTGCTAGTAATAACCTTTTTATATTAAATGGTAGAATAGACCCAGATAAAACATTCCCTCAAAATACTTGTAGAAATAGCAGTACTGTTGACTATTATATTGGAAGTGTTGATCTCATCAAATACTGTTGTTTTTTAAAGGTAATTGAATTTTCAGATCTCCTATCAGATGTTCATAACCCAGTTGAACTTAACCTTTGTAATATAATACAAACTCAACCACTTAATATTGCAGAATCAACAGTGACAACAAACAATGAAAATTACAAACTATGGGATGAAACCAAAAAAGTAACTTTTACAAATAACATCACTGACAATTTAGTACAAGATATCTGTACAAATCTTGAATTATTGCAAAATGACCCAAATATCACACAAAACAAGCTTGACAATTGTGTAGCAATGATAGAAGATGCTTTTACCACAAATTGCAAGAAATCTTTTATTACTAATGAAAGCCCAAGAAAGGAAACTTATAAAACTAAAAATAATAAACCCTGGTTTAAAAAGGAATGTCACCAATTAAGAAACAAATACCACATTGCCAGAAAAATCTACAACAAAAATAAAACTCAAACAAACAAAACTCTTCTTAAAACCATCAGTAAAGAGTATAAAAACTGCATTTCACTTTCCTACAGGAAATATAAATACAATAAAATACAAACAATTAGGAACATAAAAGGTGAAAACCCAAAGGCATTCTGGAAATTAATTAACTCCATCGACAATAACAAACAGGAAACATTACCAAGTTTAGATGTTTTATACAACTTTTTTAAAAACGTAAACGCGGAAAACATAGATGATAATCTTACAAACAGAGAAGAAAATTATATCCCTCCTGATAATATAAATGCAATGAATCAAAATTTAAACAACCCTATTGATGATGATGAAATAATTAAGTGTGTTAAATTATTAAAAAATAATAAAAGTCCAGGGATAGACAAAATAATAAATGAACATATTAAAACAACCCTTGCAAAAATGTTACCAGTCTATAAAAAACTTTTTAATATTATCCTCGATACAGGCATTTTCCCAGAGAGATGGACTCAAGGCATCATCTTACCTATTTATAAAAACAAAGGAAATGCTCAATCACCGGAAAATTACAGACCCATTACACTCCTAAGTTGTTTAGGAAAACTATTTACTGCAATAATAAACAATAGACTTACTACATTTAGTGATGAGTTTAATATTATTAAAAATAATCAAGCTGGTTTTCGAAAAAATCATTCGACTATCGACAATTTGTTCGTAATACAAAGTCTTATTGAACTCCTTAAAATACAAAAGAAAAAATTATTTTGTGCATTTATTGATTTCAAACAAGCTTTTGATACTGTATGGAGGCAAGGCCTTTGGTACAAACTAATTCAAAATAATATAAGTGGTAAATGCTTCAATGTAATTAAAAACATGTATGAAAATATAAAATCTTGTGTTAAAACAAATAGTGGTGTAACACCTTTTTTCCCAAGTCTAACTGGCGTCCGCCAAGGCGAAAATCTTTCCCCAATTCTCTTTTCACTGTACCTTAATGACTTGGAAACATTTTTTAGTGATAAGGGTGCAAATGGTATATTATTTAATATTCACCAAGATCAAGTCCAGGTATATCTCAAACTGTTTGTTATATTATATGCTGATGATACAGTTTTACTAAGCAATACTGCGGAAGATTTACAAAATAATCTGAAATATTTTGAAAATTATTGCAAAGAATGGAAACTCTGTGTGAATATCAACAAAACTAAAATTGTAATTTTCGGATCACGATTACGTAATTATAATGTAAGTTTCACATACAATGGAGAAATTTTAGAAATTGTAAATGAATATAAATACTTAGGCATTTACCTATCACGAACTGGAAACTACTACAAGGCAAAAATACATATAGCAAGTCAAGCAAATAAAGCAATGTTTATGCTTCTCAAAAAAATACGAGCACTAGATTTACCATATGATATCCAAGTCGAGTTATTCTCAAAAACTATTAAACCTATCCTACTTTATGGTAGTGAATTATGGGGCTTTGGCAATCTATACAATCTAGAAAAAGTTCAGCTTAATTTTTTCAAAAATATACTTCATTTAAAAAAGTCGACACCTTCTCATATGATATATGGAGAACTTGGAATAATACCTTTACAAGAAGAAGCGAAAATTAGAATGATATCTTTTTGGAGCAGAGTATCAGATCAAACCCAAAATAAATTATCAAACAAAGTTTATTCAGTTATACTTTCACTACAAAACCAAGGTTTATTACATTCAAGTTGGCTAGACTATATCAGAAGCATAATTCAGAGAAATGGGTTCCAAAATGTATGGCTTAATCAAACTACCATAAACAAAAAATGGTTTAATCTAACATTCAAACAAAAAATTAAAGACCAGTACTTTCAAACATGGAATGACTTAATCCAAATTTCATCCAGTAGCATTAATTATAGAATAATCAAATCTGAACTCAAATTAAACCAATACTTCCAAGTCCTTTCAAATCATTATAGCAGAATACTAACCAAATACAGAACAAGAAATCATAGATTACCTATTGAAGTCGGCAGGTGGCACAACACACCTTTATATAACAGAATATGTCCATACTGTCAGAACAGCTCGTGTATTGGTGATGAAATACACTTTGTACTGGAATGTAATCATTTTGAACAATATCGAAAAAGGCTAATTAAACCATATTATTATAAACGACCCAACACATTAAAATTTAGTCAATTATTCAACTCCACAAATAAGAGGGAATTAACTAACCTGGCAAAGTTTGTTGAAATAATCATAAATCATTTCAAAACATAACCGCTCTTCCAAACTGAATTAAACTCAAAAATTAAAACAGTACATGTACTAAATGTTTCACTTTAATTTTAATAGGGTCTTTGTCATTGTTTATTACCGATATTATTATGATGTATTGTGTTTCTGACTATTTTCTTAACACTCTGCTGCCTTTGTAAACTTATTGCATTTAATTGTTTCTGCTGTTGTTGCTGCTTGGTTTTTTTTTACTCTTTTCTTTTATCAAAGGTAAAGAGAGAAGGACCAATCATGTACTAATCCTTATGTGTATGTCTAACCATGTATGTGCCCTTATTAACACAAGGGCTAAAATATTTGTGCAATGGTTGTCTTGCATTTAGCTTTCGGGCAAGGCTGACCATATATTCATACATATAAAATTTATCAAATTAAATGTACCTTCTCCTAATACTCATGGATATGATGCATGTATATATTTTCGATAAACTGCATATAATTCTGTTGTTAAGGTTGTTGTTATTGTTTTTGTTGTTGTTGTTGTTGTTTACTACTCCACAAAGATCAATCTCTGTTAATTGTGTCGTAATATTTTATAACAAGGCAAGTACTCACCGCATGTGAAATTATCCGTGTTATAATCCTACATGTATATTCCACTACAAGTGGAATACACTTCATATATTGCTATGATTGTAGTTTTCTTTACTGTTCACATGTATGTAATGGTAATGGTCATTTAAATTCAACTTTGCTTATTTTTTTTTATTTCTTTTTTTTTTTTTTTTTTTTTTTTTTTTTTTTTGTTATTGTTACTCTAACAAATTGTTACTTCATTTAGAAAATGAACTATATAAAATCTAGGATAGTCAGTATTTTGTTCTATAGAAGAATAGTAATATTGAAAATCCAGATCAGATGTTAAATGATCTGGATCTAAACTGTTATTTTGTGATTAGTAAGTAACTAATGGTAATAATTAATGAATATTCCCAATAGTGGCTAATATTAAACAGTATAAGTGTCATATCTTCATATGTCAATTGTTGTTAAATTTTAGTGTTGATTATTTTCTTTTTATATAAATATCAAACATGATTGTATCCTTTAAATGTGTGGAAGAGTATAAGATAAGTTCTGGGTCAAATCAGGGGATGTAACCAGGTCATAATCTTTAAATTAATAAAAGCAGAGTTATCACTGCTATAAATAGGCTGGACAAATACTGAACTAAAATATACCTGTTTCTATTTTTATCTTTATTGAAAGTCTCATTGCAAACTGAACATCATCAATTATTGAATACATGGTCTGCTGTCCAAATTCATCACCGTCACTGAAAGACAAATTATATTCCACAAAGAATCGAATTCATATTAAATCAAAACTATGTGTAACAATATAAAAAAACTATCTGAATGAAATTATCTTTTACTCTTCAAAAATCTATTTTCCATTTTGAATTCAGGATGAATTGCTATGCATTATGCTACACTTATGCAAACTTAATAAGTTCGAAGATTTTAACTGTCTAATTATAATCATGAATGTAGGTTTATTGTAATATATATAATCCAATTAGATACTTGTTAAATGTTCTATTAGAATATTGATTAATCGTGAACCAATTAACCTACAAAAATCGAAGAGCTATATAAATTTACTTATCTGACGCGCAACATCTCGGAATTAGGCCAAAGTCTGCAATCCGTGAAAACTGTATTCTGACGTAAACCTGGCAGTGTAGGTACATAAACATAGCCTTAAAAGTGGTAATCTGTGGCTAATCAAACATATTCTGTTAAACTTTCCAAACAAACAACACATATTTATAAATTAAGAATGTTATTTGCTGATATATTTCAATAAAAACAAACACGTGTTTCAAAACCGGAAATAAACAATACCATGTGCTCACACGCCTAAATAATTAAAAATTCGGGACCCGGAATCCGGTATGTACCGGAATGTCAATTAACCTATTAACCTATTCGATTATTATTATTATTATTATTATTATTATTATTATGTAATTTACAATACTAAATTTATAGATTATTTAGATCCGCAATTTATTTGATTGAGTTCTGTACCTATGTGGACTATGTTTGTTTGTTTTTTTGTTTTTTTGTTTTGTTTTTGTTTTTTTGTTGTTTTTTTTGTTGTTGATGTTGTTTTTTATGAGTACAGGTATATATGTGTCCATCTGCCATTGTTAAAGGCAAAAAACAAAACAAACAAACTGTATTCTTTAATTCTTTATGCAGAAAAAATGAATTTTTTTTTGTGAACTGTTATATTTTTACTTTTTGTTAAAATATTTGTTGTCCTCTTTTTTGAACAGGGCCATTACCACGTTGACTGTAAATATTGTTAATAATTATGTGTTCTCATGTTTATGTGTATATACATACTGAGAAAATTGTAAATAAACTTGGAAACTTGGAAACTTGGGTTTCCAAGACATTCAAAGAAAACTTACTTCCGGGTTCTACTTTCTGTTTTAAGTCAAAACATTTTAATGTGCTACTTAAAATTTCTGACATTATTTTGACAGATGACCACAAAATATTGTAAATAAGTGTTTACATGATACCTAAATAATTTTTCTAGACGTTTGAAACAGCCATTCTAGACTTCTTATGCAAACGGTATTTTTGTTTTGTTTGTGTCTGTTCTATGTAAATAAAGCATTTTTTCAAACAACTTGAGCATCCAAACTTAAATACAGCCATGTGACAATATATTTCTTCACTTTTATTGGTCTGCCAGCGGAAATTAATGTCAAGTTTTGAAAAGGTACATCGAAATGTTTTGACTTCAACCGAAAAATGAACCTGGAAGTAAGTTTTCCTTGAATTTCTTGAAAACCCTAACATCATTTTGACGAATTGGCACTTAACATTGTAGAGCAGCATATACTTATTTCAGGTATGAGTTGCTTTGGTATATTGTCCACGAATAACAGAGTTCTCATGCAAACGGTTTTTCGTTTGTTTTAGTATGTGCTTGGTAATTAGAACATGAATTAGACTAAATTGAGCTTGCAAACATTAACTACATCCTTTGCTAAATACATTTCTTTACTCAAATCTAGGTGGCAATAAGTATTTTCCCCAAAATTCATTTTTGAAATTTTAGCCAATTTTCTCCATATGCAATGTTTGCGACCCCTTAGACAACAAACTATAAATGCTACAGTCTATGGTGAACTTGGATTATTCCCATTATATGTAATACGAAAAGTTCGTATAATTAAATATTGGTTTAAAGTATTGCAAACTCCTGATTCTTTGTCATATAATATTATGTATATGAAAGATAATAATGGCAGATATGTAAATGGATGGTTAATGGAAGTCAAAAATATGTTAAATGAGATCGGCTTTGGATATGTATGGTCTATCAATAATATTAATAGTGCAATAATCAGTCAAAAAGTCCAAAGAATAGATAACTACATACAATTATGGTTTTCACAAATAAGCTCTTACAGTAAATTAGATACACATTCTTTATTTAAAACAAGTTTCGAATATGAAAAAAATGTAGTTCTCATAGAGAATCTCTGACACGATTAAGATGTTCTTCACATCAGTTGTTATATGATAATACGCAGTTCAATTTGTGCTATTTTACTGATGTTTTCTGGAATTTATACTATGCCTATTAATATTCTTAATATTCTTTTCTTCACTGCAAAAAAGAATTATAATGTTTTAACTGTTGTTTCATTGAAGTCCTAAGATTTCTGTAAAGCCTGAAACGTGTTCTCCACGTGCAAAGTTTTCAGTTCCGCGAAGGATGTTACACAATGAAACTTGACACTAAATCTGTCGGTTAGTGGTTGGGGCGGAATAAATTTAAAAGCTGAATTTTCTTACTTAGCTATTTTTAAATAATATGAAAAGAAAAATAAAACAAGAGGGCCATGATGGCCCTATATCGCTCACCTGAGTACAAAACGTACTCTCAGCTTGTGGTTTCAGACAAGAAGATTTTTTAAGTTTTTCCTATACAAGTCTATATAAAATGAAGTGACCCCTGGGGCGGGGCCAATTTTGACCCCTGGGAAATAATTTGAACAATCTTTGTAGAGTTCTACTAGAGGATGCTAAATGCCAAATATCTTAGCTCTAGGCCTTGTGGTTTCAGACAAGAAGATTTTTAAAGTTTTTCCTATATAAGTCTATGTAAAATGAAGTGACCCCTGGGGCGGGGCCAATTTTGACCCCAGGGAAATAATTTGAACAATCTTTGTAGAGTTCCACTAGAGGGTGCTAAATGCCAAATATCTAAGCTCTAGGCCTTGTGGTTTCAGACAAGAAGATTTTTAAAGTTTTTCCTATATAAGTCTATGCAAAATGAAGTGACCCCTAGGGCGGGGCCAATTTTGACCCCAGGGAAATAATTTGAACAAACTTTGTAGAGTTCAACTAGAGGATGCTTAATGCCAAATATCTAAGCTCTAGGCCTTGTGGTTTCAGACAAGAAGATTTTTAAAGTTTTTCCTATATAAGTCTATGTAAAATGAAGTGACCCCTGGGGCGGGGCCAATTTTGACCCCAGGGAAATAATTTGAACAATCTTTGTAGAGTTCCACTAGAGGGTGCTAAATGCCAAATATCTAAGCTCTAGGCCTTGTGGTTTCAGACAAGAAGATTTTTAAAGTTTTTCCTATATAAGTCTATGCAAAATGAAGTGACCCCTGGGGCGGGGCCAATTTTGACTCCAGGGCTATAATTTGAACAATCTTGGTAGAGGACCACTAGGTGATGCTACACAACAAATATCAAAGTTCTATGCCTTACGGTTTCAGAGAAGAAGATTTTTAAAAATTTCATGTTCAAAATCTATTTTTATCCTCTGTGACCTAGATAGGCAATGGACCGGAACCATTTGAACAATTTTGGTAAAACTTCATGCAAGTAACATTCCTGCCAAGTTTCAGCAAGATTGGCCCAAGAGTTCAGGAGAAGAAGTCGTTTGAAGAAAAAGTTGACGACGCACGCACGGACGGACGACGGACGACGGACGACGGACATCAGGCGATCACAAAAGCTCACCATGAGCACTTCATGCTCAGGTGAGCTAAAAAGAAATAATACGATGTGAATAGGAAAGACGAAAAAATCATTTCTTTTTTCGCATACATTTATTCTTTTCTAAGTGACAGTGTTTAACATGCTTGGTTGGTAACACATCATCGAATAAGATGGGGTGATTCCATTACAGAATATAAATCATTTCAAAGCATAAGAGCAATGTATTTCAATTTAACAAAATGAGTTCATGGAGCGATTGACTGTAAGTATGTACCAAAATGTAATGAGAATCGGAATATCGTTACTATTTCGTGAACACTTTATACAAAAGTCTACTTATTTACTCATCCTCACCTACAATTCTTACTATATCATTCTGCTCAGGGTCGGACGCAATCTTTACAAAAATGGGAAAGTTTTATAATAATTTCTAACCTGGACCGAAATCCCAATAAAAAATTGCTGGACAAAAAAAAGGGTTCGAGCAACCCCAGTGAATCCTCCTCTGGGCCGTCACAGCAATTTTCAACCTGTAGATGAGATATTGTCACTATTTCATCAATTAGCCTCAAAGTTTATTCAAAGGTTATTAACATATTTACAGTTCTTGCTTCATCACTTTGTTGTTAATAAAAGCATAAAGATTACTCTTCATTTTTTTTAAAGATTTGTGAAGTAAGCAACCTGGTGACGTGAAGTAAGCAACCTGGTGACGTGAAGTTAGCGGCCTGGCGGCGTGAAGTTAGCGGCCTGGCGGCGTGAAGTTAGCGGCCTGGCGGCATGAAGTTAGCGGCCTGGCGGCGTGAAATTAGCGGCCTGGCGGCGTGAAGTTAGCGGCCCAGCGGCGTGAAGTTGGCTGCCTTTATCTCAATTTATGCTTATCTTAAAAACGGCTTGAAATCTGTTTTCACAGCATTAGATCTGCATTTATAAGCAAAAAATATCAACATGATCTAGCGTTTAAAGGGTTAGGCTCTTTATTTTTATTATGCACAACTTCATAAATGAGTGGTTACATTAAAGCATTAGAATTTCTTTGTCCTTGACAAGATGTCAACACTAAAATTCAGAATGTGTCAGTCCAAATCCACAATTTTTAATCAACGACTAAGAACATAATTAGTTTAAATTGTACGTTCATGAAGTTTACAAAACTAATCTTACATGTACCATTTTGCGGATGAGATAAAATCTGTAAATGTTCCTTTATTCATATAAAATGATAGAAATTAAAGTTTTATCAAATGTTCAGCCTCTAATTACAATTAAAGATTATTGAATATTTGTAAACAAGACCTCAAAACAATAGAATAAACATTATCTTTCGTGTCATAATGAAGGAGATGATCGGAAAAGGTGTTATCTCGTTGAGAAATCTAAGAAATGTCTTGATTAATTTGTCAAACAAGCTAATTAGCTATGGGTGGTTACACAGCAATTAAGGGTCTCGTTTCCTATATGATGAAGCAATTATATTTTGGTGACAGGGTGAGAAATTAATAATTATCTATTGTTACCCCCTAACGAGGTGTGGGCCCTTTGAACTGAAGGAGTCATTCGAGTTGAACGGATCTTCATATATATCAAAGGAAGAACAATTCTGGCAATCAAACTATTGCCTTGTTACATTCTGTAACAATCTGACTTTCATGCTGAGCAGTTATTGTTATTTCAATTTCCACAGACTTAATTAAGAAGTGTTTTGAGTAAGCAAATATTATACAAAGAAGGAAATAAGGTAAAGAGGTTTTGATTAATTTATCCCTCTGTAAGTTTTTTTTTAAACTACAGTATAAAATTTAAATTCGACCAATTTCTTCAACAGAAATGAAATGTAAGTTTGATAAAGTAATACACGTATGTGAAAAACGTAAACTAGTTGCTAAGCTGACCAAAAAGAGTATATGCAAACCAGCTTGCCAAACTTCAGGATTTTACTCTGATTTGCAGAAGATTTAAGTCTCTCGGGTTATTCAAGAAATTTGTTGCAAAAGTTTCGGATCACTATTTGAGGTCTGATTTTGTTTTAAGAATATATAATATGTAACAATTGATAGTACACGATCTAATTGAACAATAATTGATATGTTCTAACGGACACACTTGTCATTGACCTTGCATGTTGACGCCCAATTAAAGTGAACACATTTCATATTGGAAGCTATCTTTGAAAATCGCGTATAAATGATAACATGGGATTATTTAGTTAAATCTAGAGTCCTTAAAATCAAATTGCGTTTATTTTCATTTACAATTTCATTTCTATTTAATATAAAGAGTTTATCGAATCAAACATGTGTGATAATGTCAAGTTAATTAATTGGGGGTGGGGGGTGGGTAGGTCGTATAACCTTACTGTTCAAATCTGATAACAAATTTATGAGCAATTTCCAAAAAAATAAAAAGTACAAAGTCTCCCCGTACATTCAATCAGTGCTGTCATCAGTTACGTCCTTTGAAGGTCGTTGAGCACGATACTTATGTACTATGTTTAAATTGTTTATAGTACTTCTAAAATTACTTTTGTTAATATTTCGGCCAGTTTATAGATAAGTGGTTTCAATATCCCAGCCAATATAGATTTAGATTTATTGTTCAATCACCCCCAAGGATATACTTCCTGCTTTTTAAATTTTGCCTTTGGCGTCTGTGATATGCAGGATTTATATTCTTAGATCCCCTGTCAAAATTCTATTCTGTTTAGTTCCGTCCATTGTTTTCTCGTTTAGGGCAAACTTATTTTATCTGGGGACCATACGCCGCTGAACATGGAATGGTATTAATCTGAACTACCTCATTGCAGGTTCCATATTCACCGCCATATGCATACCATCGATTGGGATGGCTCGAAATTGTACTATTTAATGGTGTAATTACTGAGTTGCGCTCAACCCGGGGCTAGGCGGCGTGGGTAATAATATGCATTCCCATTACTGCCCATGAAAAGGCTCAATCAAACCTAGCCTGCAGTATTTTCACATTTGTCGTATTCGGTGGCTTTCAAAGTTCCCTTTTCATCTATTACAATGCTCGCCTGTTACCATAATTGTACAAAACGAATATTTTATCAATGTACTTCATAACTGTGTTTGTGTGTTTGTGAGCAAAGGATACATGACTTAAAGATGTTGTTTTCGGATTTCCGGATTTTGTTCAAAAAGGTGTTAATGTCAATTTAACTTAAAAGTTATGTCAGCGAATTATTAAAAATATCAGCATGCCTATAATATAAAATATGTAGCGGCAATAGTTGTAAAGTTCTCAGTAATGCATCAAAGATAAAACGAATAGAAAATCATTTAAAATTTCATTTTGATAGAAAACTTGATGTCATTAAAATTAAGATTATAATAAATTTCTTAACTTTTTATTACATTATATTTTTAGATGGCTGACGAAAAGCG
The DNA here is from genome assembly GCA_038501625.1 of Corbicula japonica. Taxonomy (NCBI): domain Eukaryota; kingdom Metazoa; phylum Mollusca; class Bivalvia; order Venerida; family Cyrenidae; genus Corbicula; species Corbicula japonica. The sequence continues at coordinate 121,348 of JAZAYU010000047.1, forward strand.
GATCAAACAGCAGGAAATACCTTTCATCTTAGATGGACAGACCATTGTCAAATGTGTTACTAAAACCACCACGTGCTCTGACGTCATCAGCAAGCTTCCTAACTTATCCTGCCCTCTAGCGGTATTCGAATCCGTTGATGGTGTTGAAAAGGAACTTCCTGGAAAATCAAAGTTACTAAAGATTTGGCGTGCACATGGTCCAAACAAGAAAGTCGAGTTTGTGATAAAAAAGGCCAGTGATCAAATTAAGGCAAAGAAGACCATGCAGAAACTGTCTAAGTGTGACAAAACCAGTGCTAAAAGTGTTCATGGCAAAAGATTATCAAAAGAAACTTTAAAGCAAGTGTCAGATCTTGCTTTCTATATTAGATACCAGAAGACCAAAGTCGACTCGCTGAGCAAGAAATCGAAGGGAAAATCGGTAACATCCGAACAAGAGAATCTCATGAGAAGAATGTGTTCTAAGGCGTCAGTGAATAGCATGGATGCATTCCTAGCTAAGGCGGATCTCAGTGAAATGGCCCGTTTTCTTAGTTTCTGCGGAGGTGTGGCAGCCGAGAAGTTAGGCCAGAAGGTCCACAGAAAGCCGACGACGGAAAATAACTGCGACCTACCAAATAAAGAAAACAACGAGGTAGAGAAAGATATAAACAGTGAAAATTCCAATAAACAAGCGATTAAGTACAGTCTCAAATCTATGGAACTTGGACTTAAACAAAAGTTTACATCTAAGAGTCAGGTGACGCGAACAAACTCAACCGGAACCATAAGCTCTACAGACACCGGATATCAGTCAATCGGAAGTGAAGGAACATCGAACGAAGTGAAAGCGGAAACAGATTCACAGTCTGTGGCTGGTTCTAGAATTCATAAACGTAACATGTTTATATTTGGTGACTTTGTGGACACGCCCCGTCACAGCACACCGACTATTGCAGGTCGTTCTCAGAAACGTCCGATGGAAGATACTGACTGTACGTGCACCGGAGACAGCACCGTTACTGCTGACAAACTTGAGCATCTCGACGAAGCCCAGGGTAAAAGAGTCATTCTACAAAAGTTTATGGCCGACCAGAGCAAACCAGCGTCTTCTTTCAGCTTCGGAAGTGACGTCACAACTACGCCAGCTGTGAAAAGACAACGCACAGAACGCTACATCAAGTCGGTTACCAGCGACCAGGAAGAGATGTGCCGCTCTCTATCGGACCAGTACTGTGAATCGGAAGTTTTCTGCTCGGAAAGCGAAGCATCAGAATCGAGCGATTTTCTTGACATCGCTTTTCATGCTGAAACCGCAAATCAAGAGACATCTCAACCTAGAACCCTCAGAAGGGAGTCAGCAATCTCTAACCTCAACCGCTCCTCGCTGCTTTCCAGAGGCACTGAACACAATACATCTAATGAAAACACCGGTTTTGATTACTCTTTCGATTGCTCATTTCCTAGAATGGAAGAGTCGCAATCAGAGGAGTTTATCGCAAACTTCACTTACAGTTTTGACGAAAGCGAGAATAACGGCATGGACAGTTTCACCAAAACTAAATCGTTTCTGAACTTCACCGATGACATCACTATGTGTGACTTAAAGGACAAATCAAAGCAGAATTTTTGTGACTCCGATTCGGACTCGGAGAGCGAAGCCTCAGAAGTGTGTGATGCTTTCGACATTGCTTTCCATGACAAAATAACAAACCAAGAAACATCTCAGTCACGACCAAGAACTCTGAGACGTGAGTCAGCAATCTCTAACCTCAACCGATTCTCGCTGCTTTCCAGATGCACTGAAAACACTACTTCTGATGAAAACACCGGTTTTGATTACTCTTTCGATTGCTCATTTCCTAGAATGGATGAGTCGCAATCAGAGGAGTATACGGCAAACTTCACTTACAGTTTTGACGAAAGCGACATCTCCAATGACGCCACCGTGTGTAATTAAACCAGAGTTTCTGTGATTCTTACGAGGGAATTAGCTCTCTTCACAGCGGGAGCGCTCTGGTATTAAGGCAATTTAGTGAACACGTTTGAATGACTAAATGTAATTTGGTCAGTGCTTATCAAAGACTGTGCTCATTTGTTTTTGTCATGTTATGCATCAAATGTGCCTGAGTTATTGTTAAGTTTCAGATGTTTATTTCATAAATTATCACTCTACATAATGTATGTTGTATATATTTAATAAACCTATAGTACAATAACAGAATCCTATCAACCAGTTATAGCAAATAAAACGCGGATTTGATTGATATACAAAATACTGATCAAAGTACTGAAAGTATAGAAAACCACCGAAGCTGTTTTAATTACTCTTTATTCGGGCAAAGAAAAACCCTCTCATGATTCTTAGATTGAGTACCGTATTTAAGGGTATATCATACGCAGACAAGCTATGATTTTTATCAGGAAGGCTGAAAAATCAGTATCTCATTCTGTAATGTTGGACTTAAAACTTAGGGCCAATGAACAGGCGGATGAGTGCAAACAATGGTATTACCGTTAACCCCTTTGTGTTTGAAGCACTGTTTTTGGTACAATATGCTGCACGTTTGCTTAAGTTCGGTGGGATTATTCTGAGGAAATTACCAATCATTTACAATTTATCCTTGAACAAAGCAGCCAACACCATTCTTACGTTAGTGTGTTGTTGTTTTTTCAATCATTGCAGTAGCGCTTCTGGAAATTGCAACATTCTAGAGATAAAGGATAGAAGTCAAACCATAGCGCAACAACAGCTGCGATGGCCGAGTGGTTAAGGCGTTGGACTTGAAATCCAATGGGCATTGCCCGCGTAGGTTCGAACCCTACTCGCAGCGAATTCTTTTCGAATATTTCAGATTACAACTGCAATAGCCCGATAAATCCTTGGCCTTAGTTGTCCAGTTGCTTTTTTTCTTTTTAAGGTGCTATGATATTTGTTATTGCCAAAGCGAATTAACTCGTATTGACAACCGCATTTTGCGCGGAGTAGTAAACTCCCTTGTAAAATGACTCATTTTGTAACCTTTGATTAATGAAACTACATTAATAACAACGTTGTCTTTAAATGTGTTCTTAAGAGGTCGCAAACATTGCAAATGGCGAAAACAGGCTAAAATTTCAAAAAATGAATTTTGGGGAAAATACTTATTGCCACCTAGATTTGAGTAAATAAATGTATTTAGCTATGGATGTAGTAAATGTTTGCAAGCTCAATTTAGTCTAAATCATGTTCTAATTACCAAGCACATACTAAAACAAAAGAAAAACCATTTGCATGAGAACTCTGAAATTCATGAACAATATACCAAAGCAACTCATACCTGAAATAAGTATATGCTGGTCTACAATGTTTAGTGCCAATCCTTCAAAATAATGTTAGGGTTATCAAGAAATTCAATGAAAACTTACTTCCTACTTTCACTTTCTACTTTCACTTTGAACCACTTTGTTAATGAATTTCAGAGTTCTCATGCAAATGGTTTTTCTTTTGTTTTAGTATGTGCTTGGTAATTAGAACATGAATTAGACTAAATTGAGCTTGCAAACATTTACTACATCCATAGCTAAATACATTTATTTACTCAAATCTAGGTGGCAATAAGTATTTTCCCCAAAATTCATTTTTTGAAATTTTAGCCTGTTTTCGCCATTTGCAATGTTTGCGATACCTTAAAATGTAATTACAAGCTGGAGCATAATAGATGTTTTGCCAGGTAACAACCCTATCTCTGACCTAAACGAACCCAGGGCCCAAGATAACAGAACTAACAAAAGGACCAATTGCCATTTCAGTCAATCAGATGATTGAGATTTGAGACTTGTCTCCTCTTAGTTTTATGATCTTGGACCCAGGAAATCATTCATTCTACCCGGATTCTGTCTCTATACTATGTAGTGTTGGGTAGAATGCGGGTCGGAAGAAAACCAGTGAAGTGATTCCTGGGTAGTTGTGCTGCGCTACTACTCGATTTTACATGGGAAGAAGTGCGTAATTCATATAATCGACTAAAAATCAAGCAATTCGTGGTAAAGCTACTTTTTGAGGTTACGGTCGTTGCGTAATTTTGTATGACCTTAGAGTTACATTCCACCTTAACCTTAAATGAATAATGGTTTTAGACAAGACGGGAGGTTTTGAACCTGTTAAGCTTAAGGTGGATGGACAGTTTTGTCATAGTTAAATCTCTACGTTTATGTAAAAATGGAGGAAATCAGGGTGCCTCATAGGTGGCGTTGTTTTTCAATAATCGTCGTCGACAAGTGGAAATATGTTGCATATTTCAATAAAACGATCCTCACACATTATTCTGACCAATTTTCATAAGAATTGTACAATATTTACAATTTTTGACGTCAAAACCGGGTGAGCAAAGTGTCCATCCACCTTATATGCGTTGTCAGGATGACACCACTGGCTGTAAAATATGTAGCCAGGTAGCTGTTCCCAGTAAATGAAATGATAATGGTTTTCTTTAATGTAAAAGCTGCACTTAATCTACATTGAAAATAAACAACAGTCTGATTTGATGAATTGTTATGATTAAAAAACTAAATCTAAATCATGAACAAATAAAATTTAGATTATATAAGTGCCAGCCAAGTCTTCAACAAATGACAAAAGTTAAGTTATTCAGACCTAGAAAATAAAATGTACAAATAAATAAATACCGTTTAAATTGCTCAAGGAAGTACATTTGACCAAAGGAAAGTTCACAGGTCTACCGGCCAGAGTCTAACAACCGTAAATTCTCATAATGATATAGCCAGGAGTTTAAAACCAAAAGGGATTAAATACCCAGTCTATAACATAGAAACGAAGACAAAGTCCTTGTTGGAAGGTGGTCTATTTAGTTATAGATATTTACTAAAAAGCCAAAGTTCAAAAAGTCTGTAATTAAATTTATCTATTTAATTAAATGCCAAAATTAAAGCTTCTTTTCTACTAAATAAAACAATAATTTAGAAATAATGCCCTAAATTCCCTTATTCATCAAAGATTTAGAATTTAGAAACTATAGTATTATTAGCTTTGATCTTAATGATCAAGCTCTGAATTTTAGAAAATTGTGGCCAGAATGTATTCATCAGGGATTCTGGTTTTATAGCACTAAACAAAAATGGTATCTCCCAATTGAAAAGTCCATTATCAAATCCAATCAAAATGCACTAAAATAGTATAATCTATAAAAAAAAAAGTTAACTGGATTATACAATTATCCATTGTGCACTTATTTGTACTACAATTAACATTAAGACATTTTATTACACATAAATGCATAAATAAATGTTAAATCTACACAACAAAGTATTTATACAACAAAACAAATTCAGTATCCTTACGCTTTACAAACAAAGGAAAGTAGGTCTTCAGCTATGAGAAATAAAATAAAACCCCTCATTACGGACACTCGATATTACGGGCGATTTTTTTAAAGAAAAGACACTGTCTCTTCTTTTTTATTCAAACCCACAATTAAGGACAACCCGCATATTAAGGACACTTTCTCCCAGTCCATTGGGTGTCCGTAATGTCCCCTAAAAGTTTACTGAATCCAATTAAATGTATTAAAGTTCTCAAATAATACGAATTAAATAAGAAAATATAATTATACAACACAATCCATTTAGAGTTAAAGTACTTTTGATGAATCATAAAGTTTATATAAGCCTACGCCTTTTATTTAGTATAGTAGCAGTTGCTTCCCTTGTCAATGCTTTAATTGCCAAGGTAATACTAATATAGGATATATAGAAAATGTTGAATTATCTATGAAAGATTCTGAAAATATTATTATAACAAATGGCATAATAGATTACACAATAACACATGAGGTGATGTTACTGAATTCAAACTTTACCACAAATAGACTTGAAAATATACGAATCGTGTACAGAAGCTTTAAATATAAGAGAAATTCTACAAAACCAGATTGCATTATTCATTTCTCGTGTTAACTTAGATTGTGTGTATTTGAGTTTGTTTAAAGGCGCCCTTCGGCAAGCCATATGGGCGTCTGTTTAGAATTAGATTCTTCTCTTCTTTCTTCTTGGCTGTTCTATGATGATGTCTGTAGTTCTGTTGTTGTGTAGTCTTTGATGTTTTGTGATGATGTCTGAAGTTTGAAGTCTAGAAGTGAAATCTGCGAAGTTGTTTTCTATTGGATGATGAAGTCGAAATCTATTGGTTGGCTGTCTGTTACTATATTTAGTAACCTTCCTTTGTCTGTTGACCTAGTTTTCTTGACCTGGATTACTGGCTTCTGTGAGGTATCTGTATTTATCCGTACCGGGTCTTCTCCTTGGTCGATGGGAGAGTCCCTCTCCCCGTCTCCGCAAACGCCCAACCCTCAAACACGCAACATCGACGAACATTCCTCCCGCCTGTGGCCATACTAGCCGTAAAAGTTTAAAATCTGTGGATTTAAAAGCAGCCCACTTCGTCGATGAAGGTGATACGTGAGCGACGATCGAACGGCGGCGGGTGGTTGGAGAGGAACCCCCCATCGATGTCTGTTCAAAAACCCGGAAACGTCTCTTTTGAGGGCCGCTGGTCACACTTGTCCGGCTCCAGCTCCCAATCAGGACTGCCTTGTCCCCCGTGTTGTCTTGCGACTCTGCAGCGAACAACTGATTGGTAACCATCACCCTGTGACCTAGATTCCGAAGAGCACGCCCAAACACGTCTGCTCTGGCCGATGGTCTGGTTCGGAATGATTGGATTAACTTAGATAATTATTACGTAGCTTTTAAACATCCGTATCTCCGTATTATTGATTTATTGGCAGGACAGAAAATCTAAAATATTGATGGGGCGCGTCGCTGGAAATGGTGTCTTCGAATAGCTGACGTCAATTCTTGAAACGACGTGATAAAGCTGGCAAATGATATTGCGTTATATTTTGCATTTTGTGGTAAAATAAAAAAATGTCTAGAAAAAACATGTAGCGAAATTACATACAAGTGTATGAGAACATTACGAAGACGCCGTTTCGCGTGACGTGACGTTTTCGGTCGCTTATTTATAACCATTAATGCACACAAGACAAAATAGTGTTCCATCACAACACTGAAATATTTAAAAATTGGCATCGCTTTTCAACATTGATCCTTAATCTTTCATTGCCGCGGAAGATTCCACCTTCTGAATATTTCTCCCCTGTATCTGACCTAGATCTTGAATCACCTTGAGCATGAATCTGACCATGACCATGATCTAATCTTGATTATGGATATGACCTAGACCTTGAATCTGACCTTGACCCTGTTCTTTGAGCAATTTCAGATAGTCTTGTTCACACAGAATGGAACCGTTCACAACACTGTACCGATCACCGGTTACTAGCTGATTATGGCACGTGACACACGCAAAGCACATCACGTGATACACAGAATATGTCGACTTCATCACAAATTCCCCTGCGCCAATATTTTGTCCACAAGATCCACATGCCGCGCCATTTCCGAACAATCTGCAAAGGATGAGGTAAATTGAAGAAAATATACAGGATATTTTTTACCAGCGTAAGGTAGAAATATATTGATATAATATACGGTTTAAAATAATTATATATTTATAAACTGTATCGTGTCCATAAATGTATGAGTAGTATCTGGGCCTCTTTGGCCCCAAACAAACATTACGTAACACGACTTGGATAGCGGCCACCTTGTTACTATAAATACATGACCTAGTAAGCGGCCATCTTGTTACATAACATGACCTAGATAGCGGCCATCTTGTTTCTATAAAACATGACCTAGTTAGCGGCCATCTTGTTACTATAAGCGGATGACGTAGCAACGATACATCATCTATTGTCAGTCAATATTACATCATAACAAATCATTATATTTTTGAAAAAAATAAGATCATAATATTATTACATCATTTTCTGAAAAACAAATTACATCATTAAAAAAAAAAGATCACAAATAATGTATTACATCATTTTCTGAAATAAACATCATTTTTTAAAAAAGATACCATTGGTGTCAATAGGACACAGACGCCCCCATCCCAACCACCACCAATGGTGTCCGTAGGACACAAATGCCCCGCACCCACCACTATAAATGGTGACCATAGGACACAGATGCCGCGCTTCTATCACAACAAATAGTGTCCGTGGGACACTGATGCCCCCAACAACAGCCGTCAACAATGTTGTCGGTAGGACACAGATTCGCCCATCTAAACCACTACAAATGGTGTCAATAGCGCACAGATGCCCATGCCCCTACAACTACCAATGGTATCAATAGGACACAGATGTTCCCGGTCCTACTACAACCACTGGTGACCAAAGGACACAGATGCCCCACTCCTACCACAACAAATGGTGTCCATAGGACACAGACACACCCGCATCTACAACCAGGAATGGTGTCCGAAAGACACAGATGTCCCGCACCTTCCACTACTAATGGTGTCAATAGGACACAGAAGCCCCGCCCATACAACTACCAGTGGTATCAATAGGGCACAGACGTACCCGCCCCTACAACCACGAATGGGTTCAGAGGGAAACAAACGCCCCCGCCCCTACAACCACCAATTGTGACCGTAGCAAACAGATGCCCCGCACCGACAACCACCAATTGTGTCAATAGGACACAGACGCTCCCGCCCCTACCACAACAAATGGTCCGTTGGACACATATGTCCCCACCTACCACTACTGATGGTATCAAATAGGCACAGACTCCCCCGCCTCTTCAACCATCAATGGTGTCCGTAGAACACAGACGCCCCCGCCCCTACAACACCAATAATGTCCGTAGGGAACAGATGCCCAGAACCTATCACCACTGAAGGTGTGATTAAGACATAGATGCCCTACCCCTTAAACTACCAATGGTTTCAGTAGAAAACAGATGCCCCCGTCCAAACCACTACAAATGGTGACCGTAGGACACAGATGCCCCGCATCTTCCATTTCCAATGGTGTCAATAGGACACAGACGCTCCCGCCACAACAACCACCAGTGGTGACCGTAGGACAAAGATGCCCCGTATCTTCTAGTACTAATGGTGTCAATAGAACACAAATGCCCCCGCCTCTACCACCACCAATGTTGTCAATAGGACACATGTGCTCCCATCCTAACAACCACCAATGCTGTTCATAGGACATAGATGTCCCGTCCCAACCACCACCAATGCTGTTCAAAGGACACAGATGCCCCCAACCACCACTAATTCTGTCTATAGGACACACATGTCCCCGCCCCTACCGCTAAAAATTGGTGTCGATAGTTACTGATGCCCCTGCACCTATCATCACTAAGGCTGTTCACAGGTAACAGATGCCCTCGCCCGAACAACCACCAATACTATCTTTAGGACACAGATGCCCCCGCCCCAAAAACCACCAATACTGTCAAAAGGACAATTCTTTCCATAGGACACAGATAACCCGCCCCTATCACCACTAACACCACTCTTCATGACTGACAAAAACAAGAAGATTTCATAAAAATTTGGATGGCCATTACTTAGTGTATTATAAAACAATGTTGATTGTAACAAAGCCACATGATAACACTTTTCTTTTAAAGAAACTGTGCCCAAGCAATGTCTTAATAAAATGGGGCTTTATTAGGGCACGCAACAGGTAAAAGTCACCTTCGGTCCTATTTTGGCATTTCGATAGCTACTTTATTTAATCAAAGCACTGAAAGTACTGATTGGTGGCTTTTTTGAGTGATTGTAATAATCTCACATCATCTCTAGATTTTGCGGAGTTTCCCATTGGAGGAGTGTGAAGGAACTTTCGGATTAGCAAAAGTTTGCGTGTCCGGCTTCTGCTTTATCAAGTTTTTATCTACCACGGGCATTCGGGTGGATGCTAATATCCATTACGGAAGTCATATTGTGCCAGGAAAAATAAATAACAAGTCAACCTTTGATTAAGGAAATGAATCACACGGAAAAATAAAAAAAAATACTTTAACACTGAAAAAGATGTTATTTGCATTGTAATTTAAACAATATTTATTGACTAGAAAGAAATAAAGAAAATTATGCAAAAATAAAAATACTATAACTATAAAGCAATCTTATAAAATTAGTCAGAGCACAGCATCAAATCTAATTATATTTAAACGCTTTAAACTCTTTGAAGTTTTGCCTACAGTTTACATTTCAGAGCAGTCTTTTTGTTAAAATGTCATGCTAATGACCGACTATTTTTTGGAAAGCTATATTTGTTAAAAAACGTACCGTGTGCAAAACTGTAGGTTGCATTACGGTTAACGGATGATTTTATTTATTTTGGGGGGTTCTTTTCGGGGTAATGGTTAGATTTGGTTGTTTTAGGGATATTATGGTTCGGGTTAGCGTTAGTTTGGTTAATTTAGGGTCACATTTACTCTGGACAGATTGACAATCGCACAGCGCCGTCTATCGTCTGAGAACCTCCCTGTACCTACATTACTGTATACGTTATTCAAGGGTGATAATCCACTGGAGGTAAATTGATCGAAATTCACATGTATGACAGTGGGTTGGCGTAAATGCCATCCAAAAAGATTTTAAATCTATCTATTAGTTTCAAATAGTTATTATGCCCAGTAGACGCTTCAAACGCATTCTTTTATCTGGGAACCATACGCCGCTGAAGATGGAATGGTATTAATCTGAAAATATCGCATTGAAGGTTCCATGTTCACCGCCATATGCATACCATCGTTTGGGGTGGATCAAAATTGTACTGTTTATTGGTGTAAATATTGAGTTGCGCTCAACCTGGGGCTAGGCGGCGTGGGCAGTAATATGCAATTCCATTACTGCCCATGAACAGGCTCAATCAAACCGAGCCTACAATATTTTCATATTTGTCGTGGTCGAGGGTCCTCAAAGTTCCCTTTTTTATCTATTCCAACTGAACAGGAAACAGTAGTAGATCTAGGCTATTCACCGGTACATGATAATATCGCTAAATGACTGCTAATGTACAAATACGCATAAACTGTCCAGGAAAGTTCTTTGGTACCGCTAGAACTTAATCATGTTAGAACATACTGTTCCATTTCGGCGATACTTATTACATCTGTATTATTTCTACACGTCCTGAATAAAGTAATTAATTACTTCTACAAGATACGTGATTTTTTACATTAACTTCTATTCCGATAAACGTCAATTAAACATCAGTTTTCAAACTATCTTTTTGAATGTTTTAAAGGAACTGGAATGGCTGTTTCTCGTCTTCGGAACAGGTGGCATTGTCTAAATTATCCGTTCAGTCTGGATCGTGATCTTTATTTTATACATCACTGTTTACCGGTGTTCAGGTAGACGAGCTCTTGAAAGTTTGACTAATTGCCTGAAAATAGTCCACCGGATGATCCTACTCGGGCTAGTCAGACAATGACTGACACTAAATAGTCCCATTATTTGGTTGAATAACACCAAATCACGCGGCCCATTCGAATGGAGTCCGTTTTAATATATGCTATATTTCTCTTCATCTGGGGACCTCTTAATCGTTAAAAATCGACCTGTTTGTGGCTTGTTTGCAGGAATAACATGTCAGGAAAATACATGAAAGCAATTCTATGCCTATATATCAGCGGATGTATATTTTTGGCACCGTATTTGCGATACCGCGTCTAAAATATGGTCTGTTCGGTTAGCGATCAGTAATTTTCTCACAAGTAAGTTAACACCAATTTCCTGTGTGTTTTTGAATTGATGAAATGTAGATCTTCACAGCAATATATGGTTGTCTAGAAATTAAGGTGATAGAAATCATGTTAAATGTACATTAAATATTGGGAATTTAACATTGAGGTCTATGGGAATTGGATTTACTTCGGTTCAAACTATTGGCTGTTCATTTTATGAACTAAGTACAGTGAAGTACTAAGTTACCTACAAGGTCAAAGCATATGAAACGATAATTTCGCTAAATGGTTATGCCAGCTTTAAGCGGTCTACTTGAACTTTTAGGGCGAATTCACTAGAAAGTTTTCGATAAGGATGTTGATTTATCGATTCAAGGGAAAGGTACGGCCTGCCAATTTATACTGTAAAATTATAACCCTTTTCATGTGCGGATGTACTTATAACGGTACATCTAGCCATCATTCACTAGGCAAGTTTTATGAGGCCCATCTGATTGTTAAACGACATGACGCAGTAAAACTTTATGTTAACAAATTTTCGATTAAACATAACGCTTATTTAAATTTCTGTTTAAATGTTTCTAAAATACGTTACATTGTTTTCATTGTTAAAAATTTACCTTGCAACGCTTCATTAAATAAAGAAACAGTTATTTTACGGTTACTCGTCTTCACACTGGCTAACCTGGTACGCTCCGCGAACGGCACTACGCCGCGATCACGGCATATGCAACGCTTTTAACCGGCATAACCGGTGTCAATGTAGGAGATTTTGTGGGGTAAGGTTGGAAAATCGCCGAGTTTTTGGTTAGATATTTAAATAATACTCAAACCAATAGGCCTATACGGCTGTCAGATCATGGCTATTTATCATTCTAGTCTTCTCTGTGTCCAGAATACAGTAGTTTGCTCAATTATTCGTGAAAATGGACCTCTCTGTGCTGCAAAAGTTGTAAATTTCCTGTTCAAACGTATTTTTTCTTGATCTAAACTGAAGTCTTGTGAAGAATTATGACTGCATAAATTTTTTATGGACTGGAGGACACTGCAGTGTAAAATTTGAGTGTGTTTTATCTATATTTTACCTGCTTCTTGCAAAAAATGAGAGGCCACGCACCGTGCACCGGCACTTGATTTTTGCCACGCTGCGTATCACGGCATTTTATGCGATGCAGGTATTAAGATATGCTTTAGTTGTCGAAATAACTCTTCACATCTAATTTAGTTGTAGATTGTTGTGTTGGTGAACATTACAAAAAATTGTTTGACATACTTCAAAATTCTTCCATCAACAAGCAGGAGCGGGTCCGGATGGTATTTTTCGGGTTGCTCACACCCCCTTTTGGCGCATCAATATTTAGATTTCATGGTTATTATGGCTAGAAAGTTGGAATTATCACACAACTACCTTAAGACTGACCCAAACGAACTTCTTTTGTGGAAATCTTTGATCCACCCCGAACAAAGCTATCAGTCTGGGAGTATTTCACGCACTGCAGGATTCCGCTACCGATGAAACCCCAATCAATAATTTGTGAAAGTTTTGTGATTATGTTTACTTAATAACAATTATATTAATATTTTCACGGGGAATATGGCCAGAGAGTTGGAATTATCACATAACTACTATAAGGCTGACTAAATCGAACCCCTTTCTTTTGACAATGCTTCATCCAACTCTGAACAAGGCTATTGGAGTATTGCACGCAAAACAGGGGTGAAACCCCAATCAATAATTTGTGAAAGATAGTTTATGTTTATTTTAAATAACTGACTTGACCTTTGGCCTGTGGTTAAAAATGAAATAATGTACATAATGCTGTAACCACTTTACATCAAATATATATACCAAGTGTCATCACTGTATCTTGTTCCTTTTACTTTATGAGTTATTGAAATATTAAGTTTTCTCTATTTTAATAACAGACACCTACCGTAGACCATTGGTGAAAATAAAAGGCCGTGCATAATTTTCGTATTGCCATTTAAATGAATGATCTTGACTACTTCTGAAGTTATAAAAGTATTTTTTTCTTATTTATGTGTACCTGGCCTTAGACCATTGGTGAAAAATGATCCTGCATATCATGCACTTGGTACACAGATTAAAGTGATTACAGCATAATGTAAAGCATTTCATTTTTTCATCACATGTCAAAGGTCAAGTCAATTACTTGCAATAAACATAATTAGCACAGTCACATTCCGAAAAAATACGTCAAAATTGCAAAAGAAATGAAATGTTCAATACCCGTCACATTTAAACAACAACATATCCAAAATTGGACAAAATCGGACCACGGATACTCCCTAAATTAGTATTTTAAAAATAAGACAAGTTTAACGCAAAAATATAACATAAATCAATTTCTTTTTGCAAAACGCATTCTTTTCAATACGATCTTTAAAAATCTAGTCTTTCATCCGACTTCTATAAATGATTTGTGTCAATAAACATTAAGTTTGTTAAACATTAATATATATTACATTTTACATGTAATAGACAAAGTTTGAAACAATGCTTATTATTGATTTGCCCCACCCACACCCTACTGCTTGTTAACAAGGGTAGATTTTTATATTAAATTTAACCTTTATTGGAACAATCAACGTCAGATAAATCTATCTTTCACAAATTATTGATTGGGTTTTCATCGGTTACGGACTCGGGTCAGACTTGGGGCGAATTATTTTTAAAAGTAATGCATTAAATTGGCATTATTTGCCAAATTTGTGCATTAAATTAAATTAGCATTACTATATTTTGAGAAAGTAATGCATTAAATTAGCATTATTTAAAAAAATAATGCATTAAATTAAGCATTATTTTATTCTTAAGAGAACTTACAATAAATAAAAAGTCAATTGTCAATTTATGTACAAAAGGGATCATCTTCCAAAAAAAATCACCCCAAAGTTTAATATACAAAGTATCAATCTGAAAGTGTGAAGATCTACAGTGACACCTCAAGACACTTACAACAAAACTATTCTCAGTACATATATATTAGTACAGGTTTAGCTTTTTAACACTTTTGTTATCTTTGATTTATTGCTGTTTTCACACATTTAGAGTGTGGTATTGACAAGGGACTACACTGCCTACTTATCTAATTAAATAATTATGTCACTTGCATCTGCATTATATGCTGATTTCCTGAAATCTGACATAGCCTCTAATAATTTTACAATGACAATGAATCGGGTAAGACTGAATAAATGGTTAAATAAGTAACTTCTTTTGTGTGTGATTCAACAGTTTTGTGCAAGTCTGAACGTTTAAGTTGATTTCGATGCTATCTTATTTCAGAACAATATTTTTGGTACTACAAATTTCTCCAAGAAACATTTTCAGGAATATTTAAGTGTTTGACAATTGGTGGGAAATATCCCAATGAATGTGTACAGTGAAATGATTTAATAGTGCTGTATTTGTTGACAGAGCTTTGAAGATTACAGGCTATAGATTTGTCTTAAAGTTAGCATTTTCTTAAGACAACTAAGCTTAAGAACTCATTGCTTAATCATAAAAATGTTCAAACTTTACAACATTCTGATGAAAAGGCTTCACTTATAGTCAGTATCTTGTTTTGCTAAATAGTGAACACATATCAAAATACTTAACTGTCATATTCATGGTTTTCTCTTGCTATAAATAAGATAATGTTAAAAAGTTACTGTTAAAATATTTAATTGATAAACTGAATCAACAAAATCCAATAGTAAATACAATCCAATTAATGCCAAATAATGCTAAGCATTACAGCATTTTGATATAGGTATTGCATTAAATTAGCATTAAAATAATGCTTAATCTGTTGCATAAATCATTACCTTGCATTACTGACAAAAAGTAATGCATTATTAATGCATTAGCATTAAAATTTAATTCGCCCCATGTCTGACTCGGGTATTGCGTGAAATACTCTGCTAGCTTGGTTCATGGTCGAATCAACGATTTCCACAAAAGAAGTTCGTTTGGGTCAGTCACAGGGCAGTTATGTTATAATTCCAACTTTCTGGCCATAATCACCATTAAAACGAAATACTGATGCGTCAAAAGGGGGCTTGAGCAACCCCTAAGAATACCCTCCGGATTAGCTCCTGCTTGTTGATGGAAGAATGTTTAAGTACATCAAAATCTTTTTTGCAATGTACACCAACACAACAAACTACGGCTCAATTAAATGTGAAGAAAATATTTTGACAACCAAAGTATAGTTTTATACCAGCATCGAATAAAATGCCGTGATACGCAGCGTAGCAAAAATGATGTGCCGGTGTACGGTGCGTGGCCTCTCATTTTTTTGGCAAAAAATAACTAAAGTATAGATGAAACACACACAAATTTTACACTGCAGTGTCCTCCAATACAGACATTTTCTTATGCAGTCGTAATTTTTCACAAGACTTCAGTTTAGCTCAAGAAAAATACATTTGAACAGGAAATTTACAACTTTTGCAGCACAGAGAGGTCCATTTTCACGAATGATTGAGCAAACTACTGTATTCTGGACACAGAGAAGACTAGAATCATAAATAGCCATGATCTGACAGCCGTATAGGCCTATTGGTTTGAGTATTATTTAAATATCTAACCAAAAACTCGGCGATTTTCCAACCTTACCCCACAAAATCTCCTACATTGACACCGGTTATGCCGGTTAAAAGCGTTGCATATGCCGTGATCGCGGCGTAGTGCCGTTCGCGAAGCGTACCAGGTTAGCCAGGGTGGTCTTAATAATGCTCCTCGTGCTTAATAATCTCCCACATTCCATTGACCTTCAACCAAAAATAAGCGATGTCTTTAAAGCTTCTGTTTTCTTTTAGTGGCGTTACTTTCCGATGACCGTATATGTCACGGAATGTTTATGTCACGGAATGTATATGTTACGGAATGTATATGTCACGGAACGTTTCTGTCGCGGACCGTATATGTCAAGGAATGTATATGTCACTGACCGTATATGTCACGGAACGTATATGTCACTGGTATGGGATATATTCTGCGGAATTAATAACAGCTGTCTATATGTGCTACATGACATTTCTACAATTTGGTAAAAATGCCTGACTTTATTATGTCGCACATTTACACGTACACAGTAAATCAATCATTATCATCGTTGTCGTCAGCAGCAGCAGTACCTTGCCCTCAGAAATGTCAATCATCATCATCATCAACAACAACAACAACAACAACAACAATACCATCATCATCAGCAGCAGCATCAAACAGCAATATGTTTTCTTCGTCGTTAGTGCAGATTTGGTTAAGGGGTAGGTAAGTTACCAATAAATACAACATTTGTGTCAAAACATTTTGTTTACGATTTTGTGACCCCAAACACTGTATGATGCGTTTTCATTTTTGTTCTAGTTTTTCCAGCGGTTTCATATTCTGTTCAGAAAGGTGCATTAATAGTGTTTGTAACAGAATTGTTGGTTCGCAAAGTCTTTATCAAATACGGAAAAAAGACTAATTATCGTCACCCATAAACATTATATAAAACTTTTCCTTTTTTGGCCGAACCGTCGTCCTAAAAATATACAGGGTTAACCTTTCAATTTCATTGTATTCAAATGGATCGTTATTAGATAATCTTACAGTTAACCCTGTATTAAGCAGCCATGAAAGTGTGACAAACGGTGGCTGATTAACACAGGTGGCTGTTTAAGATAGGTAAAGGTAGAAAAATTCCAGTTAAGGATATAATTAAACTGGCTATTTAAGACAGGTGGTTGCTAAATGCAGGTGGCTGCTAGGCAGGTTCAACTGTATACAATAGTTTGAACAACGCTCGGGATCTGGCTCAGAATGTAAACAGTTCGTTAAGCATTTTGTTTAGAGATGTGCTATCAAGTTAAAACATATTCAATCAGGTTGACTTACCTGAGATAGTCATACCGGCACAATATCATCCCTGCTTTTACAAAGAGCGAGTTGAAATGTTCCAGGGACGTCTGGCAGCACGAGCATTTAAGACAACCGGTGTGCCAGTATCTGTCCACTGCGTGTAATAAGAAACGGTCAATTATTCTTCCGCCGCATCCGGCGCATGAATTTGGGGTGTTTGCGCCCGTGTGATTGTTAAAACGGATCTGTTGTCCACCATAATGCATTATGGGACTTGAAGATGGACTCGTTCTCTCGTTGCCTAACAAGATAACATTTCAATAATATTAAGTTTAATCGAATTAAGATTAAACTCTTTAAGCAGCAAAAATGACTCTCCTGTTTTTATGACGTCACAAATTCGCGTGACCAGCACTATTTAAACCCTCGTCTCCGCAGATTCCAGTCTTTTCGATTCTGATTTCACAGAGCGAGATAGAGGTTTTCTACTTTACATGAGAAAACTAAGTTTGAAAAATTTCCCACCCAACCCTGCCCCTTTTCTGTGTTTCTTTGTTTTATATTTGCAGGAAATTTCCCATCGTCGTGGCTGGAGATAGCTTGCTACTGAGATAGCTTCAACTTCATTCCTAAATCCAAGGACGAAAGAACTATAAAAAGACTTTCTTATTTCATCTGTTACTGGGAACAGGACAGATATGTGTCAGCGCATTTGTAATATCATAAAACTCTTGCGCCCGGCGACGGAGCAAGAAATAACCTAATTCAATTTCATTCTAATAGAAGTTTTACTAAGTTGAATTTTAAGCTATATATTAAATTTTAATCTCAACCAGCCATGACAATTTTATGCCAACTTTTGATAAAATAAAATACATGTATGTAGAATCGTTTGAATTTTTGTCATTTTTTGCTGGTTAATAAGTTTTATTTAGTAAACAAATTATTTACGACAGTTTCAAGATTCAACTTCTTATCCAGAAATAATGTGCACAGAGCAGAAATTTTGCTTAAAGCTGCATATTGTCGTGTTGTTTCAGGATGAAAAAATAAAGTGTTTTCAATTATGAAAATTTATAATATACATTAAAGAAGACATGTAAACAAAGTAAGAAGGTGTATGATTCTTACACATTCAACGTGCGTGTGTAATATTGTTGTTATATCGTTACTAACGCAGCAAGATTCTATTACAACAGATTCTAAAATTGACTGATTAGTTAACAACTTTCGGCGAGATTCTCTTCTGTTCAGTCTTTTATAGACATTATAAAGTAGTAGAAAAGAATACCAACCACATTAGAAATATAGAAGTATTCCACCCTATACTGTGAAAAGGCAAATTTAAATTTTGAAAAATACAACTGAAAAATGCCGTTTCCTGAAAGTACCCTTACGCGTAATTTTGCGACATTATTAAAACAGACAATTTTAACCCCATGCTTTGTTGTAAAACAACTTATAACATTAAACATAATAATTTATCAAAATCAACAAACGTATCTGCCCGTTTTTCTACACTTGTTAATTTACGTATCGAACAGATTTGCGATAAGCGATAGATTCACTTGGCAATAAACATTTTAAAAGGAAAAAAGTGAGAAAAAGTAGTGAACTTAAAATATTATTTCAAATATCAAACTATCGATTACAACCGCGTTTAGATCAAATATACATCAAAATAACTAAAATTAAATCTTAATTATCATTGACAGAAACAAACTTCTAACACATTAT
Source organism: Corbicula japonica (assembly GCA_038501625.1). Classification (NCBI taxonomy): domain Eukaryota; kingdom Metazoa; phylum Mollusca; class Bivalvia; order Venerida; family Cyrenidae; genus Corbicula; species Corbicula japonica. The sequence goes on from JAZAYU010000047.1 coordinate 140,549, forward strand.
CACTCACAAGAAAAATGAGAAAAAAACCTATGCAGATATTGAAATAAAAACGTTCAAGCATACTCACTTTACTAATAATGGTTTTAACATGAAGTGATCTGTGCGCTTTGAACAATTCTTTATATACAAGACAGATGGCGCTCAATTTTACGATTTGTTTGACAATACGTCTTTAACGAATCACATTCGAGAATTTTTTTCAGCGTTACATAAGAAGTCTTCTAAAATTAGCACTTTCAAAAACAGTGAAAGTTCAGAGTTCAATATACTTCAGTGTACACAACCGGCATTGGGCAACAGATCCACTGAAAATAGAATCGCAGTAGTTGGCAGGGATGTATTTCCAAGAATTGATGTCCATTGCCTGAATGTACTTTTTTTCCGTGACGCGCCCAGTATGTTTTAGTGGTTACGAAAATATTTTCCTAAAGTATTTGCTAGATTTAGCTGGGTTCTAAGTATTCTACCATCCTTCCGGTACTTTTTGCTATTTTCTCAATTGTATTATTTTTCAGTGCATATTTCAAAAACAAAATGTCAACTTAAGATGCTCACACATGAGTGCTTCAGCGATATAGAAAATGAACAAAATACTGTAAATTTATTTTAATGAAAATAAGTTTAAACAAAAGCTAAAAAAATCTTCAAATGATAAAATTTGGGTATTATAAAACTTCTTATTTGGATAAAAGTTATTAAGTATTGAATACGTAAGAATAAGCGAAAAATGCCACTTGCTTTACAGTTTCTATGTAAGTAATAGGGAAAACAGGGTGACTATATTCAAACTCAAAAAGGACCAAAACATCATTAAGATAAATTGAAATAAAAATAACCTGCTTACTCGACAGACATTTTTATTTAAGTTGTACTATGGGTATTTTCGACTGTTTTAAAAAATAAAGTTGTAGTAAAGAAAAAACTGAATTGTTTCTTCATAATGCATTGAGAAATCATTATCGAATTTTGCTGACTAGTTGATTCTCAAAGTTGGAGACGGCTCAGCTGGAAGCGAACCAATGTCTCTCCGCTTTATCTAGTAGCACCCGAGTTTAACGTAAGCCTAAACTGGGAGCGAATCAAGGTCTCCGCATAAGTTTTGTAACATTAGAGTGTTAAGATAAGCCTCAACTGGGAGCGAACAAAGCCCTCTCCGCTTAATCTTGTAGCACCCGAGTCAAACCTGTATTAAGCAGCCACTCAAGGGAGTGACTTCTTAACACAGATGATTGTTTAAAACAGGTAAATATTAAAACAAAATGTCATTTTGATGTCAAAATGTCAAACTGGCTGCTTAAGACAGGTTGCTGAATGCAGGTGGCTGCTAAGGCAGGTTAAACTGTACTTTATTCTGCTACTTCCGTATCCTCCCTCCTGCAATTTTCCGAACCACACGTGAACGGTAAAATTCCTTGGATCGTTCCCAATCCGACAACATCGTGTAGGCTCGCCAAACACTCCTAAATCGTTCGCGATAAATACAAAACCACTTCAAAGTGGAACACGTGCAAGTACTGTGAAAGTGGGGAGTGCACTCAGTACAGCAAAACTGAATCTCAAGCTTAATGAATGTTCTTGACGGTTGTTATTCTGTTATTGGCTTTAAAAATAAACACAAATAAATAAATACCAACGTTCCTGCAAACGTCATGGGATAACGAACATACAGAATGCATACTGTGATATTCTTCCATTTATTATATACCTTTCTCGCTCAAAACAAATTTAATACACACAAAAAAATTCAGTCACCAACGTGGATTACAGAAAAGTAATAATAGCAATAGTAATGAAACGGTAAATTGAAAAATAAATACATGTATCCCGTTATAGATTAATGTTTTGTTGAACTTCTTTCCACCGTTAATTAAGTATGTTGGGATATGAATTAATTATAAGGATATTTTATTTAAACTCTGACGTTGTTCATGAGATGTTATATTACAAATATTAAGTGAATGGGAAGAGTACTTTAAAAGTTATAGGCATTATAAAGTTTCAGCTGGGGGACGACCGGGGGACTCACAGCCACCGCCGCCGACGACGACGCCAGACTATAGCATCCCTTTGTGTCTCCCTGCTATCACAGGAGACAAAAAGGGAACATTTTGACAGTATGCAGTCTGTAGGTTAGTTATTATTTCTATTTTACCACATCACGCTGCTTACTAAGTAATCGGATATATCGCATGAATATTATAAACCACATCACGCTGCTTACTAGGTAGTCGGATATACTGCATGGATATTATAACCACATCACGCTGCTTACTAAGGAGTCGCATATATTGCACAAATATTATAAACCACAACAGGCTGCTTACTAAGGAGTCAGATATATCGCATGAATATTATTAACCACATTATGCTGCTTACTAGGTAGTCGGATATATTGCATGGATATTATAAACCAAATCACCCCGCTTACTAGGTAGTCGGATATATTGCACGAATCTTATAGACCACATCACGCTGCTTACTAGGTAGTCGGATATATTGCATGGATATTATAAACCACATCACGCCGCTTACTAGGTAGTCGGATATATTGCACGAATCTTATAGACCACATCATGCTGCTTACTAGGTAGTTGGATATATTGCATGAATATTATAAACCACATCACGCTGCTTACTAGGTAGTCGGATATATTGCATGAATATTATAAGCACGTTATGATGCTTACAAGGTAGTCGGATATATTGCATGGAAATTATAAACCACATCACGCTGCTTACTAGGTAGTCGGATATATTGCATGAATATTATAAGCACGTTATGATGCTTACTAGGTAGTCGGATATATTGCATGGAAATTATAAACCACATCACGCTGCTTACTAGGTAGTCGGATATATTGCATGAATATTATAAACCACATCACGCTGCTTACAAGGTCCCACCATCTGTTGATTCTCTGTTCACCCAATAGACTCGTAAAAAGCCAGATTGTATACATCTGGCTAGTAAAAAGCCAGAGACGTGCTCTTTACGCACAAAGTGCTAAGTTCAGCGAAGGATATTTCGCAATGAAACTAAACACTGAATGTAACGGACGGGGGTCGGAATGAAGTCTTCAGCTGAATCTTTTTACACAGCTATATTAAAATAATAGACATGTCTCAATGAAATGGTTTACAATAAAATAAAAATAAGCCAATACATCTTGTTTCGGTGGAAGATGAAAATGTCATTTCGTCTTGCACAGCCATGATTTGTTTTCTAAGTAACTATGTTTGGCATATGTGGTTGGTTACACATCATCTAAAAAGATATATTGATTTCTTTACAGATTAAACAACAATGCAGAACAGAAGTAACTTTATTTACATCTCAGACATACACGCATGTAGCACGAGAAACTGTACATTAAATTCATATTTCAATAAAGTAATAAAGTGATGATAAAACAGCAACAACAACAATGAAAAACAACAGCAATATCAAACAGCAATGAAAAACAACAACAACAAAATCACGAACAATGTTAAACTTAATTTTCAACTCAATATATGAAATCAGATTCTGAGCAAATTGTTGATTATTTTGTTGGAATATAAAAATCAAATAGAATTTTCATGTTTTAATGGACATATTTTAGATAACACTCATTTCTGCAGAGATGTTCTAAAATAAAAGTTTGAGTTTATACTCAGCGTTTAAAGTCATTACTTAAACAACTTTTGGAAATTTTAATCACAATATATACACATAACAAACTTTATAAAATGCATTCAAAACAAGAAATATTATATACGCTTCTTCTTTAAACTTAAATCGATCAAACAAGCGGGGTATCATCAGAATTTTAAATTTTTCACTCAGAGTTGAGTTTTGTGATATTAGAATTTAAGAATTTCGATTTTTTAGCGGATGAGATAAAATCTGTATATATTCCTGTATTCCAGTAAATTGATAAAAATCAAAGTTTCTTGAAATTTTCAGCTCCTAATTACAATTTAAGATTGTTGAGTATTTGTAAACAAGACCTGAAAACAATAAAATAACATTATCTTTCGTGTCAAAATTAAGGAGATGATTGGAAAATGTTTTATCTCGTTGAGAAATCTTAGAAAACTCTCACCTTATTCATGATTAATTATCTAATTAGCTATTGTTAAACAATGCTTAATGGTCTTGCTACCTATATGATGAAGCAACTATAATTGGCGACAGGGTGAAAAATTAATAATTATCTATTGTTACCCCCTAACTAGGTGTGGACTCTTAGAGCTCAGGGGGTAATTGGAGTTGAACGGGACTTAATATATATCTAAGAACAACAACTTGCGGCAATCAAACCTTTCTTCTGATACATTCGGGTACAATCGGATCTTGGAACTAAGCAGTTATTGTTATTTCCGTATTGTTGATAAAATTTCTACAGACTTAAAAAGTGTTTGGAGTAAAGAAATATTACACACAGAAGGAAATACGGTAGATTTTTATTTTATAAATTATTTCCACTGTATTTTTAAACTTCAATATGACATCATTTTCTTCAAACGAAGTAAATAGTAAATTTGATAAATTACTCATGATTTTGACATACGAAAACTAGTAAATTTGCTGATGTGAAAGAAGTGTTCTATGCAAACAGGCATACCAATCTTCAGGATTCTACTCTGAAGTTTTAGGCTCCCGTGATATCAATTTGTTTTTCTTAGAATTTGTGACCAAAGGTTCGGATCATTTGTAAGTATATTACGATAGATTTTAACTATAATTGATATGTTCGAATGGACAAAATTATCGTAACACTTGTTGACGTCCCATGTTGACGCCCAATCAAAGTCTATAAATTTCATACTGGACGTTATCTTTGAAAATCGCCCATAAATTATAACATGAGGGCAGAGATTTTATATTATATTTACACAATATTAACAGATTACGTCCCGGAGGACGGCTATTCTTACAACAACTGTACAAAGACCTTCTAAGTCAAGACTCTTTAAAATCAGCTTTGTAGTGACGCTAGACTCGTGCGCAGCATAGCATAGTCCAGTCGGTGATGGTCTGGTCCGGTACGGTCGGTACCGGTATATAGCGGAGCGAGTACCATCCAGGGAACCAGTGTGTGTGTGTGTAGCGGCTAGCGGAAACAGATAACCTAGACAGAATTACTTTATCGTTGATAATCCAAGGAGCAGCATCTCATCTACAGACTGTGAGTGTATTTACTTTTCTATCTGGTATTTGTGTAACTAAATACGCGGTTCAACATTGGTGGCAGCGTTTATTTTTGCGAACCCCCGCTCTGCCAAAATCGCCACCATAAAAATTGGGTCAGCCGTCCGGTACGACCCAAACCTTTTGAACCGAAGAGGGAAAGGGTTAGTTGGTTGAAATCGATATATTTGCAATTAAATATCACAGCCACATTCTTATTTTGACAATTTTGGCCGTAATTTCTGTTATTTTTGCATTTATTTTGAATCTTCAACTGCGCATGCTCCAACGGAAACATTGGCATTTCCTTTATTGCAAATTTCAAATTACAGAAAAACAAGCATTTTTGTATAAGTGAGGCCGTCCGGTAAGCTTATACATCATTCCATTCAATTATTGTAATTAATTTAGTGATTAATTGAAATATTTCTTCTGTTTATTTGATAATTGGCCCTATTTGTGCATAAATAGACCTCTATTTTGCCATGTCATTGACCGGATCACCTCCCAGGGTAAAGAAGTCTTTGTCTAGGTTGTCGGTTGCCGACAAGCTGAAGGCTGCACCAGCACCATCAGAACCTGCAGAAGAGCAGCAGGAAATGGCAGCAATCTTACCTAAGATTGCCGTCAATTTTGCATCAGCATCAGAGCTAGAAACCATTCCAGGTATTAAATCTAAGCTAGCTAAGGCACTAATTACTGTTCGTGAAAACAGCGGTAATTTAACGTTGGATGTTCTGGAGACTATATGTCGCAGAAAATTCACTGCTCAAGTTGTTGAGTTGCTCGATTTTGTACAAAATCCAGCTCTCTCCACCTCGTCCAGTGAAAGTGAAGAAAGTGAGGACGATGAAGAGGATGAGCAGCCCTCGCAAGCTGTTGAAAATGTGTTGCCTCAGGCCCAACAGGCTCCTGTAAGTATTGAGCCAAGAATACAAGTAAGCCATGTGACGACGCCATATGTGCCAAACATGGCACCAGATTACATGTCTAGCCGTCCGGTAAGACATGCCCCAGCAGCCGCGTCTACACCATCAGGTTGGCCAGACATGGGCGCAATCCCCAAAACAAAAAGGCCAGTTCCAACACCATTTAATGATTATGACAGTGATGATGAGACCTCTCATTATCAGCTGCCCTCCAGAAGATCAACGCGAGTACGTGAAGTTATTGCTTCTTTACCTAAGCACTTAACATTCAACGGCAAGGGCAACTGGAGTGCATTTCGTCTGAAATTCACTCAGTATGCTCAAGTCTGCGAATGGACGGACCAGGAGTGCCTGAATGGCTTAGTGTGGTGTCTAACAGACAAAGCGTTAGACTATTACACTGTAATGAGTGAACGTAATGAAAAATTTTCATACCGCAGCTTATTACGCCGACTGGATGAGCGTTTCGGTGAACATGAGCTCCCAGCAGCAGCTCAAGTTCGATTCCAACAAGCTACCCAGAACTCTGGGGAGTCCTTAGAGGAGTGGGCGGATCGCGTGCTCACAATGGCTGCACGTGCATTCCAGGCTGTTCCGGAGGATTATGCCACCGAGCAATCGGTAAGCCGGTTTTGCCAAGGAATGCTAGATAAAGATGCAGGGCAGCACGTTTTTCTACGAGAACCCAGTTCCGTACAAAAAGCTATGCAGATGGTACGAAAATACCAACAAGTGCATAGTGCTATGTATGGCAAGCCAAAGCAGAAAAAACGTGATAATGCGGAGGAAGCTGCACCAGTCTATGCAGTAGCCAGTGCACCACCTGACGTGCATCCTTTCATGAAAGCACTTGAAGAGCTGGAGCAACGACTCCAAAAAACGTTCTTAGAGAGCCAGAAAAAGGGGCGTCGTAACCGCCGCCGATCCACCGCCTGCTACAATTGTGGCGAGGAGGGGCACATCAGGAAAGATTGCCCTAAGCCCAGAAAGGACAAGAAGGATTTAAACGGGAAGGGGTCGGAAAAAATGGTGCCTCCCCGACCCAAGAAAGATTAGGCCACTCACAGAAACGGGTTAAAGTAGCGAAAATGCTTCTTCAATCCGTGAAACCTGCAGAAAGTGAGGCTGATTCAGCCGTCCGGCTACATAATCAACCTCAGCCGTCCGGCTATACCCACAATCAAGATGCGATCCTGATCCAAAACAGCGACAGCTCCAACAACGCTTCACAAGCCGACCGGCTAGCTGAAGCAACACCGAGCAATTGCCAAAGTGCAGTACCGGTTAACAATGCGCCGGAACACTGTATCTCTGATGTAACTTGTACTGAACCAGGTTATGACATTCATCAGCCGTCCGGTAGTATGATGTCATATCAACAAGCACCTAGATCAGGTAATGACGTTCATCAGCCGTCTGGTAGTATGACGTCACATCAACAGGTACCATCATCAGGTAATGACGTTCATCAGCCGTCCGGTAGTATGACGTCATATCAACAGGTACCGTCCAGTAAATCAGTTACTGCAGTACCGGATACTTTGGATGAACCAGATTTGATATGCGGGAATCCAGGGGATAATACTGGCCCAGGGAAGTCCAGGGAGGGGGGACGCTCTTTTCCGGATCAACCTGAACAGATAGTTGTTTGTCAAATGAGGTCAGTTTCTCAATTTACAATGCAAGTCCGTGTTGAAAATCAATGTGTTAAAGCCATTGTTGATACAGCTGCCCAGGTGACTATCATTTCAGATAGGGTATATAACTCTCTTAATAAAAAACCTAATAAATTAAGGGATGTTAAATTACTTACTGCGGGGAGGGAGATGGCTATGGAAGGGTTTGTTGCAGGACCAATTAAAATAAAAATTGGGGATAAGTGGTATAAAGAAAATGTTTATGTAGCGCCAATTGAGCAAGAAATGTTGCTAGGATTTGACATTTTAGTAAACCGGGGACAAGCAATTTTAGATATGGGTAGAGGGGTTCTAATTTTTGATGGTAGACAAATTATCCTAGATGTGGGGTCGGGAGGGGATACACCTACAGTCGCAAGAGTGACCGTTGCAAAACGTCTAGTCATACCACCACAATCCGTTGCTAGGGTTAAGTGTCACATAGATAAAACTCTCTCTGATTATTACATAGAGCCAGTGGAGCAATCCAAATTTCTTGTGCCTAGAATAGTCCGGGAGGGGGGTTCTCAGCCCATTATGTGTCTTTTAAATCCAAGTGACAGTTATAGGGTTGTAAACAAGGGTGCCGACCTTGGTAGGGCATACCCTGCTGACATCATCCAGGAAAATGAATCGGTTTCTGTCGAACATGTGACAGAATATCTACCCAAGGCAACATTACCTAATGTTGTGCCTAAACATGCTACCCACAGTGAAACGGCTACAATGCCACCGCACCTGCAGCAAGTGTTTACAGAATCCTGTAAACAATTGAATGAAGATCAGAGCTTGAGACTGGCACAGCTGCTGATAGAGTTCCAGGATGTTTTTGCTGCTGATGAGTTCGATCTAGGTAACTTTACTGCGATCGAACACCAGATCGACACTGGTAATGCGAGACCAGTTAAACAGCGAATAAGGCGTACACCTGTATGCTTTGCTGGTGAAGAAGAGGCGCACTTGCAGAAAATGCTGAAAGCAGGCGTTATTCAGGAGTCTACTTCAGACTGGGCATCTGCACCGGTGCTGATCCGTAAGCGTGATGGGTCAGTGAGGTGGTGTATCGACTACAGAGCGCTGAATGAAGTTACAGTCAAGGATGTATTTCCATTACCGCTGGTAGACGATTGCCTCGACACCCTGGCTGGAAGTGTTTGGTTTTCCAAACTGGATGCCAATTCAGCATATTGGCAGATCCGGATCAAGGAGGAAGATCGCAAGAAGACTGCTTTCATTACCAAGTATGGTCTCTTCGAACATGTTCGCATGGGTTTTGGTTTGACAGGGGCACCTGCCACCTACGCTCGAACCATGAACCTGGTTTTACGGGGACTGACATGGAAGACTGTCCTAGCCTTTCTTGATGATATTCTTATCATGGGATCTAGCTTCGATGACCACCTGGTCAATCTTCGTGAAGCTTTGTTAAGATTTAGAGAATATGGGCTGAAGCTGAAACCCAAGAAATGTACCTTTTTTCAACGAGAAGTCGAGTTCTTGGGAAGGAGAGTAAGCAGCAACAGCATATCCATGTCAGATACAGACATAAAAGTTGTCCAAGATTGGCCTGTACCTACATGTGCCAAGCAAGTTGAAAGTTTCATGGGTTTGGTAAACTATCACCGAGGGTTTATCAAAAACTTTTCCAAGATTGCTGTTCCCTTGTATGCAATTACCGGCAAACAACCGTTTGTTTGGGGCCAGGAACAAGAGAAAGCATTTGAAACTTTAAAGAAGGCTTTAAGCAACCCACCCGTGTTGGCTTTGCCTAATCAAAAGGACATGTTTATCCTGGATACAGATGCCTCAGATCTAGCCATTGGGGCTGAACTCCTTCAAATTCAAAACGGGGAGGAGAAGGTTATAGCATATGGGAGTTATTCTTTGACCAAGGAACAACGGAGGTATTGTGTAACCAGGAAAGAGCTGCTAGCAGTGGTGCGCTTTACAAGACAGTACAGACACTATCTGCTAGGGCGACCATTTGTTGTGAGGACAGACCACTCAAGCCTAAGATGGTTGATGCGATTTCATGAACCGCAGGGTCAGTTGGCGAGATGGTTGGAGGAGCTGTCTCAGTTTAACATGGTGTTAAAACATCGTGCGGGTCGTGAGCATGGAAATGCGGATGCACTGTCCAGACCGCCAGCAACTGACGGTCAGTGTATGGCATTTACAGCCGGAGTGCGACTGGAGGACTTGCCCTGCGGAGGTTGCAAATACTGTGCTAAAGCCCATGAAAATTGGGGATCCTTTTTCGAGGCTGTAGACGACGCAGTGCCGTTGGTGACCAAGGCTGTACAACCTTCGTGCCCTGTAGTTGGCGCCGACTCCAGGATTGATCAAGGTGCTTTGGGGAACCACAAGGGCATGGGTACGACTGTCTACGGGAAGATTGATGAAGTCAAAATCAATCAGGCAGCAGAGGTTCACAACACACCGGTTAGTCAGGTTAACCTTAATCTGATGACCGACGTAGCAGAATCCAGAATTCTGGATGCAGGCGAGGGTTGCATTACCAAATGCAGTCCTGTCTGGCAGGCAGAAACTCTTCTCTGGAAACCGGGAGAGGAAGTTTGCTCCGAAGATGTTGCCATGATGGCCAGAGCGATAGATCTGGTACCCTGGGAAACAACTGATTTTTCCAGTACAGAAGAAGTCGTGAATGTCAATCTGGTGACTACCCGACAAAGAGCCAAGGTTACAGATCCTCAGCCAGCAGATTCTCCTGTGGTTGGGTCACCTAATCCTATGCCGTCTGGTTTGGATGGGTCACTCAGTCCTGCGCCGTCCGGTCGGGATGCCACAGGATCACAGCTAAATCCTGCGCCGTCCGGTCGGGATTCCAAAGGAAGTCAACCGAGTCTTGCGCCGTCCGGTCGGGACTCGGCAACTGTCATGTACAGCTGGGGGTTCTCAATACCTGAACTCATCCAGGCTCAACAAAAAGATGAAGATCTACGTTTCCTGTTGGATTGGTTGCAGAATGCCACAGAGCCAGAACCTTCTGCTCTGTTCCGTTCCAGCCCGGCGACCAAATCCTATTGGTTAAACAAGGAACAATTTGTACTGATCGATGGAGTACTCTACCAAAATGATGTCAACACTGGCGACAAAATGCTAGTCTTACCTACTGACCTTAGGGAGACAGCTATAAGGTTAAATCATAACCTTCCTTCTGCCGGACATCAGGGTGCCACTCGTACCAAGGAGCGAGTGAAGGAGAAATATGCATGGTATGGTCTTGGTAAGGACGTTGAAAGGTTTGTAGTTGGTTGCGCCACTTGTAACCAAAACAAGAAGACTGACCGTCAGGGCCGATGCCCTTTAACAGACTACCATGCCGGAGCGCCTATGGAGCGTGTTCACTTAGACTTCTTGGGTCCACTTCCCAAGACACCCAGAGGAAATGAGTATGTACTGATGATGGTCGATCAGTTCACCAAGTGGGTGGAGTGTATACCTCTTCCAACCCAGACAGCGGAAGAAACAGCCCGCGCAGCAGTTAACAGCTTCTTTTCAAGGTTTGGTACACCATTTGAAATCTTTTCGGACCAAGGCCGAAACTTTGATTCAAAACTATTTACTGAGGTTTGTAAAATTTTTGAGATCCACAAAGCTCGTACAACTCCATACCGAGCTTCTGCCAATGGACAGGTTGAAAGGTACAACCGTACTCTCATGGACGCCGTCAGGTGTTTCATTGGTAAGTCTCAAAACCAATGGGACCTGCATTTACAACAAATAGCAGGTGCCCTCAGATCATCAGTAAATCGAATGACTGGGTACACCGCAAACATGCTGATGTTAGGGCGTGAAGTTAACACTCCCGCGCACCTTATGTTTCCCCAGGAACAAGGTAAGGTCACCAGTGTAGAGAGTTATGCAGGCGAACTCATTTCCAACCTGCATAAGGCTCATGATGTTGCTCGGAAGGTTTTGAAGACCACTTCAAAACGAATGAAGCGAAATTATGATCTTCGTATACTGGAAAGGTCATATGAAGTCGGTGATGCAGTATACCTACTTGATACTGCAGTACTGAAGGGTAAGTGCCGAAAACTTTGCCCGCCATGGAGAGGTCCAGGGGTAATTGTAACTAAACTCTCTTCTTTCATTTTTAGAGTCAAGCTCCGGAACGCGGTGTTTGTGGTCAACCATGACCGGCTGAAGCCCTGTCGTGATCGGGAATTACCCCAATGGATACTACACTGGAAAGATAACCCTGGACAAACTATTATTACAACAGGTGATAATAAAGTTTACTGTTTTTGTAGGAAGCAGTGGCAGGGAAGATTCATGATCCAGTGTGATATCTGCCAAGAATGGTTCCATGGTTCATGTGTCAATGTTACACCAACCGATGCATTAGACATTGACGTTTACAAATGTCCAGAATGTCTTAACCGAAATAGACGTTTTTAACAAATGTGATTTTGTCTAATCATGTTGTTTTTCGGCTATTCCAGAAAAATGGCAACAGGAGGGAAAGGCTTTGCTCTAACCTTAGAGCAAATTAATAGGTCCAGTGACCGGGGCAAGAACTGCAGCGTAAAGGACGTTGCAGATGCTGTCACCGCCGCGGGTAGTTCAGACGCCGGTAGGAGGCAAGCGATCAGAGCCCTGCACCGGCAGGTCAGTATCGCCAAAGACAAGAAGAAGACCAAGTGGCTAGAAGATCTAGCCTGGGATTTGGATAGACTTGAATTCCAAAGTCGGAAGTGGATTTCTGACAACATCAGCTTCTTGCCACCTGTCAAGAAAGCTACCTGGAACGAGCATCCCACTGGACAGAGCCGAGATTATCGTCTGGGGAGTGACCCCACTCTCCAGCGAACAGGAGAACATCTCGATGAGGAGGACCCCACCTCGGTTGAGATCCAAGAACACAAGCTTCTGGATGTTACAGGGGAGAACTCTGACATGGAGGTGGACAAAGAGGAGGATGACAAAATCCTCGCTTCCAGTCCGGAGAACAGCCCAGCTCCGACGAAGCCGGTGAGCCCTGTGAAACCTGTCACAAGGGTGTCACCCACCGCCACAGTCACTTCAGAATCTGAGCGTGCCGTCCGGTCCTCAGCTTCTGTTGCCGACGTTCTGGAGGATACTGAGCGTGCCGCCTGGTCCTCAGTTTCTTACAAGAAGTCGTACGCTAGTGCCGTCCGGTCAGGTACGACTGGATCCAGAGCAACTCAATCGAGGACATCAGCACCTTCCACTTGTGCCGACCGGTCAGTGGATAGGTCAAGGAAGCCTTCTGATCATCGGGATCATCGGAGAACCGTGGCTCCGATTAGATCAGGAACCGGCCATCTTCAGGGAGGAAGGGGAAGAGGAAGGAGAGATGATGATAGGAGTCTCAGCCAGCATCGACGGCAGCAGGGACATCAGCGGGAAAGGAGCCCGGCAAGACATCCAATCCGCCACTCCAGACCGGAGAAAAGGGAACGCCCTTCTTCGGTGGAAAATATTCGAGTGCGAGTGGATGTGCAGCCGCACACGTATCCGGTGTGCCCATTTGTCAATTGCGGTGCTGCGCTGAGGGAGAGACACATCTTTTCCTGTCATCTGCCAGGAGTCTTCCAGCCATGTCTGAGTGGGGAAGACATTGCTCATCGAAGGATTGGGGCCTTGAAGCTCATTACCCGGTGGCTTCTTGGTGCCCAAAGATCTCTCCCTGATTTGGTCACATACCTGGACAGCATGGGAGCAACCAGGAACATCATTCCAGTCGATGATGTAGTCTTGCGCCAAGCCATGACAGAGTTTTGCTCCGTGCTGAGAGCACCAGTGCCTGAGGACTTGTCCCTGAAGCCGTCCGGTAATGGGATCACTGCTCTCTTGCACTGGCGGGCCCTCATTGTGTTAATGTCAACCCTGGAGAAGCATCAGGAGGAAAGCCTGAAACAACAGTTTTCACTTTCCCCAGAGGAGTTACTACTGCTACCTCAACCTCCAAGAGCATTTGACAGCCACTGTCACCTGGACCGGACAATGAGGGTACTGGGTATTAAGGTCCAGACGTTGGAAGCCATCTGTGAGGACCTCCCCATAGATGAGGCTTATGAAGTCCACTTAGCCGGGGCCGTGGGAATCTTCTGTGACCCAGAAACGCATCCTACCCAGGATCAACTTCAGAACTGGGTCAGACAGGGAGTCGTCCCAGTGATTGGCCTTCACCCGAAGCGACCAATCACTGAGCCGGAACTTGCCAAAATGAAGGAGCTTCTCGCGTTACCGGAAGTCGCCGGACTTGGAGAAGTCGGTATAGATCATACCGAACCACCATCTACCTGGGCAGCACAGATGGAGAAACTGGAAAGGGCACTAAACCTTTTGCAGTCGCACCATATCCTGGTGATTCACTGTCGGAGCACCCCAGATATGGATGTGGCGGATGAAGCTGTGATGACCGTCATGTACCTACTGATGGCACATCCATCTGTTCGGAGGGACCAGTTGATACACCTTCATTGTTACACTGGTTCCTGGTCAACACTTCAGCGATGGATCAAGGAATTCCCGCATACCTATGTCGGATTCACATCCATCGTTGCTAAAGACCGAGCAACAGCTGAGCAGTTGGAGGCACTTACCCAGCTACCAAAGGATCGTCTCCTGATTGAGACAGATGCTCCCTATTTCAGTATGGGCACTCACAGGCGGAGTACTCCAGGAATGATCGGAATGGCCACAGCCAAGGTCGCAGGAGTCCTTGGCCTTCCCTGGAAGGAACTTCTTAAAGTGTCCACGGACAACACAGAGCGCCTGTACATCAGGAAGATGCCACCCGTCGAGGCCAAGTAGAGGGTCCAGGACTCCACTGGGTTCGGTGCGGCCCAGTGGAAGGGTTAGGTCTCAGATCAGTTACCTGACTGATCTGTTGCCGAGTACTAGTACTGGTCTTTCACCCAGGAAGCCCACTTTCAACCCTGTTGACTGTGGGGAGCCGTGGCACACCTCAGAACCGAATGGTATACCATCCGTGATCAAGTCGCCGTGAAGACGTCACACCGGAGTCCGTCCTTCAAATAAAACGGGGAGGAGTGTAGTGACGCTAGACTCGTGCGCAGCATAGCATAGTCCAGTCGGTGATGGTCTGGTCCGGTACGGTCGGTACCGGTATATAGCGGAGCGAGTACCATCCAGGGAACCAGTGTGTGTGTGTGTAGCGGCTAGCGGAAACAGATAACCTAGACAGAATTACTTTATCGTTGATAATCCAAGGAGCAGCATCTCATCTACAGACTGTGAGTGTATTTACTTTTCTATCTGGTATTTGTGTAACTAAATACGCGGTTCAACAGCTTGAGTTAATGTTCATTTTCAATTTTATTTTATGTAAAAGTAAGATTTTATTGAATCAAACATGTGTGATAATGACAAGTTATTTAATAGGGGGTGGCGGGGGGTTGGGGAGGGGTAAGTCTTATAACCTTACTGTTGAAATCTTTATGAGAATGGTCGACAAAGACTCGCTTGTTACTGTGCGTGTGGGATCAAAGGATAAATGACTTCGATGATGTTGAATTAGGATCGCTGTGTTCTCTTGAAAAGGGTAGAACTGTGCAGTTGGCAATATACAGAGATTCTAATGTAGCAAAAGATATAACGAATAGTAAATCATATAAAATCTCATTTCAAAGAAAACTTGATGTTTTATGTAAAAGTAAGATTTTATTGAATCAAACATGTGTGGTAATGACAAGTTATTTAAAAGGGGGCGGCGGGGTGGGGGAGTGGTAAGTCTTATAACCTTACTGTTGAAATCTTTATGAGAATGGTCGACAAAGGCTCGCTTGTTACTGTGCGTGTGGGATCAAAGGATAAATGACTTCGATGATGTTGAATTAGGATTGTTATGTTCTCTTTAAAAGGGTAGAACTGTGCAGTTGTCAATATACAGAGATTCTAATGTAGCAAAAGATATAACGAATAGTAAATCATATAAAATTTCATTTCAAAGAAAACTTGATGTCAACAAATAAAAGATTATTAAAAAGTGTCTCAACTTTTTATTATATTTTGTTTTCAGATGGATTACGAAGGGCGGATCAAACAGCAGGAAATACCTTTCATCTTAGATGGACAGACCATTGTCAAATGTGTCACTAAAAGCACCACGTGCTCTGACGTCATCAACAAGCTTCCTAACTTATCATGCCCTCTAGTGGTATTCGAATCTGTTGATGGTGTTGAAAATGAACTTCCGGGCAAAACAAAGTTGCTGAAGATTTGGCGTGCACATGGTCCACACAGAAAAGTCGAGTTTGTCATCAAGAAAACTAGTGATCAAACTAAAGAAAATAAGAATATACAGAAACTGTCTAAGTGTGACAAAACCAGTGCTAAAAGTGTTCATGGTAAAAGATTATCAAAAGAAACATTAAAGCAAGTGTCAGATCTTGCTTTCTATGTTAGATACCAGAAGACCAAAGTCGACTCAATGAAAAAGAAATCGAAGGGAAAACCGGTGACATCCGAACAAGAGAAGCTCATGAGAAGAATGTCTTCTAAGGCGTCGGTGAATAGCATGGATGCATTCCTGGCTAAGGCGGATCTCAGTGAAATGGCCCGTTTCCTTAGTTTCTGTGGAGGTGTGGCAGCCGAGAAGTTAGGCCATAAGGTCCCAAGAAAGCCGACGACGGAAAATAACCGTGACCTGCCTAATAAAGAAAACAACGAGGCAGAGAAAGATATAAACAGTGAAAAGTTAAACAAACGAGCGACTGAGTACAGTCTCAAAACTATGAAACTTGGACTTAAACAAAAGTTTACATCTAAGAGTAAGGTGACGCGAACAACCTCAACCGGGACCATAAGCTCTACAGACACCGGGTATCAGTCCATCGGAAGTGAAGGAACATCGGCCGAAGTGAAAGCGGAAACAGATCCACAGGTTGTGACTGATTCCAGAATTCATAATCGTAACATGTTTGTATTAGGCGACTTTGTGGACACGCCCCGTCACAGCACACCGACTATTGCAGGTCGTTCTCAGAAACGTCCGGTGGAAGATACTGACTGTACTTGCACCGGAGACAGCACCATTACTCCTGATAAACTTGAGCATCTCGACGAAGCCCAAGGTAAAAGTGTCATTCTACAAAAGTTTATGGCTGACCAGAGTGAACCAGCGTCTTCTTTCAGCTTCGGAAGTGACGTCACAACTACGCCAGCTGTAAAAAGACAACGCACAGAACGCTACAGCATGTCGGTAACCAGCGACCAGGAAGATATATGCCGCCCGCTATCGGACCAGTACTCTGACTCAGTGTTCGACTCGGAAAGCGAAGTCTCAGAACCGAGCGATTTTCTTGACACTGCCTTCCATGCCGAAACAACAAATCAAGAGACATCTCAACTTAGAACCCTCAGAAGGGAGTCAGCAATCTCTAACCTCAACCGCTCCTCACTGCTTTCTAGGGACACTGAACACAATGCATCTGATGAAAACACCGGTTTAGATTACTCTTTCGATTGCTCATTTCCTAGAATGGAAGAGTCGCAATCAGAGGAGTTTACTGCAAATTTCACTTACAGTTTTGACGAAAGCGAGAATAACGGTATAGACAGTTTCACCAAAACTAAATCGTTTCTCAATTTCACCACTGACGTCACAATGCGTGACATAAATGACGAATTTAAGCAGAGTTTTTGTGACTCAGATTCGGACTCGGAAAGCGAAGCCTCAGGGATGTGTGATACTTTCGACATTGCTTTCCATGACAAAATAACAAATCAAGAAACATCGGTGCAATCACGACCTAGAACTCTGAGGCGTGAGTCAGCAATCTCTAACCTCAACCGGTTCTCACTGCTTTCCAGAGGCACTGAACACGTTACATCTGATGAAAACACCGGTTTTGATTATTCTTTCGATTGCTCATTTCCTAGAATGGATGAATCGCAATCAGAGGACTATACGGCAAACTTCACTTACAGTTTTGACGAAAGCGAAAGCAACCTCACCAATGACGTCACTATGTGTAATTAAACCAGAGTTCCTGTGATTCTGACAAGGGAATTAGCTCTCTACACAGCGGGAGCGCTCTGGTGTATAGACAATACTGTACTCGTTTAAATGACTAAATGTAATTTGGTCAGTGCTTATCAAAGACTGTGCTCATTTGTTTTCTATCATGTTATGCATCGAAAGTGCCTGATTTGTTAAGTTTCAGATGTTTATTTTATATAATCATTGTACATAATGTTTAACGTACATACACATGTAATTATTTAACATAATATTTTCTAACGAAATTCAAATTAAAATTCTGTGTATATCTGAACATGAAAAGTTTTATTAAAATTAATGAACATAATGTACCGTTTTGTTTTTTCATAATCGCAAAAATAAGAGTTTTCAAAAATATGAAATGTTCAATGATACTAAGAAATGTCGGGCGCAAAACATAAACTTAAACAACATCTTAATTGTCATAAATTTAAACAAAAAAAAAACGTTTGGATTGATATATATTCAGATTTACCATTTTCTGACGTCTGGCAGTCTCCCCTGGTCTCAAAAGAGAAACAAACTGCGGGTCTTTAAAACCGCCGAAAGGGGGTTCAAATGCTCAGAAGCCTAAGTTTAACGCTTTAGATTTGTAAATCTTTAAATGATGTGCAAAATCATAAAAAAACTTTATTTAAAATATTATACGAATCTATATTAGAATAATGCAATCTCAATTCAGAGTTTGAACGATATGCATGCATGAAAAAAGAAATCGCTTTCGTTATTTACTTCCGGTGCGTCAGTCACCATGTATGTTCATTAATAATGTACTTTACTCAGAAATGCGAGTATAGAATGATCTAGTAGTGAGAATAGCCAGGCAATAGAAATGCTGAACCCTCACTATATGTCAGTGCTTTGATAATACATTTGGAAATTTTTTCATAACGTGAGACCTTTTTTACATTTGCGATAGTATACCCGTTTACGGCAATGATATCACTATTAGTTTAAAGTTGCGCTATGTTAAACGTCTGTTGAAATTCATTATGATATCGTTGCCCTGACATATGTATATGTAGTTAAATCCGACTTTAAGAAGTACGGTTTTGTCATTCGGATAGTTAAATTTCACTCGCAAACTAGTCTCAATCATTCAGACGCTCTGATTTCGCAAAAGCGATCAGTACGTCTGAAGATATTGTTCGTTAAAAAACCAGACACTTCAAAACACAATCTCCTTCACAGAGTTGTCGTTCCTTACACTCACTTTACATCTCTGCGAAAGGCTAAATGTCAAGATTTTTGACATAACTGGACAGCCTTATTTTATACAGTCATAATTATGAATATGAAAGCTTGTGGATAAACAAATGACAGATATCTTCACTATCTTTCATTCAAACCAAATAAACCCAAGCAATATTCAATCTAATTGGTGAACTATGTTTTGAGTTAAAGTAAAAGTAGTTAAAAGTAGTCCCAGCCTATTACAGAGGTGAATGTAATAAGCCGATAGTGTAAGAGAGTGTTCAAAACAAGGCTCGTAGTTAGGATATTAGAATGGAACGCCGTTGTTGTCTTGTGAAAACTGTGTTTAGACTGTCGCCCTGCCGACATGCTGGAAATCGAAAAGACACATCCTATGGCGACACGCACTTTTTGACTGTATTATGGCTCCCATAGGCGTGTTCAAGTAAGCTAGGTTCTGCGATTACCACGAGATCTGATGAAAAGTTTATACAGACGTTGGAAGCACAATAGTTACCTTATTGCAACCTTAAAAATATTTTGTACTGAAATCATTTCAATTAGAAGATCATACTTTTTTCTCCAGAGTTGGACGATTTTGGATCAAAATTACGTCCACGTAGTACGTCTGAAATGGAAAACTTTGCCCTACAACCATTTTATTTTGTATTTCTTAAGATAACTTCAAAATTCATTGGCATACCATCATGGCGACCTTAGAAACATTTTACAGTGAAATCACTTCGAGTTCATAGTTCACAGAAGTGCAAAAATCACTGCACCGGTTTCAAGATGTTAGATGTCTGTTAATTGATCAATACTTTTCTTGTTGAAAATGGAGAGTACAATTCATTGGCATACCCTCATGGCGACCTTAGAAACATTTTACAGTGAAATCATTTCGATTAAATAAAAAATATATAAATTTCCCAATTAAGAAAAGACAAAGGCGTTTAGACAATTTAGAAAAGAAAAGAAAAATAGTTAAAGCTTGAACATCCTTAAAATACTTTTAACAATCAAACACAAAACGAAGCATCGCAAAACAAAAACAATTCAAATGTCCATATGATCAAAATGATGCTGGCAATATACAAGATCCTTTAAAAGAACTTTTAATTATGAAGAGAGAAATCAACAATTTTATTTTTGTCATCCATTTTTGCAACCATGAGTTTACAGGCCAAACACACTTTTACAAATATCATTTACTGTACACATGTGTTAGACTAGATGACCTTAGGTATTGTTGTTAGTAACTCATTACTCAGGAAGACATTTAAATTGATATTTAGTGTTGCTTTGTTTATTTGTTTGGCTGCAGATAGAATTTAGGGGATTTATTTTAGGTCAAACTACTGTTCGAACTTTTCTTAACGTATAAACAATTAACATACATTAATAAGATTTATTTATGCAAAGTTTGATGGAACTGTATTTTTTCCTACATGGAGATTTTGGTATTCTTCCCTTTTTATCAATCACAGTAAGATAACAACTGTCATAGCATCAACATATAACGTGACAGTCTAAAACCATTATCACGAAGTGGCAGCAACGGCGTACCATATATTTGCATTAATTTATGTTAACTGGGATAGGCAAGTACTTTAACGATATTGTTTTAAAAAAACATATACCTGATTTTGTATCTCGATATTATAATACCCAAATATCACTTTGCCCAGTGTGGAAGAAATACGGTTAAAGCACTGTTAACTAATTTCATTAGAAATCGCGATTGATTTTGGATTTGTTTATCATACAAAAGCGCCACCTGTCGGTCAGACATTCTATATAGCAATTTCTCTAGACGTTCGTCAGAGCAGTGTGATACTGATCAATGAAAGAACGTCTAGATCATAAACTTATTTATTTTACATCAATTGTTAAACAAGTTATTCCAACTTAAATTAATCATGCTTGATTTTTTTTCCTGGGTTTCCAACCAGTACTCGCGCCGAATGTGGATTAGGGAAATTCGAGCCTCAGGTCTTCGGATCTGGAGTCCGACGCTCTACCCCTAGATCACTGTTCTTCCAGTATCATATTTATGGTTAACGCCTCCCTAATAGACATGGGGTTCGACGAGCGCTGAAATGGAGATCTGAAACGATTCCATATATGATTGTCTTTCACTATCTTGTTAGAAATCTTTAATATTTTATCTCACGAATTTTCCATATTCGTTACATAAATGGTATTTTCTTTCCGTGCACTTCGTCGGAAATGACATTCGTTGAGAATTTATTTATTAATTTATTGTTTAGGACATAGGGCACTTAGTTCGAGAATTGAATAACTAAGTTTTTAAGTATGAAAACACTATTCACACGTCGTGGTATTCCGTAGATACGTAATGAGGTGACATTATAAAAAGTTCTTCACTGTTCGCATCTAAATCTTGTATATTTAGCATTTTGAGGAATAACATGAGTTGAAAATTTGGACAGATGGCTGCTTTTTCACGGTGTATAACTTTCACGGGAATGTTTTTTATACAAATTAGTTGTACGTGCACGAACGCCAGCAAACAACTCTTGCAACAATGTCAGGCATGGTCTTCAGATGAAGTTCATGTAAACACTCATTTTATGTTCGTTTGCTACTTCCTCAAACTTCACTTTTATTTACCAATACCTGTTGATTAATTTACTTCAGAGTTTTCTGTTTATATGCATTTCATTCATTTCAACCGTTTTGCTTGCTTGTCCGCAATTTGAAATATATATATATATATATAGGTCTTTGTATTTAGGTCTTTGTATTGGCCAATCAGCTAAAGATTCCATCTAGCGTTTCCTGTAAACTAACCGGATAAAACATCTTTTATTTACCACCATGCGAGGACAATCCCTGAAATCGTTCTCTTGTGACCTCACATCGTGTTTTTATGACCTCGCATCGTGTTCATGCGTTTTCTTGGTCTCTATCTCCTAAAACGAGATTGCAAAACGCGATAATACGAGGCTTGGTCGCGAAATCATGATGCGACATCGTGAGAGGACGTAGCAAAAACATGATGCGACGGCGCTGTATAATTATCGTACTTTCGTACCATTGCATCGTGTTTTCTCGACCTCGAAACGTCGTACTTGTTTTCGCAATCTGGTAACTTTTTCTCGCGTCTTTTTGGTTTCGCCCAAAGAGGTCGACAAGGTGATTAAACGATGGCACCAACAAAACATCATACACTTTCGTTCAGTGTAAGCCGTAGCTCATAAATAAGAGCGTTTATCCATAGTGACGAAGTTTAACTGAACTGTTAGGCAACAACATGTACATGTAACATTTAATTAAAACTGTCTTAAAAGCACACAAATAAAAGCGACTGTTTACCCGGTCTCTTAATGTAGTCCAACAGCTATTAAATTTCATCTGCTTTTGAACGTTACACAGCCAACTGATTTTGACAATTATTGGCAGCATGAAATAAAAATCAAAGAACTGAAACTACAGAAAACTAGCGACATAAGCGATGATTGGTTATTGCTTCATGTTGAGAAAACCCATTCCCAAGATTCTCATTATTATGCAGTGCGGTATTTAAAGTTTATGGCACAGGCAGACAAAACTGTTCTGTATGGCAGGCTATAAACATTATGGAGTAAAATCTTATGATCGACGGCCTGTGTATGGCATCGGGTGTTGCGTTCAGACTTTGTTAAGAACAGGTCATTGAACAGGCAATGAGTAAATAAGCCTGTATAATAGTAAAACTCCAGTTTGTGTTTGTAGCACTGTTTTGATCCTTAAACAAGGCAGTCAACAATATTTTACTCATGTTTTTTTTTCAATCATAGCAGTGGACTATAGGAAAGAATGGAAGTCACACTGAAGCACGTTGAAGATCTCTGTTCAGTTTTGTTTTACTTTTTGAATATCTGTGAAAGAGACCGTCGTATATGCCTTTTGTTTGCAGTAGATGCATGTAGAAAATAGAACCTGTTTTTTCTGTCATTAATATTTTGGAAGAGATCAGAGCCAAAGCAGCATATAGTAAATAACACACATAAACATACCCAGGATCCTGAGAGAGGTAACGCGGTGAACGAAACCAATTGTGGACAAAAAAGATGTACATTTATACAAAACCGGACAGGGTAGCCTCGACCAGGACTCGAACCTCTGACAGCCTTCTTACCGTGCCGACGCTTTACCAACTGATCTCCAGCGATCTCCATGTAATGTGACTTTTGCTTTATTCTTTGATTGAACCCAGAGATCAACTGACGAGTTCTTCAATTTAAAGTCATTTATGTATTCATCCTGAATCGGAAAAATCTAACTTTTCTAGACTTCTTCTTATAAGTTCTGAAATGCGTAAGTTTCCATTTACTAGTTCCCTTGGTTGATTGGCGCTTCAGAAGTTCGATAAGCTTCGTTGGTTAATGAGAAAAAAGACAGTAATTCTGAAGTTTACATTTTAGATGTACTATGAGTATATTTTTCTTGTCATTATGTTGTTTTGTAACCATAGTATGATGAATAATTGTTAAATAACCATTATATGATTAATTCATTATATGATTATATTGTCTGTTCTCGTGGACCTAACGAATTTTGTATCTATATTTTTCATGTCAATAGTCATTCTTGGGTTACAAAGTGCCCCGGGACGAAATGCGAACCCGCCTGAGAAAAACCCATACTGCATGTAGGCGAAGTCAGCTGCGGACCAATTAACGGCACTTTCTCTGACCTGTAGAAATAGTTCGTGAAAGCGTTGAAAGACTGGCGCGCTGGTTGAATCGAACTTGCCCTGCACAGATATCATTACTTTAAACGTATGAAACTATGTGTGATTTTTTCGTTAAACTTTGTGACAGTTACTATCATCAACATTAGCAAATAATTCAGTATATTCAGGGATATCAATAGATGCAGGTACTTGTATTTTGATGCAAGGAAATTAGGTTTTCCACTTTTAGGTTGGGGGTCTTTTTGATGCAGGTGTGTATAATTAGTGCTTAAATTTTGCTAGAATAACGATGATCAGGCTCCGCCACAACTGAGTAGTGTCAACAATGAAATGTACAAGGCGCACGTACCTTAAGAGACTGAAACAGTTACAATCTTTACGTCGATCGCAACAATGCATTAACAAAAATATTCGCCAACTTACTTACGGTCTC
This sequence comes from Corbicula japonica, assembly GCA_038501625.1. Taxonomy (NCBI): domain Eukaryota; kingdom Metazoa; phylum Mollusca; class Bivalvia; order Venerida; family Cyrenidae; genus Corbicula; species Corbicula japonica. The sequence goes on from JAZAYU010000047.1 coordinate 164,674, forward strand.
CCCAGGGTTTTTGGAAGGGTTGTCGCTGGACTGTTCGTGATTTTAGCTCGCGAAACTTTATTTTTTAACTATCATTTTATACAGTTTTATATGTGTACCAAAGTTTACTGCAACAACTGTATATAGTACATAGATGTTTTTTTAATCTCTTTAGCGTCAAGAAAGGTACAAAGTTAAAAAACATAACTAATGTGAAACAATGTGTAAACAGTATGTCAACATGTGTTTAAATTACATAAACTGATCTGATCTCATCAAGTTACAATGTCAACTATATACTCTGTATAGTTAGTTTTTCACCTTCATTGTCCAAGATATCTCAAACGCAGTGTTTCATTACAATTGACAGGATTAGGATTAAACTTTCACACGCCTCTTTTTTTCTTGGGCCCAAGTGCTGATTGCCTTTTTATAATCAAACATCAGTACATCAGGACCTTCCATGGATATCATTAACAATTAATTTAATGTTGAATTGTTAAGACTGCTTCTAAGCTTTGTCTTCACTCTTGATAAGGTGGAAAAACCCCACTTTATATTTAATTATTTTGCCACTGACTGTTCCAAGGCGCTAACCCATACGGTTCTCTTTTTTGTTAAACAATCAACAAACAAATCATTTATTTTTCTCTCTTCTTTTTGCTGCAGGGGTAGGCTTGTTTTATGAGTGTGGCGATTCCTGATATGCATATATCCCTTTTTATTATAGTAGCATGAAATTGGGTTATTTTATTTATTTAATGCAAGTCACAAGGCTAAGTAAATATATATATATATATATATATATATATATATATATATATATATATATATATATATATATATATATATATATATATTGCCAACTTCTTGCAATCAGGAGTAGACTTTCTTCCACTTAGGATCGACACCTGACTGGATCGAACTGGCTGTTCAAGGTAGCCGGCGTTGATTCAGTGTCTCGGCATGTTGGGGTACCGCTTCCGGCGTCGGAGTAATTTCACGACGTGAAGGGGTACTTGGCGTCGTCAGAGTCGCTTTTGAAGGGCTATTCGGAATGATTCCGATCTCATTTCTAGAATTTTGAAGTTCAGAATGCCCGATGGAGTTGGCATCAGCCTCACAAGGCAGGTTTCTCTTGAAATAAGATAGAATCGACGAGTCGTCGTTCTTTCGCGCATGCATACTTGAAAATGTGTCCGACGAAAATGAACTGATCATTACGATGATAGCGCAGTAAAATGCCACAGAATGCATTTATTTTGCAATTTAAGTTCTAACTGCAACTTGCCAATAGATTTGTTTTAAACAAGTCAATTATCGCGCAATTATTTTCATACATGTATACAGTACAATTTTCGAAGTGTTTGTCTTCTAATCACAGAACAAAGAATAACCAAATTATTACTCATGATCGCATCTCGAAAAAAATCATTGAACATTATGTCAAACACACCCGCTTTTAATTGAGAATATTAACATCGGCAGAGCCAAAATACGATCAAACGACACCGACATACTTGCGAATTCTACCACGTGGAGAGGCGGAGTTATCCAGCTGATAGTAAAGAAATCGATTGTGTATTGGTCAAATCGCCCATTGCTTAACCTTGAATGAGGTGTGTATTGAAAAGCGACCTGTGTTTACAATCCAAGAAACAGAAAATTATGACATGTCGATTTTGAATAAACGGATGTCGGCGAATTTAACGCTTGTTGGAAATAAATCAAAGCTTGTTAACGGTTGTCGGGCGCGAAAACCGTTATGATAGCTCGGCCCGGTCCTTCATGCTGAGCAAAATCTCGATCCACAACTAATCCATCCTAACCAAAATGGCAACCCACGTTATCTCCAGCTTGTCACGTGACTGATTTGTTTTTAATCGTTCTTCTAATATCCTTCCATAGTTGTTCGAACAACAACATAAAATTGTTTTCTTGTTTTTATTTGTAGCATTATCTTTCAAAGTTCGCATTCCTTCTCGAAATATTTGTATTTTCTTAAAATGCACTTCTTTTATGCCACACAACTACGAAATCTTTCAGGCGCAACTAAACTACTCATGCATATCCAGTTGCTTGTTCAATGCCGTAGCTGGTCATGATTTCACTCTACATTTGTTCGATGGAATTTTTGGCATGGATGCTCCAAAATTACACGGAAACTTACTATCAATCGCTCAGAATTCGTGGAATGGTGTTCTGCATTGTGCTTCACACTTGTGCAGCACATTTCGGCCTGCTCTCGCGGTGACTACTGACTTGATACGCTCTCGTGGTCGCAATGATACACCCGAAGTTAAGGACTGCGCGTCGCAGAGTTCACGGCATCGTTAGTTAAGACTGGCGCGCATGCGCTCCAGTCTAAAAATGGCAAATTGTGATAAGGTTGAATTACACCAAATCACGCTGTATCCCTCCGTCGAATGAAGTCCGTTTAAATAATATGCTATTTTTTCTCATCATCTGGTTGCCTCTTAACTGTTAGAAATCGGCCTGTTTGTGGCTTGTTTGCAGAAATAACATATCAGGAAAATAAATGAAAGCAATTTCATGCCTATATCTCGTTTGGTAGAGGCGAACTAGTTCCGGATCAGCGGATGTATATTTTTGGCACCGTATTTGCGATACCGCGTTTAAAATAGGGTCTGTCCGGTTAGAGATCAGTAATTTGTTACAAGTTAGTTAACCCCCTATTTCCTGTGTGTTTTTGAATAGATGAAATGTAGATCTTCACGGAAATATATGGTTGTCTAGAAATTAAGAAGACAGAAATCATGTTAAATGTACATTGAATATTGAGAATTTAACATTGAGGTCTATGGGAATTGGATTTACCTTGGTTCAACCATAACTTTATCTGTAGCCATTACCAGACCATGATGTCAGCATTCGTCCGATTCCAATTTGCAGTTTGATCACGTTTTAGTTATTTTTGTAAAGACGATCCAATAATAGCGAATTTTGACTCTGTTTGTCATTTAAGTTCATAAATAATCTTTGTTCTACATACACACAGGACACTAAAATATACCGATATCGTGCTACGAGCATATGAAATTCCGGCTGAAAACCGGTTCAATCTGGCCAAACGTCCTAAAATGTTTCATGTAGATATAATTTCTTCTGACAATTCCTATCACAATAGTACAGAAATGTATGTTTTGAATTATTAACTAAATTACAAATTCGTTTTACGAATACTGGTCAACGTTTATTGTGGATTAAAGACGTTTGATTCTGTTTCTGAATTTAACAAAAAAAATACCGATTATTGGTTGGGCACACATTTCCCTGTTTCCTCTTTACTAAGTAACTGTGTGAGTAGGATCTGTTTTCAGAATGTGGCTGATATAAAAAAACAAGAACAAATACACCAAGAAATCAGAGCCCTCCAACATAAGGAAATGATCTTTGTTATGATAGAGTTAAATACTAGCCGGCGTTTGCAGTAAAATGATTTTCATTACTGCCCATTTGAACAGGCTCAATCAAACCGAGCCGGCAATATTTTCATATTTGTCGTGTTCGGTGACTTTCAAAGTTCCATTTTCATCTATTTCAAGTACAAAGTTAAGAATTCAACAGCACTGGAAACACGGACGCCCAAGGTTATAAAACTGAGCATGCAAACCATTCTCAAATCTCAAGCATCTGATTGGCTGAAATGGCTAATGACTAATCTAAACTTCAGCCCGAGTACAATCTTTCACTATATATCCCAAGAGGAGAACGCATGGATAGATCGTATTTTCAGGTGGGAATCGAATACTGTGGTTAGTTAATCGTCTCGCATTTCTTTGAAAATGCATATATCAGATAATGATATTGCCTATGCTGATCTATATTCAAACGATAGCCATCTCAAATTCGCCAAAGATTCGGTAATTTATGAGAACAACTGCTCTAGACAATCGCAAAAAATCGATCTTCGAAAGTCAATATTTCGGCAATGGAGCATATTCTTGGGGATGCTATATATAGCAATTATTTATCTTAAACCATACTAACAACTTAAAATTAAAGTACTCGTTGTATGTATATTGTACTCGTATCCGAACTGTCATCAGAATTTGGACACACCATGTCGAAATGGGGCTTATTACCTATGCGAACAGTGTAGACCAAGATCATCCTGCACATCTGCGATTCAGTCAGTGAATCATTCTGTTAGGACATTGGCTAAAAATATATTTGTAAAATTGTGTTTGATCTTGAGTTTCCTGGTCGCGTAGATAGGTAACAAAGTAACACAAATGTTGATTTTTCTCTTCATATTTGAAAGTTCTTTTAAAAGATATAAGAATATTAATATCCATTAATATAACATTAATTAGACCTTAAAAGTATTCAAACTATCTTAAGACTGATATACAATGAGGTACCTTTTAACACATGAAAACATCTATGCGTCAAAACAAGGAGCATGGAAATATATAAATAATTAGTTTTGTCCTTTCCCTTCACGTTGGTACTTTGTGTTCCCCTTATTTTAAGTGCATTAATACATGTTTTAAACAAAACCAGTGAAGGTTACATAAATTTATGAAAAATAGAAAAAATTACATCACATCCATACTTTTATTAATTAATGATAGCAAACACCGTGGCTATGAACTCTCCGAAATGCCCACTCTCTCCCTATGTCAGTGGTATAGTTAATTTGCTGTGCGTTGTCGGAATTGCATGGCTAGGCCCTGTCGCCTTGACGGATCGGGTTCGCTACCCAATAGAGACAATATCATTTGCTGCTGCAAACAATGATTACCATTGAAAAGTGTAAAACATGCAATCAGGTTAAGTGGTTCAAATTTCTGAATAGACGACCGTTAGACGAATAATACTAGAATGGTTTCCGAAAGAAAATTATTTTCAAACAGGATATCTTAAAAGTTGGCATCTCAATCCAAAAACCAAACGAAAGACAAATATCTCAACCTATCTGCAAACTAAGTATTGCTAATGGTTATGAAGTTATTAAACAATTTAAAAATGAAATAAAGACGTGTGACGGACTCATAAATACATTACCGGATGTTCCTACTCGGGCTAGTCAGACGATGACCGCCTATCATTGTTATGTAAGGTACCATCCTGTAGTTGCCTTATTAGTCAAAGATGCAAGTGGTTTATGGATAAAACTGTTCACTGAAATTTGCCTGTTTAATAAGAGTAAGGGTCTTAAGCACATACGGACGCCGCTGTGTTTTTATGCAATGAGCTGATCCTGTTTACAATATAATACAACTTTAGACAAGTGCGCGTTGTCTTTTATAATAACCTGTAAGCATGTTCAGCCACTCTTGTGTACTACATGCAGACAAATAACCCGAGTGTTGGAATCGATTTCACTCCAGTAAGATGTGCGCGAACAAGTAACTTCGGTTAGCAAATCCAAGTGAAGTTGTCACTTTTAATAACCTGTAAGCATGCAAGATCACCCCTGTGAACTGTATGCAAACAAGTAACCTTGGTTACTGGAATCGGATTCAAGCCATCTTCCTAATAACTTATAAGCACGCAGGATCACCCCGTGAACTGTATGCAAACAAGTAACATTTTTATGGGTTCCTTGCTGGGGCTTGTGTTATAGTTTAATAATAGACTAACAAACGCCTGGGTAAACAGTGCACTAATTTAATGCTCCGCTTGTATAGAACTATTAGAGATAAACTTTCATCATCAAAATAATGTCATGTTCAGCGAGGGACCTAGCCTATGTAATGGGATCTTCTTATTACAATATACATAAATCAGTGCAATTGAGATCATCTTCATGGTTACATATATACATAGAGCTACTATATATTACTGTACTCAGAATCTCGGCATAAATATAGATCAACCTGCGTGTACCTACTTCATTACGAAGTATACGTGTGTAGATCTAGATCTAGCTCTATTATGAAATGGGATCTAATCTGCTATGCCATTATATACTGAAATCCACTATTACTATTTGGTGGTCGGAGACCAATACAACACCTTGGATCTGCGATGATGTGGTACTTCACCATTTTAATGATAGTAATTCGAGGCTCAGACTTCTTATTTTTGAAATGGCTGAAATGACTTGTAGCCGGTGTGCGTGTAAAATGCTCTTTTACTAATAATAAAGGTAGAACTGCATAACAGTGTTTGTCGTACCTTAGATTTCTCAAATCTATATAAATATGTATATATTTATATTTTTGCTATGAGCAAAATAGCTGCTGTAAGCTGTACTGCTTATAAAGCTGTTAAAGCACTCGGAGTGTACACTGCGAGAAGAAGATGCAGACTGAATGATTTGCGCGGTATTTATACCCTACAGACAGTACCACATGACCGCATTATCCAATCACAAAGCTGGCTCTTAAGGGGGTAATGTGATGAGTCCGAGATAAGTCTCAAAGCTCTATAAATAAAACAATTTTATAATACTGGCTTCCTACTGGCTCCTTAATTAAATTGAAAAAGCCACAATATTAACAAATATAAAATACAGAAACACGCATATAAAGAAAAAGCCACGGAAATTTTACATTGCGTAATAACATCATACTGACGAACATGCTACGCTCATGGATATAGTTCTAAAACTCACAAAAACTGAACAAACATACATTATAAATGTGGCTCTAATGGGCTAACACTCTATTTTAAGTGTAATAACATGTTAATAAAATAGAAATTTGACAAAATTTAACGTTTTCATAAAAAGCCAGACGCTGACAACCGGAAGTAGTTCTGGAGTTAGACAGCCGCCATTGTTTAAATAAACAAATATGGATACTGGATACCATGCTTAGAAAAGTTCAAATATCTTGAAATAATGTCATCCTATTGTGACAAAAACTGTTTCATATCGTGCACAAATAATTTGAACATTTGTACATTCATTGAATAGACGTTACTTAAAGGTTTACGGGAGTTATTCACCCTTAAAACTCTCTCAAAATTTACAAAGAAGATGCATGGAATTCATGAAATTCTACAAATTCGGCTGGAAATAACAGTCCATTGTTGTTCAAATGATAAAAATTGGTGAGTCCTAGTTTGTTTAATACACAATTATTACAATGTGTGCACTTTGGATGTGAATATACCACAGAGGCATGTATATTATTAATTGTCATCACTTTTCATGACCTTGTAAGACCTTACAGTTATTTAAAACATTCCCAATTTTTGGCCTTTTCGGGCATTCGATAGCTAGTATGCTCTGAAAGGGACATGTTTAGTAAATGGCATGCTTTTACTGACACACCTGTAGCAAGTTCATGTTAGGATATGCAATTTTGAAATAGGGCATTATAATAGGACGGCAGATGTAAATCAGTTTTGAAGTTCATACAGAATTGCAAAACAACAGTGCACCGGTTTCAATGTGTCAGATGCCTGTTAATTTATCAATACCTTTCTTTTTGGAAATGGACAGTACAAAGACTTAGCATCATATAAGTTAACCCCTTATCAAATGGTTCCAGCAATGATTGCCAGCCTTTAGAAATATGTCATGTTTACTATAGTTTATCTGGGGAAGACTATTTTTTGGGTTTAACACCTTCTCGCGCCAGCTGCTCATCATGAGAAATTTCACCCGTGATGAACATTTTGACTTTTAATTACCAAAAAGAATTAACAAGAAAAATCTTTAAAAAAGATAAACGGCGTTGATGGAAAAGATTTATAAATACATGTATATAAGAAAGAAAGAAATATAGAGAGGCGAAGCAGACACAGTTTAGTTATTTTATTTTACTTGTTATAGCTGTTGACGAACCCTCCCTGCCTTTTTAGTATGACCTAGAGATTAAGCGACCGAATCATGACAACTCATAAATTCATTGAAAGTGTCTTTCAAAAAAAAAAAATGTTGATGCTGTTGCAACAATTTCATACGGTGATAATAAGTCGATTAAAGAAGCAATGTCTTACATTAAGTCTTGATCTACATTTATTCAGTTTCAATAAAATACCTCTTGTAGAGTTAGAACTCAATATGAATAAATGTCCTTGAAATTTCATAAATATAAATCATAACAGCTTGTAACAAGAGTGAAATCTACCAACTTTAACGTAAATTAACTTTAAAAAAGTGTCCTTCCTGAGTATAGAACCCGGGGCCTCCGCTTGCGAGGCGAGAGAGTTAGCCACTGCACTACAGAGAACTTGACTTTCGGACTTGAAATTAACAATCAGTATCAATGGAACTAGAAAGGAACCAGTAAGAACTAGAAATATCTGCACTTCTCTTTCGTTTTACACTTAGTATTGTACGCAAGTGTTTACCTGACACACAAGAATAGTCCATATCGAATTGCATGTAAGCCATCAATATTGACTTAACTGTAAATCGTAAATATGTTTTTCTCCAATACAATTATCGCTTTTAAAAACGAAAATGCTCGAACATGTAAGTACCAGGTAAATACTTACACAAAATATAAAAATCGTTACGGTATCCTAAACAACACCCACTTACAACCAATCGAAATAATATATTTGATTTTCCCGCTGCATAATAATAAAAATCCCACTAGATACCTTTCCACCCTGCTAGATGCCTCTCTAGTGTAAATAGCTACCAATCGAAATAATTTATTTCATTTTCCCGCTGCATAATAATAGAATACGAGTATTATTTACAACATTTCATTGGTCGAAAAACTAGGTCAAAAGTGAGCTTAGACAGCTAACGCCGAATAACGCCGAAAAAAAGATAACACTGGTAGTAGACTATGCCTTAGCAATCAGCAGAGGCAGTGATTTCTATCCATCTGGTCTTTCCTTAAAATAAAACAGATGCAATCAAGTAATTCAACATTATAAAATAAACACCCTGTCACATTTGGAAGTCTCTTAGTGTGAAGCACGAACACTTATAGACCTTGTAAATAGATTCATAGATATCAATAAATATATTCATGCTATTCCAGTTTATGCAAGTTTCATTCTTATCTGAGCGTGTTTGAACTGACACTTTCTCTTATAAAAGTCACACCAATGCACCTTTTTTGACCAGAAAAGAACAAACATCAAGGCATCAAGCATAATTGTGATAGTAAGGATGATTACGTACATCGCAGCTCTCTTCTGCATTTCTGCAGTCTATGTAAGTAGATTTGCTTTGTAGGCAGATTTTATTTCTGAAATTGTTCACCGATTAACATAAAACGTTAATCTCGATGTCATACGTCCGATTTCTCTATCTCTCTTTAGGCGGGAACAACAACAAGGCACCCTCATGCTACTCACACAACTCACGCTCATACAACGCATGAGCCTAACGAGGTGGACGGCATCACCTTTACATACAATGGTGTCACGGTAAGTAAAATTACTTGCGTTGAAGTCATTTCTAGTCTGTGGAATAATACATGTATCTTTTTTATTTTGCAAGTCTGATGTGAGCATTCAGAAAAATCAATATATTCCGTCCTGTTCTGTTGTGTTTCTCTTTCTGGGCTGAAGGTAATAAAACCGAGATTGGAAACCAGTCTCAAATCTCAAGCATCTGATTGGCTGAAATGGCGACTGGTCGGCATTTCAGCCAATCAGATGCATGAGATTTGAGACTGGTTTCCTTGCTCAGTTTTATAACCTATAGGTATATTGTAACCTGTAAGAGCTTATAACAATGCTCCAGTACATTTTTTATTTCATTTAACATTGAATCTGCTGAGCTATATGTTTAACAATATAGTCTATATTTAGTAAATATTTACATTCCTATTGATTTCTTCGTTTAAAAAAATTCGGTTCATTTTGCATGAATCGCATGACCTGTAATGACGTCAGTAACGTCATGGCTGTTACTATTGAAAACTCCCACGTATTACTCCCCCTTTTCACTTAATACTAATTTTTGAAAGCGTTCGACTTAAGTTTATTTAAAGAAAAAAATGAATAAAATGTAAATATAAGTAATGATTCTTATTTTGGTGCGGTTCATGCAGATTGGACGTGCACGCGAGAGCTGGCAAATTTACCATAAAGCGCTAGCGCGCTTTATGGATTTGCCAGCTCTCGCGTGCACGTCCAATCTGCATGAACCGCACCAAAATAAGAATCATTCCTTAAATACACTAATCGGTTAGACATTTCTATTAGCGGAATATAAGTCTTCGGGAAGGTGACGTCATTTTAAGAAATAACGTGTTAAAGTTGAGCAGACGACATTGCTTACTATGCATTTGGCGGTAAAAACAACATTCTGATCAAAGCGTAAAACGGAATTACAAATTAGTAATGAGGAAAATAATAGATCACTATAACATCTTTCTAAATATATTGAAGTTACTGTACCTTATTTCTTCGCATCTTTGGACTTTGAATATTTTGGTTTTCAATTATTAAATCCCATAAACCTAAATTTGACAGACTTATAATCTCAGTTTGAGAATATTACTTAAAAATATCGATCTCATCATTAGTTAGGAAAGAGGCGAAAACCTTCACATTTTTGAAAACAACAACAACAACAACATCTTGTTGCTTTATCTTAGGTCAAGATATGTGAAAATTTCACAAAGTTAAATATATAGAATACAATGTAACATATCTTAACCATTTCCCCGTATTTGTCAAGTTTTCATTTTGATTCAGTAGAGAAACAAATGAAATGTGACATTACATCATCCGCGTATCCTTTCTCGCGGTGTGCCCCAAAATTTAAGCAGATTTTGATTATGCGCTTGTCAAACAAGGACCAGTCTCAAATTTAAAATAACATCTGATTTGTTGAAATGGGACCAGTTTTTAGGTAACATATAACTACTTTTCAGCATGATCTCGTAGTAAAACAGGTTTCCAACAATGTATACAACTGCTATATAGTAGCTGTTTCAATGGACGAAATGACAGCGGTCCATTCTGATACTGGAATGAGAGCCTTAGAGGTATGTGTGCTTTCTTTTTATTCGGCGTTAGCTGTCTAAGCTCACTTTTGACCTAGTTTTTCGACCAATGAAATATTGTAAATAATACTCGTATTCTCTTATTATGCAGAGGGAAAATGAAATAAACTATTTCGATTGGTAGCTATTTACACCATAGAGGCATCTAGCAGGGTGGAGAGGTATCTAGTGGGATTTTTATTATTATGCAGCGGAAAAATCAAATAGATTATTTCGATTGGTGTTGTATTGGAGACAAACATATTTACGATTTAAATAACCAGTTAAGTCAATATTGATGGTTTAAATACATTTTTATATGGAATATTCTTGGGTGTCAGGTAAACACTTGCATACAACACACAGTGTAAAACGAAAGAGAAGTGTAGATATTTCTAATTCTTACTGGTTTCTTTCTACTTCCTTTGAAACTGTTCGTTGTAGTGTAGTGGCTAACACTCTCGCCTCTGACGCGGAGGCCCCGTGTTCAAAACTCAGGAGGGACACTTTTTTTAAAGTTAATTACGTACAAGTTGGTAGATTTCGCTTTTTTAACAGGCTGTTTGTATTTATTTTTATTAAATTTCAAGGACATTTATTCATCTTGAGTTCTAACTCTACAAGAGGTATTTTATTGAAACTGAATAAATGTAGACAAGACTTAATGTAAGACATTGCTTCTTTAATCGACTTGTTATCACTGTATGAAATTGTTGCATCAGCTTCAACATTTTTTTTGAAAGACACTTTAAATGAATTTATGAGTTGTCATGATTCGGTCGCTTAAAATCTAGGTCATACTAAGAAGGCAGGGAGGGTTCGTCAACAGCTATAACAAGTAAAATAAAATAACTAAACTGTGTCTGCTTCGCCTCTCTGTATTTCCTTCTTTCTTATATACATGTACATGTATATATAAATCTTTTCCATCAACGCCGTTTATCTTTTTTAAAGATATTTCTTGTTTGTGAATGGTTTTTGATTAATTTTATAGGAAAGTATTGAATGTAAACATTTTTTGCCATTCATATACAATATAAATTCAATTTCCGCCTGGGAAAGCAACTAATTCAGTAACCAATGTTCATGTGTTTATTTAACTTTTGCTTTTATGCGACAAAATAAATGGGTCTCGTAATATGGTGTGCTTTGATTTCTAAATTTCTAAACATTAACCAATCCCATGCGATTTTCTGTAATTCTCTTTAAATGCTGCCACTTATAAACTAGTATTAGCTGCCTACTTTCATCTGTTGTATATCACTGTTTAATTTTTCACAGCAATGTGCCTGAATTATCTAGCATTAGCTGTAACTTGTCGATAATAGTCATGTATAACTTTCGTTGCATCTTTCTATTGCTTTCTCACCAACCGGAAGACCTTTTCTTTGCATTATGTAATATACTGTGTTATATTGCCCTTATTGTATGTTACCATACTTGGGTGTAAATAAAAGATCTGTTCTGTTCTGTTCAGCTCTCATCTGTGTTATCAGTTTCATTTGTTCTGTTGTATATAATTCTTTTTTTCTTTAGCAACTCCGTGTTTTGAGTTATCTAGCATTGGCAACTCCGTGTTTTGAGTTATCTGGCATTATCAACACCCTGTTTGAGTTATCTGGCATAAGTAACTCCATGTTTTGAGTTATCTGGCATAAGCAATGTGCTGTGTGTTCTGTTGTATATTACTTTTGTTTTCTTTTTTCAGCTTCGTGCTTTGAGCAAACTGTCAACAGCTACCCCAATAGCCATGTCTGCCGTGGACAAACATAACCTAGGGCTCTGTGGTCACGCCGCACATGGAACTATGCATTATTACACTGTACCATAATTTAATTAAAATTCTGTGAAATAAAATTGTTCGATCATTTCCTTTAGGAATTTACTCAAACACAAATATGCATGATGGATACCCATTAAGTATTAAAACAGATATGCACATATGATGCATCATATTTCCATACTCTGCACAATATCAGTTCAATTCTCATATTTACATTCCTAAATATTCTCAAATACTGAGGTGTATTTGTGGTATCACGTATTTTTGAATGGATGTTAGAACAAACATATTGACGAGAAAGCGAAAAGCTGCAACTCATGGGAAAACGCGCGTGCTCGTCGACGTCACCAGAAAAACATTGTGCACATTCCAATAGTTATTTTCTAATGCAAAATGGAAACAGCACAATGTTTGTGAATCATACGTGGGTTACAAAGTGCAAATACCATGCACTTGCTCAATAAGAAAATCTCATTCTAAATGCAGGCGAAGTCAGCTGTGGACCAATATACGGCACACTTTTCGACATGTAGAAAACTTTTGTTAACCCTCTTACGCCGGAGTCATTATTTTAGGATGTTGTTGACGTCGCGGCGGAAATGACGTTACGGAGCGCCAAAGTTAACGTCGCTATTAATTTCGATGCGGTTTGAGACTCATAAAAATTATGTATTTGTTCAAGCGTCATCATGGTCATAAGTGTATCTTCATTTACTTTTTGTTAAAATTAATAATTTTAATATGAGTACATTGCATTTATTCATATTGTATATTTACAACTTTCTCCGCCATTTGTGTTTGAAGAAACTAATGCGATGAAGCATAAACGTACTCTGAAACAGAACATGCGTATAGTATGTTTGTGATCGGACACAAAAACCGACAACCGGTCTTTAACAAAGTACCGGAGGAAACTAATTTCTCAGTTAGAATGCCCGTGTACCGGTGTACTCAATTTCACTATCCGAATGCATCATCTTCCGATTTTTTGTTGAAAGAAAAAGAAAATGCCGGTAAATAATGCCGTTAAATTATTTGTTCTTATTTAAATTGTGATACACATGAATGGTTGCACGGCAATCCATCTGGTGTGAGTTTTAGATATAACTCATGATTTACTTTAATTGCATTCGCATGACTCGTGGATAGTTTATGCGCAAACGAAATCTTTGAAAAAAAGATCGGGAACCGGACTACTAAAGAAAATATTAGTTTCTATCAGGCAGTAAAAACGGTTTGCTGAATTGGTTGTCCATCCGTCCCATTCAGGTTGGAGTTCCAGATTTCCAGGTATTAAAACCTGAGGGTATAATACGAGTAAAGCGTTGGTTGTGCATCTCAGCGGCCTTTCGAAGAGAAGTAGGAGAAGTGAATTTAATAGCCGTCATTGTATATTATATACCGGGTATTTGTTCCGCTTTTCACAAAGGATTAACATGATTTGTATCGATTGCAAATTTAAAAAAAAATGCGTCAGATTTTGACAAGAAAGTTCACAGGTCTTTTTACATGTGTCTGCTCTGTGTATTCGTCAAAATAAATGGGAAAAAGAGACAACCACTGAATTGAACCAATTAAAGTGCCATATATTTTCGTCTTCCAGATTTCTGATTCATAGAAATTTAAGTATTTCTTGATTTAGTTTTGTTCGCCTAGAAAAAATATATAGCCGTTTTATTGAAAAACCAGCATACTTGTTTTTATGCCAGGATGGTGCATCGTATTTTGTAACAAAAGTAGATTCTAATTCCGGGCAAATCAAACTTTTACCGAAATGCAACTTTTTTCATAAATATCGGGGTTATTAGCAGATTTTCCAACAATGCTTTAGTAAGGAAAAAGTATTTATAAAAACAAAAATTTTCTTTTAATCCGGAGAAATATTCTTTTATCATCATTAAAAATTTTAGGCGCATTACAAATACTGATCGATTGTCTAGTTGATCGATAAATTGTTTGATTGATAGGATAATCGATTTATCAAATGATTGACTGATCGATCTATCGACTAATCAATATATTAGCATCCAAACCCTTTATACATTAATCAGTCACCTTTTATTTTTTCCACAATCCGCATCCAGCCACCCGATTGATACATTGTAGACTAGCCACCCAGTACTTCTTTCTTTTTGTAAGAAATGATACGTATGCTATCCGTCGGCTTGTTTATTCAGGACTAAATAATGTTATTTGCATGAAATCGTAAAATGCATGTTGATGGGTTTTAATTTAATCGAATTATAAATTATTCGCATTCCAAACTTCATTATACTTCGTTAAATAGATAAGGTACACGTAATATTTCTGGAAAATGCTTAAAATGGAACTCTTTGCCTAGGCCGACTGTTCTTGCTTTCACGGAAATTTCATCCTCGCCTATAAACCTTTTACAACATTTAACTATAACATTTCCTAAGCATTAGACAATGAAATATAAGATCTTGATAAGGAACTCGCACACCCGGATGGTAAAATTTTTACCATGCATTTGATGTCTTGACGCGACCGCCGTAACGACATAGAGCATATGACGCCAAAAGTGAGCCCGAAAATGACGTCGGTTTGTTTTTAATGACGTCATTAACCCTTTCGCTGCCGTAACGTTATTAAAAGATGCCAAATGTTTTATGACGTCGCAGCTATAATGCGACGACGATTATTATTCGCGCGTTAAACGTTAATTGATAACGTGTTGTTTTGCCACTGTACTAATTTGACCACTGGCATTAAAAATGTGGTTTGCTATTTGGCGCCTATTAATTTTCAAGTTGCAGCGATCTGTTGCTGAATGAAGGAAGGTTTGCGCCATCTTGAAAACGCTGTTCGAGGACATATTAGCAGAAGCATAATTATAAAGCAATGAAATGCACACAAGTCCATATGACTTGGATGTCGGACCATAATATTTAGCGTTGTTATTTATTTTAAGAAATTAGATGTCCTTTTATCATGCGCGGTTATGTAACAGTGTACGTCGAAAATCTGAGTACCTTTTCCTAAAGGCGTGTGACAACGCGGAAATGTAACCACATCTTTTTTTATAGACACTTCTTCAAACGTAAAGTTCTCGCATTTAGTACACAAATTTTGAGTAATATAAGTACGATGGGTCTAGACGAAAATACCTTTAAAAACAAAACTGAAGAAAAGAGAACATAATTTTAGAAGAAAAAGCAATAAAATCATTGAAAAGAAAAAGGAGCACAACCTTGCTTCAATTCTCAACATTTTTCGGGTCACTTTTCCGAAGAAGTTCATCGTAACGATGCAATGTTCAGACTAACGCTTTACACCCAATAAAAGAAAAATTTAAGCCCGTCTTGCAACAACAAAGGTGCTATCTAATAATTAAACTATCGACGGAGATCTAAATATATAAATGAAGTATTTACCTTCCCGTGTTCTCACACGCCGCCATCATGAAAAGGTTCTCTGAGGTACACTATTATCGTACAGTGCCCCATACTTTCACCAAAAACACAGGTCTTCAAGGATATTTGTTTTATTTTTTCTGTTAATTGCTTAATTTATGAAATTATGATGATGGTAATGATGACGATGACGATGATGATAATACAAAGTTTTTCTAAAGTGGTTTGTGGCGTGCTGTCTCTTAATTTATCTTCGGCGGGTGCGATTGGGCATATACATGTATTTGGGTGTTTTTTCATATATTCTATGCTTTAGGAACTTCATGCTGATCGACAAATTAATTCAGATTTGATGTATAAAAACAACATACTATAATATTTTGGTTACATGTATGTATATTTTTACATGATAAACATACTTTTGAGCATGATAGTATTTCTTAATTTCGCTAAAAGTAATGATGTTATGTTCTTTAAAATTAAATTATTCTGACATATTTTCGCTTTGAATTGTGAAAGAAACTGCCATAAATTTTGTTTCAAACATTTACTGTGTATATTTTTAGGCCAGACCTTGAATGTTTCGTCTTACAAAAACTCCTAACTATTTTTTTCTAAAATGAAAAAAAAAATTCATTTTCCGATTTTTTTTATTACGACCGTACCCATTTGGTATTAAAACCTAAAAAGCGAGTGAATGAGAATGAATCAAACGATGGAATCAAAAGTTTTCCGAATTGTGCTGACTATTTTCTTTTACACAATTTAAAATCCATTTTTTAAAAACAATCCAAGTAAACCGTTCACTTTTATCATGGTAGCCTCTAAGGCGCTGTAAACGTTTTTCAAGCAACGTTTTTAGGCTCAATTTCGGGGCCGAAAAAGATATTCTTGAAATAATGAATCCATTGGTTCAACTTTTAGTCGCTACATCCTCTAGGAAAACATTTTAAAAACTATATCTGGTTCCCATGATGGCGCATTTTAGGCAGACAAGACTGAGATCGACAGCGCCAAGTCATTAAAGACCTATGAAAGCGAATTTATGCTTATATTCTAGTGTTAATAAGTTATTTTTTTATTTAAAAGTGAAAAGTTTGCTTTACAAAAATATTGTGTTTAGTGAAAAAGCTGGGACAGATGGTACAAGGCTTGAAGATTACTTGTGGCTGTATACATGAACAGACGCCTCAATCACACAATTGCAGCATAAAAATATTTAAAAAAAACATTTACAAATTTTATCCTGTAATATATTGTTTTGTCAGTAGTAAGAGGTAATCTAAATAAAGCAAACTTGTACAAAAGAGGTTTGAAAGTTGATTGTAAATGACAGTCACATCTTTATCTTTTTTTTATATTTCGACCTACCGTACTAATTTTTCAAGAAAATTATTGTAAGACTAAAAATAAGAAAGGTGTCGCCTTATGAACAAATTTAAAGATATATATGTAAATTATCTGATTATGTAAGGAATCATTACCAAATAGTAATTTAAAAATTAAATACATTTATATTTATATCATGGTTACGTAAAGAATCAAAAAGTAAGATTCTACTTTGAAATCGGGACAATCAAAGAAGAAATAAGAAGCTAAGTTACAGTTGCAACACTGTACGAGATAATAGCTAAGCCGATGGAGAAAATGTTTTATTTTGTTACATTTATCAAGTTCTTTTAACGATTTTCTTTTAAAACATTCAATATTGATAACTCGGATTTATGACGTAAGCTTCGAATGTCAAAAAAGCTAATCTAGTTCCCGACTTCCCTATAATAGTTTGCATTGCTATCAAGGAGCGAAGAGCCACCCCAGTTGTCAGTTTGTTACAGCGCACATGCTTATGGGGCACATCGATCTAAAAACAACAGACAAATGTGGAACTGGCTTATATATGCTCTACAAAAATAAATGACTGCCTCCACCGTCCGACTAGTTCCTGGCCTGCATGTTACCGAGCTACAAAAATGTTGTAAAGCCGAGATTGTGATTTGCTCATAATAAATGCGAACACCAAATACATCGTTTGTAATATAAATTGTATAAGGTTTAATTAGGTAGTCGTCATTTTCAACCCTTATTTGGAATCGCCAAACATTTTTATGTTACCATACATTTTCGCCGAGGATTCCTGATGTTAAAAGTTACAACAATCAACAACAACAAAAATAAGATAACATGGTAAGAAATCCACAAAAACCTAGTCGAATCGTTCTCACTCCGAAACGTTTGGTATTTTGTGAAAGTTAAATCATAAGGAAGAATCCGAGGTTTGAGAACTTAAAACATTCTTTTAATCCTCTCTTCTTAGATATTGTAAGCGGCAAACAACTTGGACGAATTTAAGAACTCGTGCGTAAAGTCTTTTACATCATACATCAATTTGTCTAAATATCTCCCTTAACAGATTTGGGCACATAAAACTGGGTGAAAGACGCGAATCCAAGGTATAGGTTGTATTAAGGTAAATAACTCAGTATTCCTCCGTGGTCCATTCGAATGAAGTCCGTTTTAATATATGCTATTTTTTATCTTCACCTGGGGGCCTCCTAACCGTTAGAAATCGACCTGTTTGTGACTTGTTTGCAGGAATTACATATCATGAAAATAAATTAAAGCAATGTCATGCCTATATCTCGTTTGGTAGAGGCGTAGTAGTTCCGGAAGAGCGGATGTATATTTTTGTCACCTTATTTGCGATACCGCGTTTAAAATAGGGTCTGTTCGGTTAGAGATCAGTAATTTTCTTATAAGTAAGTTAACCCTCCCCCTCCCCCAATTGCTGTGTGTTTTTGAATAGATGAAATGTAGATCTTCACAGTCATATATGGTTGTCTAGAAATTAAGATGATAGAAACATGTTAAATGTGCATTGAATATTGGGAATTTAACATTGGGGTCTATAGGAAATGGATTTACTTTGTTCAACCTATATCCATGTTTGCGAAATAACGCAACCTTGAGTGACAATTTAAAAGACGTAGTTATGTCAATATATCTGCACGAGATTTGGCGTTATTATTTCATTTCTATATTACGTATATAAGGCTGATTATACGGTTCTTAAGTGTTGAAGTTCCTGTGTGGACTTTGTTTATCTTAAACGAAGTTGAATATATATTCCTTGCGGTTGACTTTTTCAAGACTGCATAGGAAAGACACAGTTTTGAGGGAAAAATAGTTTTGCTATTGAAACATTTAAAACAATGATATATTTCTAATTTCGTATCCCATCTGCGCGTACTTGACCATGATCATTACTCGCACTGGTTTTTCATAAAAGTGATACAACTGATATTTTATATGGCAATTCATGGGAATTTCTGTTTTAATCAATTCGTTTCCAACGTAACGTCAAAATAATTTTAACGTACGTTAATGGCGGGAAATCTTTGCATATAACGAGATTGACTTATTCTGACGTCACGTAAATGAGTCGAAAATGTGTATAAACAACTGTAATGGGATGAAATTGGTTTAATAGGTAAAAGACAGAAAGAAAACTGAGTATAAATACGGACTGCCAAAATTGGCCCAGATTGGCCCGTCGGCACTGAACGTAGTTTATAAGATTGGCCCAGATTGGCCCATCGGCACAGAAGTGGTTAAAGAAAATATGTTTACATGCAATCATGGCGCGCCATTTGCTAATAAAATCTTACAACTATCAAAATATGACAAGGAATATACATTTTTGTAAT
The DNA here is from genome assembly GCA_038501625.1 of Corbicula japonica. NCBI lineage: Eukaryota > Metazoa > Mollusca > Bivalvia > Venerida > Cyrenidae > Corbicula > Corbicula japonica. The sequence goes on from JAZAYU010000047.1 coordinate 184,394, forward strand.
TTAATATCATTGTATTTTAAAAGCGACTTATATGTCGCTCTCGGTCTCTCCCGATAAGCGACTTTAATGTCGCTCTCGGCGTTATACGGGAGCGACATAAAAGTCGCTCTCGGCGTAAGAGGGTTTTAACGTCCAGTCTATTTTGAATATAGATGACACGTTGTAATAACATTGTCAGTTGGCATCACCTGGGCCCAAGATTATTAAACTAAATCTGGAGACCAGTCTCGCCATTTCAGCCAATCAGATGCTTGAGATGCGAGACTGGTCTCCAATCTTCGTTTTATGACATTGGGCCAAGTCCTGTACGTCGTCTTCTGTCCGATTACAGTCACGTTCCGTTTATTTTTGCAAACATGACCCATTAACAACGAATCCTGACTGTTTTTGTCATTTAAGTTCATAAAAACTGATAATATTTCTTCTATCTACACAAAACACACTAAAATTTACTGATATCGTGATACGAAAATATGAAAATCCGACTGAAGACCAGTTCTAACTGGACAAACGTACTGACGTAAATATGGGTCAGAAATAAGTCTTTAATGCTGATAGCATTTCTTGTAGATAACATTTTGTCGAAAATGACAACAGTACAGAAACGATGTTTCGAATTATCAGTGAATTACAAATTTGTATTGCGAATTGATGAACGTTTATTTTGGATTTCAAACGTCTGATTTTTTTATTTTATAAATTTTAAATATCAATTTTTGGTTAGTCAAAAAATTACACACTAAAGAAACACAGACCATCAAAATAGGAAAAGGCTTTTTGTGAAGACAGAGTTAAAGTCTTAGTAGCATTCAACTGCACAGAAAATAAAAATTCACACTTAAGCTCAATGTTGGACAGTATCTATAAACAACAAATGTTTTATCTTTAAGCATACCTGTACTTAGATCTGATTTGTCTTCAGCATTGTGACGCACCATGGTAAATTGGGCTTATATGCGAATAGTGTAGACCCAGGTCAGCCAACGCATCAGCTATTCAGTCAGTGAATCATTCTTGGTGCATGTAAACAATAGTTTAGATCCTCTTCAGACCGCGTTATTTGATCCACACATATCAAAAAGTAAATAATCCCCATTTTGTTGCGATACGTCGTGCGGTGGATCTTTACATGTATCAGAAGTTTTTTATGTCAAATGTTTGGTGCTTACATCAAAAAGAATCTCTAAACGATTGATTTGAAGGTTTGCTAGGTTACTTAGGTGTTCTGAATAACAAGCACACCGCTATTTGCGATACATGTCGACCTTACTGCTAAATGGGCGTATGAATTTAATATTATGGTTGATTTCTTTATTTGAGAATTTTAAGGCAGTGAAGCAAAAGAGCAGGAACGCGTGTTGCGAAGTCGTTCGTTCTGGCAAAGTAAAACCTACAATCTTATACTACTTTTTGGTTTCAAATCTCTTCCTCACCAAACTCTCAAGCAAAAGCACACATTTACTCGCTGCAGAAATTTTGTTACAAACACGTCATCGTTTTGCTTAAAATTTGAATTTGATTGGAGAAACTCTCAACAGAAAAGCAAGAACACTGTACAAGATTGATTTGTGCATCTGCCAGCAAACACAATTACCTCGTACGTAAAGGAAGCAGGGAGAAAATGTATTTCTACCTATCGTTAGTTAAGCATTTCGTCCGCCATTGCTACAAGGTATATATACTTTTAGCAATTCAAAAGTCGATTCGTTAACCACAATTTATCATTAGAAAAGCACATCCCATTTAATTATACTTACCATTGAGAACAAGATATACAATATTATAACAATTTATTTTGTTTTCCTAGAATAAAATTTGTTTGAGAAAATATTTTTCATCATGGGTTATAAATGTAAGGGTCTTCCATAGTCTTCATAACTTTATGTTAAATATTTATGTTGTATTTTATGTGCTTATGATGAACAAATAGAGTTTAAACTAAAATGCTCATGTTGGAATCTAAACTGATGGTTTTTGTTGTTGGGATGTAAATAGATTAGAATTTTAAATTCATTTATTAATATATATTTCAATATAAGATTTTACGAAATATTCATACATTCTAAAGACGGTTACTTCATTTGGAAATGAAATGATGTTTTAGTTCGATCTCCATTTTGATAACAAAGAATATCATTTAGACTGTATTATTAAGCTCTTTTAATTTTGTTCATTTATCATTAAAAGGTGTATGTGTATGAGGAACTACTATGTACTTATTGTTTACGTCAATAAATTGTGAACATATTCAACCTAACACGTGAAAAACTATTCGTCTAAATTCAGGGCAAGAAAAGTTCTCAAAATACAAATTGTAAAGCGTACCACTTCTTTTTTTGTTTTCTCTCTTCCCTTTCAAAATCTCTTAATTTGACAAACGAACGGTGACTGACGTTGATAAAAGATACACATATATATTAACATAGACATGTATTTAAAGTACATTAATATCCAGTTTATTCCAATTTCATTCTTATCTCAGCGTGTGGGAACTGACACTTGCTCTTATAAAAGCTAATCCAATGCTCTTCTAAGCACCAGAAAAGAACAAAGCATCAAGCATTATTGTGATATTTAGGATGAATACATACCTTGCAGCACTTTTCTGCATTTCTGCAGTCTTTGTAAGTATATTTTTTTCATTTTTATTTGTTCACCGATTATATCGATTGTTACCCTTAACGTCATACGACCGATTTCTCTTTACCTGGAATATTTATACTGTGCCCAAGATCATAAAACTAAATCTTGAGATCAGTCTCAAATCTCAAACATCTGATTGGCTGAAATGGCGACCAGTCGCCATTTCAGCCAATCAGATCCTTGAGATTTGAGACTGATCTCAAATCTTAGTTTTATGATCTTGGGCCCTGGCGTCTTAACTTTCTCGCAGTGATCTAGCTTTTTTTCTGACAAATTACAGTAAAGCGTAAGACTGCAAACCAATATGGGCATATGAAAAAGATACATTGAGAATAACAGGTTACTGTCTTGTGATTACATGTGATATTTGACTAGGCCGATACAGTCGTAGGAGAGGCAAAGCTTTGCCGAGCCCTTTCAAACCAAATCGGACGGACGACATCAACTATCATCAAAAGAAAGTAACACAGTAAATACTTTTGCACGGCAAAAACAAGTCTTGATCACTGACGTTTTATGAATGGGCATTTCTTATGTTGCCGAGTGACCCCTTTAACAACACAATACAACGTCTAAGCTGTTTTTTTTGTTTTACTTACTAGAGGAACATATCTTGCAACAAGTACATGATTCATCACGATAATTATATAATGAGTACGTTTGATAATTCCAGGCGACAACAACAACAAAGCACCCTCATATTACCCATGCTACCCACACAACTCATGCTCATACAACGCATGAGCCTAACGTGGTGGACGGAATCACCTTCTCATACAATGGTGTCACGGTAAGTTCATTCACTTACGTTGTACTCATTTCTAGTCTGTCGAATAATGCATGTATCTTTTTTGTATTTTGCAAGTTCTAATGTCTTAAACATTTTGCAAGTCTAATGTCTAAAAATCAATATATTCTGTTATGTTTTTCTGCTGTTCTATACTTCTCTCATTCTAGGTTTGTTTAACCATATTTTATTGCATAAAATAATGCTCTAGTACCGTTTTATACGTAACTGTGTTTCAGCATGATCTGGTAGTAAAACAGGTGTCCAACAATGTATACAACTGCTATATAGTAGCTGTTTCAATGGACGAACTGGCAGCCGTCCACTCTGATACTGGAATGAGAGCCTTAGAGGTATAATTGCTTTTTTATTTTTGAAAGTAATATTGTTTGTTTTATGTTGTAATATTACATTTAATGTTAACACATTGTAAATCATATACAATATTTATCAAATGTGTATTTCCATCTTGTAAAGCAACACATTCCGTACACCGTGTTTATGTTCAGTGTTCTATTTTCAGCTTCGTGCTTTGAGCAGTCTCTCAACAGCTACCCCAGTAGCCATGTCTGCCGTGGACAAACATAACTTAAACCTCTGTGGTCACGCCCTACACGGATCTATGCATTATTACACTGTACCATAATTTAATTAAAGTTCTGTGAAATAAAATATGACTTTCATTTGTTTCCTTTACGTAATCCCTCAAACACAAATATACACGACGGGTAACCATGTGGTATTAAAACAGAAACGCATATACAGTGTATTATCTTCACATACTCTGCAAAATATATTTGCACTCCTAAATATTCTCAGTTCTAACCAAATATTGTGGACAAATCGTGAATAACAGCTGTTTTAAATGGCTGTTGAAACAGCCACATTGACGACAAAACAATGTGAACAGTCCAATAGACTAAGCTTGTTATAGCGCCGGATCAAATGTTTTCTGATGCGAAAAGGAAACAATTTAAACATTTATCATAGCAGAGAGCAAGATGAGTGTAAATATTCTTTTCGAACTCTCTTTTATGTAGAATAGGCTTCTCAGTATAAAGGCTATTATTTGTTTTCTTGAAAGAGTATGTGAAGATGTATTGTCGGTGTGACGTTATAAACTGACCCACATAGATTAAAGACCCACTGGTCCACTGGTGCTTGACCAGCCGCCCCACCCCCTGACAACCCCTACTAATACGCCCATTTTTGGTAAAAATGGTTTCAAGTCACTAATATTATTCTATTCTATCAAAATATGCGAAAATACACAGTCAAAATCGTATTCTAAACAAGAAATATCTTTAAAAAAGATAAACGGCGTTGATGGAAAAGATTTATATATACATGTATATAAGAAAGAAAGAAATACAGAGAGGCAAAGCAGACACAGTTTAGTTATTTTATTTTATTTGTTATAGCTGTCGACGAACCCTCCCTGCCTTCTTAGTATGACTTAGAGATTAAGCGACCGAATCATGACAACTCATAAATTTATTGAAAGTGTCTTTCAAAAAAAATGTTGAAGCTGTTGCAACAATTTCATACAGTGATAACAAGTCGATTAAAGATACTGAAGCAAAATATTCAGTTTCAATAAAATACCTCGTGTAGAGTGAGAATTCAAGATGAATAAATGTCCTTGAAATTTAATAAAATTTAATATAAATAATAACAGCCTGTTACAAGAGCGAAATCTACCAACTTTTAAGTATATTAACTTTAAAAAAGTGTCCGTCCTGAGTATTGAACCCGGGGCCTCCGCTTGAGAGGCGAGAGTGTTAGCCACTACACTACAGTAAACTTGTCTTTCGTACTTGAAATTAACAATGAGTATCAAAGGAACTAGAAAGGAACCAGTAAGAACTAGGAATATCTACACTTCTCTTTCGTTTTACACTGTGTATTGTATGCAAGTGTTTACCTGACACCCAAGAATATTCCATATAATATTGTATTTAAGCCATCAATATTGACTTAACTGGTTACTTAAATCGTAAATATGTTTTTCCTCCAATACAACACCCACTAACAACCAATCGAATTAATCTATTTGATTTTTCCGCTGCATAATAATAAAAATCCCACTAGATACCTCTACACCCTGCTAGATGCCTCTCTGGTGTAAATAGCTACCAATCGAAATTGTAATAGTTTATTTCATTTTCCCTCTGCATAATAAGAGAATACGAGTATTATTTACAACATTTCATTGGTCAGGACGGCTCCAGACCCTACCCTCGTTCGAGAGTCTGATTTTCCTACAATACGGAGGGTTCCTGCCTGACATCTATTTCGTTCAACGCAACAGGGTCTGATCTACAGTAAATGTCAAAAAATCTCACCAAAAACTCGAAATACGAGTACTATTAACAGAAAACGGCCTCCGAAATGCAGGTTATTTTTTTTCATAGATTCTTCACCCCAGTGCGACTTCCGGAAATCCCCTACGCTTTTGTTCGGAGCGTTCTGATTGGTAGAACTATTGACTTAGTCCGGGAAATACTTTGCACACAAATCGTTCGACCAATCAGAAACATGGGTCTTCCCAAAAACCGATTTGCATATTTTATGCCTTGCATTGATATAATGATTTACTCTCTCTTCTTAAGAATGCCTGAAAAATGACACAAAAACACCAGCTTCAAAGAAGGATGCCTCTTCAACAATATATTGATATCTGAATAATTTCTAACGACTAAGTGCATGACAGGTAATAAAACATCTGGGTTACCCTACACGCGTTTCACCTAGTTTTGGAGGTATATATGAGAGACATTTGGGTGACATAAAAAAGGTTAAGGGTATGACATGACTTTCAGGGGTGGCATAAAACATTGTCCTTTTCCACGCATGAATTGCCAGCTAGTCGGCGTGGGCAGTGTAACGCCGCATAAAAGCATCGCCGCATAAACACATTTTTTTATCGTTTATGCGGTGATTTTTAACGCATAAAAATTCGTTTTTATGCGGAAAAAGGCATACTTTTGCCGTATTTAACAATTAAAACACTACTAGTACTTAAAGTGGTTGATATAATATCATCACTATCGGATTTAGTTTTTTTGGTGTCGAGACTTTTAGAGAGGTACATTCTGACAAAGATTTGTTAAAGTCGATTTAATTGTGAACCAAACCAAACAAGTTTTTTGTGTTCACTTAACCAAGCTTTGAACTGCACTTTTAGATAGCCTAGGTAAATTCTGATTTATTAAGATTGATTTAATTGTGAACCAAACCAACTGATCTATCTGCAAAAAAAACCGTTTAAAATGAAGTTTGTTTCAAGCGTGTTTTAATGTCTGTTGAAATAAAACCCAAGTAATGCACATGTGATTTCTAACCATTGCCCCAATCCTGGGGAATACAGGGTCATTTGAAACAATAGGATAGACCCTGACACTCCGGGGTTGGGACAGTAGTTACCACTATGTAGAATAACAATAAAACAAATTTTACTGACTAGGTCAGCGAGCATGTCATTAATATACGTTTTTATTGATGAAAAATCTATTTCAATTTTGACTTAATCAAGGGCCATAATTCTGTCGTTACTGGAACAATAAAAATATAAAAAAATAAAGCAGCTTCCTACACCAATGAATAGAACTCAACACTGAATACTCCCATATTGAATAATTTCGATACGGACGGACATCATCATTACAAACGTCATCACCATCATTTTCTTCAACTAATAAAGCTCTGTTTTAAGCTTTATAAAAATGGTTAATTAAATCCTCTTTATATGGCAAAAAGGCACAATTGCGCCCCATTTAAGAAATCTTTGCTTTATGCATTGTGCGTCACCGCATAAACGCGGTCGCCCTGTTTATGCGTTGAAAATCACCGCATAAACGAAAAAAAAATATGCGGCGATGTTCCTATGCAGCGTTGCAGGGCAGTAATATGCATTTCCATTAATGCCGATGAACAGACTCAATGAAACCGAACTTGCAATATTTTCCTATTTGTCGTATTCGTTGGCTTTTAAAGTTCCATTTACACTCCTCAAAAGTTCTAAGTGCACACTTTTCTTTTTTGAATATCTTAAAGTAAACTTATTCTAATTGAATGAAAGTTTGATATAATGTTAATTATGGTCAAACAATAATATTTTTTGAAAACCGTGCATATGTTTTTTGTATTACGTCATCCACGTCGGCATACGCTATTTATGCGTAATCCCCGTGAGGCAATCGAAATTAATTTTTTTACAATCGTTTTTGTTTATCTCATGTTTACCGACTCCAGATAAACACGAAAAACACACCAACAAATTTTAACCATTGAACGGTTGACGTCAGCAGACAACGACATTCCCGTCAAAATTCGTTTCACTGGCACAACTTCAAATTGGTTGTAAAAATCTTGACGGTTTTCGTAAATGCAAAAGAAATACCTCATTTTTGCATATTTTATTAATTTAAGAAGAAAATCAAACGGTATTATGTTCTAGATTGATTACGCTGCTTACGTTGAACGCTGACGTTACTCAATAGCGTCATTAAATATTTACGTAAATAAACGTAAACTCGAAAATATTAGTGTAACATCTGTTGGATAAGAGTCCAATAAATAACAATTTAAAACTAAAATTTATAGAAATTCAATTAACTTTAAAATCGAATTATTCGAAAATGACGTTTATTTGGTCAAAAAGCGTGTCCGAAAACTGGTCAATTTTATCGAAATGAATACATTTTTTCGTTCGGAAAAGCTGTTACACATCTATCATAGAAAATTGCATCATCCCAAACTGCTAGACAATGCAAAAGCTTTTTGCACAAAGAATTGTGAAAAAAAGGAATTTTCTCCTGAAAATTCTGTAAAAACGTTATGGATAAAATAGAGAAGAGAGCGTGGTCTCATCGTGCCCAGCAGACCATTACAAAGCTACAGGAAGCTATTTCAGTGCAATGGAATTGAAAACTACAGTATTTTCTTTAAATGTACATGACTTTTAATTGATACAGAGATGAGAAAACGATCACAAATGATAGCCGATGCAATGATAATTAACTTGAGAATTGCTCTCTAAGTACAAGTGAGCTAAAATGTTATTATTTTTTAATCTGGTTAAGCAGACTTAAATTTTTTGGTGTGCTTTAATAGAATATTGATACTTCTTCATTGTAATTTACACTATTTTGAAATATTTAATCAAATAATTTGAAAAATCAACATTTATCAAGTGTGCACTTAGAACTTTTGACTAGTGTATATCTATTCTATCAATCTTGCACTCCAGAAAATGAACTATTTTACCGTCAATAACACTTTTTTACGTTATAAGCCCGCGAGCACCTGCTATTACGAAATTTGTGCAACAAGTAGTATGCAATAACAAAATGATGTTTCTTCTAGATTCGGAAAAAATCAACGTTTTTTTTTGGCTTACACTACATTGTACAGAAGGTAGACTAATAATTATATAAATATATACGTAATATAATGGTTGAAATACTTTTTGAGCCAATGACAATGCAGTATTTTTCAAATATTTCGAACCTTAATTCTCATAATGTCGCGCGTCTGGAAAGTGTTTACTATAGGTCGATTTTCTCCACAATATTGTTCGAACATTTATTGATAAAAATGTATAGTTCGTGAACGATCTTAATTCTACAGTGTTCAAGAAGGCGTGAGTTAGAAAGTCTGAAGAAAAGAAAATCATTGAAATATTTTAGCTCTGACTTTTTTGGCTTATGATAATCTTCTTACGACTGTTATCACATAGGCGACCAGTTTAGATCCAGATCACCCATAAAATCAATGTCATCAGTATTTGTACTTTCTCTTTTTTGTCTCAAATAATCTAGTGAATCTAACGGCGAGAAGTGTCGGTCGTGCTCAGACGACACGGATGAGCCCGTTGATGCGGATATAAACTATTTTGCCATGCTATAAAAGATTTATTTATGAAGCAACGGGTAAAATGCAACTTCCACGGATGAACCCTTGTTTCTCAACCCAAGGACAGACTCACGTTTTTTTTCCTGAGAGTCAGTTATGTTCACATGGTGTTTTCAGATAAAAAAAATGCATAATTCACTTCCTAAAATATTCTCTCAGTACATGTTTACGAGCCATTGAATGACAAAGCTAATTTCAGTTTGACTATTGATTTTGTGCATACCCATGTATGGTATTTAGGCGGCGACTGATTTGTCAGTTACAAAAATAATTTCGACCATTATATACGTTATAGTTTATTTTGAGGCTTGTACGAAAAATTAAACGGTCGCCCAGCTGCGCCGGGCCTGACCGTTTAATTTTCGTACAAGCCTCCAAATAAACAATAACCTATACATAATGCAACAGGTTTTCATGTCAACAATCAAGTACAAGACAAGTTGTCTTGGTGAAATAACTCCAACTCACCCATCAGCTTAACAATGTTGCATGCAAAAGCACACAAATATATGAAACATAAGAAGCTAATAGCATTGCAAAGCCAAATGTTTCGTTGGTTTTGTGATCTATGTTCTAAGTATGTTTTATCGTGTATCTTGAAAGTTGAAGGGGTTTCAAGTTGAAACGGATTCCTTTATGTATCCCCATTCCATTAGGTCATCTGTTTCTATTGGCAAAGGTTTGATATGGCGAAACAGTATCCCTTTAATAAGCAAGCGCTATCGTTGCGCCACCGAGACACAAGGTCAAGATCTTTCATGTAAGGAAGCTTATCAGCTAGCTTGCGGAACGTCAGTGGTTCTACCCGCCCAAACCTGAAAATTATACAGGGCACATGCGGTCTTCCCACCAGCATGTAAAGCTGGCATGTACACACCATAATGTCGACGTAAAGGTAGAATGGTCATAAACTGGGAAATAACAACAACAACAATAACAAATGTAAGCAAAAGAAACACGAAATTTACTTGAATTGATATAGAGTATGTAGAGTAAAGGAATGCCTATTGCGTGTTTATAAATAGTGATACGAAACCTTACATAAATATTATCCTGTAAGAGAGCGACTGAGTTAGTTTTGGTTTAAGTTTCTTTAAAACGTCTTTCTTTAAGAAAAATGTTGCCAGTGGTTTCAACATTGTCGCAAAACCTAATTACGGCCTACATGTTGATTTATGACTGTAAGATATGATATTTGGAGCACGAAAGACGAGTTGTGCAAGAACAGGAATAATCGACAAATCATGCTTTATATACGGTGTATTGTGCACTGTAGTCAACTAGTACATATAGTAGATATGCTATCTTTACACACGAAATACATTCCGTGTTTAAAGACGTTGCGTTTCTATTTTTCGGCGTTAGCTGTCTAAGCTCACTTTTGACCTAGTTTTTCGACCAATGAAATGTTGTAAATAATACTCGTATTCTCTTATTATGCAGAGGGAAAATGAAATAAACTATTTCGATTGGTAGCTATTTACGCCAGAGATGCATCTAGCAGGGTGGAGAGGTATCTAGTGGGATTTTTATTATTATGCAGCGGAAAAATCACATAGATTATTTCGATTGGTTGTTAGTGGGTGTTGTATTGGAGAAAAAAACATATTTACGATCTAAATAACCAGTTAAGTCAATATTGATGGCTTAAATACAATTTTATATTGAATATTCTTGGGTGTCAGGTAAACACTTGCATACAAGTTTACACAGTGTAAAACGAAAGAGAAGTGTAGATATTTCTAGTTCTTACTGGTTCCTTTCTAGTTCCTTTGATACTGATTGTTAATTTCAAGTAAACAAGGTCATTGTAGTGTAGTGGATGACACTCTCGCCTCGCAAGCGGAGGCCACGGGTTCAATACACAGGACGGAAACATTTTTTTAAAGTTAATTTACGTAAAAGTTGGTAGATTTCGCACTTGTAACAGGCTGTTTGTATTTTTTTAAATTAAGTTTCAAGGACATTTATTCATCTTGAGTTCTAACTCTACAAGATGTATTTTATTGAAACTGAATAAATGTAGATCAAGACTTAATGTAAGACATTGCTTCTTTAATCGACTTGTTATCACTGTATGAAATTGTTGCAACAGCTTGAACATTTGTTTTTGAAAGACACTTTCAATGAATTTATGAGTTGTCATGATTCGGTCGCTTAATCTCTAGGTCATACTAAGAAGGCAGGGAGGGTTCGTCAACAGCTATAACAAGTAAAATAAAATAACTAAACTGTGTCTGCTTCGCCTCTCTGTATTTCTTTCTTTCTTATATACGTGTATATATAAATATTTTCCATCAACGCCGTTTATCTTTTTTAAAGATATTTCTTGTTAATATATATTTCTTTATATCATAAAAATGTTTATTAGCCCTACATGTGTTACCAAGTGCGATAAATACCATATGCACCAGGTCAACATGCGAATCTACTTAAAACAAGCTCATACCGGGTAATGCACATATGCAGTCAGCTGTGGTCCACCATGTCTCATATTACATTACGGCACAATCCATGACCAGAGCCCAAGATTATAAAACTGAGCATGGAAACAAGTGTCAAATCTCAAGCATCTGATTGGTTGAAATGGCGACTGGTCGCCATTTCACACAATCAGACGCTTGAGAGTTGAGACAAGTTTCCAATCTCTGCTATATAACCTTCAGCCCAGTAGAAATAGTTCGTAATGTGCGTGCATATGTTTAGATGTACATTTTGTGATAACTCAAAAATTATTTCCGTCGTCTTCGTAGTTCTCCGTACAATTCCGTTTTCAGCAGTTTTGGTCACGTTTGTAAAATCAAAACCCTGACCTTGTTTGTCATGTCATTTTATAACTACTGATCATAATTGTTCTATCTAGGTCTCGGTAAGGTCGTTTAGTAAACACCTTTTTGCTTGACGTTGATACGTATTTGCTTCTTATGTTTTATATTTTCGCGTTTTTTGAATGCACGATTGTCGAGTTGATTGGTGGGTTGGGGTAATTCACCAAGACAACTGTTATAGTTCGATTTTGACCCGTGAGCTGTGACCTTTCGGACAAGTCCACTGTTATAATACTAAATAGGTAAAGTGCGTCATTTTACAGAGTAACCGTTTAATGACTACTTATATGACATTAAAACCTATTCAAAGCAGTACATGTTTAGTCACGACGCAATGGCTCAGTGGATAAGATGGACTATGATGTAAGATATTGCATGTTCGAATCCAATAAAAGTAACTTTTATTTTTGTCTTTCATTTCCTTTTTATAATTTTAATTTAGTTCGTATGATATTATTTTTAATAGTATTGAGCTATTTTATCTTTATATTTTGCACCCACCTTTTAATTTTGTTCATGTTTTTTTCCATTTTAACAATATATTTTTGTTAAGCAGCTTGCCATGACCCGATACACCTCCGTAACAAAGGAGCGTTGACAATTGTGAATCCCGGCGTTCTGTAAACACTAAGTCTTGTTTTTACATTCTCTTTCTTTTATAATTTACATAATTCAAAACCACTTTGTAGAATGTTTTGCATCGCCCAAAAACTGTGTTTTGAGTAAGCATTGATCGCGACATTTTGCCAACTCGCTTGCTGAAAGCCTACTCGAAATTTGTTCGGTTTAGTATCATTTTTGTCGGTGTCTACACGAATGTGTGAAAAATGACATTAAAAACAGAAAAAAGAGAAATCTTCTGGTGCGATTCGAACGCACAACCCCTATGTCATGTTACCATAAATCAGAAGCGTTACTGCCACGGCCATGAAACCTTTTGTTATAGAACATAATGAGCTATGATGGGAATATCTAACTTCCCTACTTTGTGGAATATTCCAAAAATCTATAAATACAAAAGTACATTCACGGCTCAATGCGTAAAATCGGACTATACATGTTAATTCATATAAAACCCTGTCGTGGCAAGTGTGTGGTCAATGAACCACATAACTTCCAGTTGCTAATTGTTTTGCAACTGATCGTTCCAATGCGCTACCTTCTCCGTTATCTTTTTTGTTAACTGTTTTTGGTATCTTATTGGACATTGATCTTTTTTATAATTTCATGCTCTCTTTACTTGCGAGTTTAATATTTGTAATGTCCCAACTGTACGCCGTACTGCCGATAATATAGTTAATAACTACGGTCTACAATTAATTGACTTGTTAAAAAATAATCTGTTATATTTCTTGAATGGAAGAATCGGACCGGATTTTGAAAAATCAAAACCTACATGTAGAAACGTTAGCACTGTAGACTATTTTGTTTCAAGTTCCGCAGTTTTTAAAAATGTCATAGATTTTTGCGTTCATGATTTCTGTGATCTTTACTCAGACGTCCATTGTCCAATATCATTAACACTGAAAAGCAAGTTTAACAAAAATACCACGCGGCAAAATTCTGAAAAGTTATCAAGCATAAAAATATGGGATCCGGATAAAAAGGAATTATTTATCGAAAATTTTGACATTCTACGTTTGGTTGAAATCGAATCGAAATTAGATAGAATTACTGAAGAAAGAGTTTTTACACAGTCTACTATTGATGATATAGTAACCGACATTGGTAATTTGTTCGCCGAAAATTCTAAAGAAACTTTTGGTATGGTGCTTCGGACGAACCATAAGCCAAACCGTAATAAAAAACGCGCATGGTTTAATAAAGATTGTCATCAAATGAGAAACATATACCATAAAACACGCAAATTATATAACAAATACAAAACGGAATATAACAAAGAACGCTTAAAGGAAGTAAGCAAACAATACAAAGAAACGCTGCGTATCTCAAATAAAAACTTTAATTTAAGTCGAATAAATAAACTTCGTAATCTAAAGCATGCAGATCCAAGACAATATTGGAAGATAATTAACACTGATTCTAGTAAATCGACATATAACGCAAATCTTGATGACTTTTACACATTCTTTAAAAACGTTAATGAAACACAAGTAAATGAAACAGAAACGGATGACTTAAATTTAAATTTAAATAACATGGAAAACGATGAAATTAATAAAGAAATAAGCGAACAAGAAATTATAAAAGCGGCAAATGCTCTTAAAAATAACAAATCGCCAGGTTGTGATAATATAGTAAACGAGCAAATTAAAGCGACTTTACATTATATGTTACCTGTTTACAAGAAATTGTTTAACATTATATTTAATGAAGGCATCGTACCTGAATGTTGGACAATAGGCATCATTAAACCAATATATAAAAACAAAGGGGATCCCAAACTGCCTGAAAACTACAGACCAATTTCATTACTTAGTTGCTTTGGAAAATTATTTACAAGTATTTTAAACAACAGACTTACAGCATGGGCGGAGCGGATTAATCTTATTTCACAAAATCAATCGGGATTTAGGAAAAAACATTCAACCGTTGACAATTTATTTATTTTAAAAAGTTTAATAGACATTGTGCATTTTGACAAGAAAAAACTATTATGCTGCTTTGTTGATTTTAAACAATGTTTTGACTCAATTTGGAGGATCGGATTATGGAAAAAATTGTTAAATGAAAATATAAACGGAAAATGTTTCAATATTATTAAAAGCATGTATAATAATATAAAATCAAAAATTCAAACAATTGAGGGTAGTACCCCATTTTTTAACTGTGTAAACGGTGTGAGACAAGGTGAGAATTTATCTCCCTTTTTATTTAGCATATACTTAAATGACCTTGAAGATTACTTAAGGAACAGAAATATTAATGGTATAGAAAAACATGAAATTGTTGATAATTCACATATGTATCTTAAACTTTTGATATTGTTGTATGCAGACGATACTGTTATTTTTAGCGATAATGAGACTGATATGCAGAACGCACTCAATTCTTTTAAAGATTATTGTGATATTTGGAAATTAACAGTAAATGTTGACAAAACAAAAATTATTATTTTTAGTAAAGGGAGAATATCCCAAAGCAGAAACTTCAAAATAGGCACAGAAAATATTGAAACAATAACAGATTACAAATATTTAGGTGTTTACTTTTCTAGAACAGGTTCTTTCACAAAAACAAAACAATATTTAGCAGAGCAAGCAAACAAAGCCATGTTTTCTCTTCTCAGAAAGATAAACAACCTCTCGTTGCCATACGATATTCAAATAGATCTTTTCGAAAAAACAATAAAGCCAATTTTATTATACGGATGTGAAATTTGGGGGTTTGGAAATATTGATATTTTAGAACGAGTTCAACTGAAATTTTATAAATACATTTTTGGTTTAAAGAAGTCAACACCATCTCATATGATTTATGGTGAGTTAGGTGTAATGCCAATTAATATAGAAATTAAGAAAAGAGTGATATCTTATTGGACAAAAATTGCTGATAATTCAGAGGAAACTAATACAACATTAGCACACATTGTTTACAAATTTATCATCAATCTTCATATGAAAAACAAAGTTAAATCAGAATGGATTAATAATGTTAAAACAATTTTGTGTTCACATGGATATTCAGGAGTTTGGTATAGTCAAAGTTTTTTAAACAAGAAATGGCTTACAAAAAGTATTCATAGAAAATTACAAGATAGTTTTATTCAAAGTTGGATGTCTGAAATAAATCGTAGTTCAAATACTTTATATAAAACGTATAAATCAGATTTCAAACAAAGCAAATATATATCGGTCTTACCCAGTTATCTCAGTAAATCAATGATAGCATTTTTTACAAGAAATCACCATTTGCCCATTGAACTGGGAAGATGGAGAGGTATTCCTCTTAACGAAAGAACATGTAATTATTGTGGAGATTTAGGCGATGAATTTCATTATATCTTACAGTGTAATCACTTTAATACCTTAAGAAAAAAATATGTCAAACCCTTCTATTGTAGGAGACCGAATATACAGAAACTTAAAGACCTTTTAAATACGGAAAATAGATTTGAATTAAAGAAACTAAGTTTATTCATGGACATCATTAGAAAAACCATAAACTCATGACAAACCGTATTTCAAGGATAGCAAAATATCATAAAATTATATAACTGTACAACTACTATTTTCATAATAAACAATTATATGCATGTTCTTTTCCATACACGCTACTACTGCAATAATCTAAATCAGTATATTGTTTGCATAAACTATTGCTGTTTAAGAATAATAATTTCGTTACAACTACACATATTATGTAATATATGTTGAATCGTCGTTTCCAATAATTATTATATTGTCGTCATTGATTAACATATTGTATGTATTTCATGTTTTTTGCTATTGTTGTTCTTTGTATTAAGAAACTTGGCATGTAAATAAAAGTTTGAAAAGTTGAAAAAAAAAACTTCTCTACCTTTTGGCTGTGTGGGAAGGCGGTGTTTTCTGAAGGTGGCAATCCATGATTCTACATTTTTGACAAAACTCTTAAATATACTGTTATCCTGAAGGTCTTTTTTAAACCAGCTAAAGTTTACACACTATTTTAGTTTCTTAGCAAAACATTTGGTCAGAAATAAATTGTTTATGCCCATTTTAATATGATAATTGTTCGAGGTTTCTCTTTACTTAAATGTTTGTTTTGCAAAACCAAACATGTCAACCTAGCTACTTATCACGGGGTAGGACTCAAGATTCCAGGAAAGTGCTTCTTAAAATTTCAATCTCTCTGGCCAAAGTGAAAATGAGAATTAAATAGTTCAAAACGGTGTTCGAGCAACCATACTGATGCCCTCTGGATCCTCACCTTTAATCTCTGGGTTCGAAATAGATCTCTACTTCTTTAACACGGTTCTCGTTTTTTTTTAAATGTGTTGTTCATACAGTCGAGGGCAAGAGTCGTTTAATGTGATGCACAATGACAAATGAGGGTAACTTTACTGCAGCAGTTGTAAATCTTGACAAAGGATAATACCTTAGCGTATTACTTAACGAAATAAGTAGCGATATAATTCTCAATGTTTAACAGGTTTTCTCAAAGCTGCCGGTTAACGGATGTGAAATGTATGTTACATGTACCCATTTTCACGGTCTCCGTTGGGAAGTTATCTTAAGCAGAAGATGGAGTGAAACTCGGAAATGCGATGCTTTGTAAAGGTTCAACGAAGGAGGGTGTGAGGTTGGTCACTCTCGAACCTGGTTTTAACCCCCAATGGCATATTGTTTTGCCACAGACCGTTCCAATGCGTAAACCCTCAGATCTCTTTATTTCGTTCATTGTTTGTGTTGTCTTTTTTGAAACTGATCATTTTATAAAGCCATCCTTTCTTTTCTTCTTTGCTGTTTGCTACAGGGTGGGTTTGTTTTCTGAGTGTGGCTATTTCGGATATTCATATTTCACTTTTTGTGGCATATGTTACGAGTTGAAAGCGACTACCCACTACAGATCCGGAGACTGTGGATTCAAATCCCACCAGGAGTGGGATTCGTCTGCTGTTTCCCCAATCCAAAGTCGGCGCGAGTATTAGTTTGCAACCCAAGAAGCAGACATCGAAGGGGCATGATTTTGGAAGAAGTTAAGAATTTGTTTCACAATAGATGTAAAATAAACCAGTTTAAACTAAACTTAAGTTGTACAGTGAAAGTCTTTAACGCTTTAAATAACAGACTACATGCCGATCCACTTTAAGCAAGTTCCGTTCTTATCTCAGCGCGTGTATTCTTATACTTTCACTCATAAAAGTCGAACAAGATCAAGGCACCGAGCACTAATATTGTGATATTCAGGATGAATACGTACATTACAGCTCTCTTCTGCATTTCTGCAGTCTTTGTAAGTAGACTTCCTTTTGTGTAGAATTTATTTTAATAATTTACTTGTTTGTTTTAAAATGAAGAAAATATGTGTATTGTTGTTTTTTTTTCTAAGTTAAATATTGATTTTTGTTTCGCGAGTGAACACCAATCATTGAGCAACTCGTGTAAATGTTGACATGTAAAATAAAATAAATATTTCCCTGAAACAAAGAAATTTTCCTTTAATAAAAGGTTTTCTTGTCAAACATATATGAACAAGTTGATAAGAAGGTAATAAAGTTTAGAAAAAATATGAAAAGGAACTTTGAAAGCCATCGAACATGACAAATATGAAAATATTGCAAACTTGGTTTGACTGAGCCTGTTCAAATACAGTAATGGAAATGCATGTTACTGACCCCGCCGCCTAGCCCCGGGTTCAGCGCAACTCAATATTTACGACAAAAAACAGTACAATATAAATGTAAATTAGTTTTAAAACAGTGTAAGTACCAATTATATTGCATTGAAGAAACTATATTATGCCCCCCTCCCCCCCAAAAACCCATTCAAACGACTGTTACCTATGGAGTTCTAGTCTCTATCTCCCATAATACCAGCAATTCCAAAAATGATTATGCTTTAGATCTGATGCTGAAATGTGGCAGCAAAAACAAATGATGATTTTCTTTTATTTTATCAAAACGTTTTGAATTAAAATTCACATATTTATTGACTTTCATAATTCTAAAGTTTATTGTCCAATTTCGGGTTTTGTCCGGGAGTACGGCGTGTATAATATATTTATTATTATTTACCTATTGCAAATGAAACACATTTGAAGAGCAAGTAGAGAACACTGAAGTTGGTTGATCAAACTTTTAAGTTACCAAGTACAGCCGACTTTTTCGCCAACACAAGTTCAACCTTTAATCATTGCGATAGTTATATAATAAGAAAGTTTGATCCTTCTAGGCGACAACAACGAGACATCCTCATAATACCCATGCTACCCACACAACTCACGCCCATACAACACATGAACCTAACGAGATGGACGGAATCACATTTTATTACAGTGGTATTACGGTAAGATAAATTACATTCGTTTCAGTGGAAATTAAAAATCTTTTTTAAATATTTCATATCTAAAGTACAGGAGCTTGACTTTTTATTTATTAAATTTCTGTCTACTCTAACTTTTTCATAGACATTTTTTGCAAATAATATAGTTGAGTTTCAGACTTAACCAATGAAATTTTTATTCAACTGGTCCATTAACAAGGATCATAAAGACTGAGTTGAAGAGCCGCAGCCCTCATCCCATATCGTCCTCGCCAGATAAAACTGACCGGTTGATCAACAATGCTGTAACCTATTTCCTATATATTATATGTTAACTGCATTTCAGCATGATCTTATAATAAGACAAATTGCCCACAAGATGTACAACTGCTACATAGTTGCTGTTACAGCCGACGAACTGGCAGTAGTTCACTCTGATACTGGAATGAGAACCTTAGAGGTAGGAGAGCTTTTGACAAATATTGAACGAAATCATGTTTCTTTAATATTTAAATGTACACTTGCAATCAATAAAAAGTTACATGTGCCACATCTTCTATTTTTCATATTTTGGGTGGGTTACGTTTATACAGTATTAATGAAGTTTGTAAAGGTTTTACAATAGAAGGTTTATCTCTGTGTGCATAATTCTGAATGATATTGATATCTCGCACTGTGATTTTTAGTGATATCCTCCCATTCCCCTACAAGTGATTGTATGAGCTACGGAAAGTTATTTTAGACCATTGTGGGTTGTGTTTTAGTGTTAAATGGTTTATCTCCTCCAAAATAGGAAATCATTCTTTTCTGTGAATTCTTATCTTAGGACGAGCAACTTTGACTGAATAAAAAAGGACTTAAAGACAGCAAAACACAGTTTTTAATAAGTTATTTTAATTAAAAATGATTTAATAGTTATTTTAAATAAAATACTTAATAGACTTATAAAAAATAAAGGTTTAACATGATGTTAACATTTTTACCTCCATTATAATAATATCATTTAAAGTTAAACTTTTACTTAACGTTGTAAATCACTATAATTGGATTTGCATTTTTCCACAAGAAATACTATGAACATCATGCTCAATGTTGAACTATTTTTATTTAGAGTATATGTTTTCTTATTTGACGGAACTATAGTCTCATAGTAGTGTATGCTTTGAACATTAACATGAAAAAGTCTGCTATGTGAGGCGGCTGACATCAAGTTTCGTGTTGACGTGTCTTCGACATTGCGATCAGCCGATCCGAACAAATATACACCTGGAAAAAAGTTAAGCACCCCCGACTTTTTTTTCAACCCACCTATATTCAAAGTTTCACAATGTGAAATTGTCATGTGTTTTTTCCTTTCTGTGAACTACTTTGGATAATATTGATCATTATGTGTCAGAATAAAACAATATCATAAAAAAATAACAAAATTTTATTAACAAATGAGATCATTGAAATTCATATGACTTTTTCACAATATCTCAGTCCTTCACAAGTATTGTCATACAGAGTTCATAAACACTGAATTTAATTCATTTTTCACTTCAGTAGATCAATTATCATCATAACAAAATTCGTATCACAGATAAATGTCAATATCGGGTGTATCCGCCATTTGCCTGGATAACTGCTGCAACCCTCCTACGCATACTGCCTGTAAGCCTTCTGATCTGCTGCTGCGTTATCCGTCGCCATTCCTGATGTAACCGAGCCTCTAACCTGAATGCTTTCATCCCTTTAACAATATAGTGAAGAAAATTTGAAACCTAAAATTATTAAATTTTGATTTAATATGTTAAAAATAAACGGAAAACAAATAGGGGGTGCTTAACTTTTTTCCAGGTGTATATGTATTATCTCGACCTTTCGTGTTTTCGTTACTTCGACATTTCGCCTCGTCGACACATATGAAACACGAAATGGCGAAATTAGCCACCGTACTAGTGTTGTATATCACTATAATTCTCTTTGACAGATCCGAGCTTTGGGTCAGCTTTCATCAGCTACACCAGTGGACATGTCTGCAGTAGATAAACATAACTTGCAATCCTGTGGTCACGCAGCTCATAATGGAACTGTGCATTATTATACTGTACCATGATTTCATTAAAATTCTCTGAAAGTTAAATGTGTAAGCGTCCTTTTTTAATTTACCTTTTTTCCTTAATCACAACTATACACGACGGAGAATCACGTGGGATTCAAACAGCACCAAAGTGATAATATATCTTCATAGTGAAGCAATTAAAATCTTTACAACAAAATTACAACTTTGTGTGAAGAAATCATTGTGCGGTCAACATTTCACGCATACAGCGTATGTTTTACTCTAGACTGAAACTTTCTTCATGTTAAGTAAGTCAAATGTTAAATTTTAAAAATTTTAAAAAAGAATTTTATTTTTGGTGGAATTATAGTGTATAGCAAATCGAGTTGAAACTCTGGTCACCTGATGAGTGTATATTATTAACACAATTGACAAACAAGCATATTTTTTACAAATTGCATTTATGGATTTGTATTTTTCTAACGGAAACTTATTTACGAATATATGTTTGAATTAGGATTAATATATTATAATCTTTGCGCTTGAAATATGGAATATCATGATTTGTTTCTTATTATAAGAAAACATGATTTGTTTTGTTTTTTGGAAATGTGTAGCCGATAGAAATATAATTACATTCATTATTGCAACATACAGTTGTACTGAAAGTTTGAAACACTCAAAAAGTAGCATTGCGACTTAGAAGTTGAATATCAACAATCGCAAAAAGGTAAACATAACAGAAAATGTTATTTTTAGGAGAGAAAATTTACTCTTTGGGTTCATTCTGGTTTCACTCTTTACTTCAAAGTACAAAATTTTACAAGTTTTTACAGAATGTGTTATGGTCGTAATGTGAGTGACCTTGTTATGGCATATATAGATATATTTAAATGAGTACATGCTATTCTAGTTTTAACATGTTACATTCTTATCTCAGCGTAATGACACTCTACGACGGTACATTTTAGGGAAAGAGACATAAGCACTAAGCATGGTTATGATATTTAGGATGAAAACGTGTATTTCAGCTCTCTTAAGCATTTCTACAGTCTATGTATGTAGCTTTGTTTTGCGGCTAGATTTTTTCTATACATATACTAATTAATTATTTTATACCCATTGAATCATACACTCGATGTCTTATAATGCCGATTTTTTCACTTGAACTGACTGATTTATAGCGTTTCTGTTTTGCATACCATCTTTGAGAAGGATCAAAATTGTTATGTTTATTGGTGTAAATATCGAGTTGCGCTCAACCCGGGGCCAGGCGGCGTCGGCAGTAATATATAATTTCTCTTACTGCCCATGAACAGGCTCAATCAAACCGAGTTCCATGTTCACCATCATATACATACCATCGTTTGGACTGGATCAAAATTGTACTGTTATTAGTGTGAATTTTGAGTTGCGCTCAATCCGGGGCTAGGCGGCGTGGTAGTAATAAGCATTACCATAACTGCCCATGAACAGACTCAATCAATCCGAGTCTGCAATATTTTGATATTTGTCGTGTCCGATGGCTTTCAAAGTTCCCTTTTCATCTATTGCATCGCTCTAGAATTATCTGTCAATTTTATAAAGAGTCGGATTAAGATGCGAGGGTATTCGAGTTTGATCTGTGAGTATGTTAAAGTCGGGTGAATATGTTTCGTAAGAACCCGACTATAAACCCATAACCTTTACATTTTAACCTTTATGTCGTCTATTTGTTTCTTATACTTATTGAAAAAGATGAAAAAGGAACTTTGAAGAACCTTGACCACTGAAAAAAACAGAAAAAGAAAAAAAAAGAAAAACGATATAAAGACACGGCATGAATTTTTACCATGTCCAAATCATTGAAGCAGTACGATTTAACCTGTATATTTAGTCGAGTACAACTGACCCCTTAACCAATACTGTAACAATAGTCTAAAAACTGATTTTTATTTTACTGGACGAACATACTGTGTAAATGTTTATTTATTATGACAGAAACCTAGACTTAAAGCTTTCTTGATTCCTGATTATGATAATGATATAATTGGCAAGTTTGATTCTCCTAGGCGGCAACAACAACAACAAGAACAACAACAACAAACGCAACAACGTACCATTATGT
The DNA here is from genome assembly GCA_038501625.1 of Corbicula japonica. Lineage (NCBI taxonomy): Eukaryota > Metazoa > Mollusca > Bivalvia > Venerida > Cyrenidae > Corbicula > Corbicula japonica. The sequence goes on from JAZAYU010000047.1 coordinate 207,645, forward strand.
AAGCCGCGTTCATACAACAGTTGAGCCTAACGAGGTAGATGGCTTTACCTTCGTATACAATCCTTTTACGGTAAGTACATTCACTTAAGAGAGAGTCATGTCTAGTCAGAGATGTTACACAATCTATGTCACATATACAGTTAAACATGTCTACAAAGACCACAGGGGAGAACCCAAAAGTGGTCTTTAAAGGCAAATGATCTTTATTCACAGGTAAATTTCTTCTTTAAAACAGTCAGCGGGAAAAAAAGTGTGGTCTTTGTCCACAGGTGGTCTTTGTTTACAGATGGTCTTTAGCACGGGTTTTACTGTATATTTTTAATTATGTATACTGCTGATAAGGCTGCAGATAATTTAATTATATTCTGACGATACAATATATTAATTTTCAAACTGAAAAGTTTAATAGTACAAATGGTTGTACGCTCAGTCTAACTTTCTCTTCTGAGAAGTAATATTCTTACTGCACACAATTCACAAATCACAAAGTTAGGCATCTACGGTTTTCCGTATACATCTCGTATTATACTCTATTTTGTCTACTTTGGTCTATTAAATCTTGGGAGAAAATCAAGTAACGCTTGCAATAAATATATTATATAGCCATTTTTACAGATGGTTGTTAATATGACAGTATCACTATATTGACTTCTTAAGACATATCACGTCGCTCTCTTCCCTGGAACCTGGTTTAAACCCCCCAGTGGCGATTTGTTTTTGCACTGACCGTTCGAATACGGTATCCCCAAAGGTTCTCTTTCTCGTCAATTGTTTGTGGCGTCCTATTTGAATTGACATACTTATAATAAACATGCTCTCTCTCTCTCTCCCTCTCTTCTTTTTCGCTTTGTGGGGAGGCTTTGTTTTGTAAGTGTGGCGATTCCTAATATGCATTAATTACTTTTTTAAACTAAGATAATATTAATTATAGTTTAGGTTATTGTATTTATAACAAGTAATAGAAAACCCTATGGATAATTATTTTCACCCATTGTTGCTTACTTAATGTTGCAAATGATCTATCTTTAGATATTGATGACCCATGTGCAGCATCTTACGGGATTTACATTTTTCACACGTTATTCGCTATAGTTCTAAATAATAGTGCCTCTAGCTGGGAGCGCCTAGCCCTGCAATTCCTGCGAAGCTACCAATTGAGCTAACCGGGACAACCCCCCAAAAAGGTTAATCGGATAGCCCTTATATACTTAACAATTACTGCATGACATCGGTAACGGGCTATTTTACTGATAACAGTACTAACTATATGTACGGGGAGACTTTTTACGACCGCCACACTGCACAAATAGCGGTACAGTTACTGTGAATTTCATATGATAGTGCCTCTAGCTGGGAGCGAACCCGCACCGTCACGGCGACAGCGCCTAGACCTGCTATTCCTGCGACGCAACCAATTGAGCTAACCGTGACAACCCCCCAAAACGGTTGATCGGATAGCCCTGATATACGTAACAATCACTGCATGACATCGTTAACGGGTTATTTTACTGATAACAGTACTGACTATATGTACGGGGAGACTTTACGGCCGCCACGCTGCGCAAATAGCGTTACTGTGAATTTCAAATGATAGTGCCTCTAGCTGGGAGCGAACCCGCACCGTCAAGGCGACAGCGCCTAGCCCTGCAATAATTATTCCTCAGACGCAATCAAATGGGCTAAAGAGATTGAACTTAAAAAAAAGATTTAAAAAGCACTATTTGCATTACATTTAGAAACAGGGGGGGGGGGGGGGGGGTACGGTGTCACAAATTAAGAAAAATATGTCGCACGTTGTTTGTCGATATACAGATTTGATAAACTGCAGTTTTAAGTCACTACTGTGTTGCAACAATGTAGTTTTTATTCAGAATTTTATGAGATTTATTTACTTCAAAGCAAAAGAAACTGTGCACTTTTCATTTTTAGATTTTCTCAGAATATACAGATGGAATGTTGTCATGTTTGGTATCATTGTAAAGGATATTCATTTGTCTTTTAAATAAATGTAATTTTGTAGTCGTGTTTTATTGTACGTAAGTGTACGACGCGTAGACGTACAGTAGGTGTCAAAACCAAAATTACAGAAATAACCGAGAGATGATTTTCTTGTGTTGATTTACTGAATTTCGATCAAAATTGATGCGAAATGCAACAATATCGCGTGTGTCCGACATTCTGTCCAACCACCCGCACAACACGTCGTCTCATTGAGTTTACGTAACGCTGTATGACGTTTGCTGGAAGTTGGCTGTGGGATCAACATTCGACATTCGACATTCAATGTCCCGCAGTGCATTGGACATTCAGCACGACATTCGATTTCATGCATGTTTTTGAATGTCCCGCAGTGCATTGGACATTCAGCACGACATTCGATTTCATACATGTTTGTGAATGTCCCGCAGTGCATTGGACATTCAGCACGACATTCGATTTCATGCATGTTTTTGAATGTCCCGCAGTGCATTGGACATTTAGCACGGCATTCGATTTCATGCATGTTTTTGAATGTCCCGCAGTGCATTCGACATTCAGCACGACATTCGATTTCATGCATGTTTTGAATGTCCCGCAGTGCATTCGACATTCAGCACGACATTCGATATAATGCATGTTTTTGAATGTCCGGCAGTGCATTGAACATTCAGCACGTCATTCGATTTCATGCATGTTTTTGAATGTCCCGCAGTGCATTGGACATTCAGCACGACATTCGTTTTCATGCATGTTTTTGAATGTCCCGCAGTGCATTGGACATTCAGCACGACATTCGATTTCATGCATGTTTTTGAATGTCCCGCAGTGCATTCGACATTCAGCACGACATTCGATTTCATGCGTGTTTTTGAATGTCCCGCAGTGCATTCGACATTCAGCACGACATTCGATTTCATGCGTGTTTTTGAATGTCCCGCAGTGCATTCGACATTCAGCACGACATTCGATTTCATGCGTGTTTTTGAATGTCCCGCAGTGCATTGGACACAACACTCAGCACGACATTCGATTTCATGCATGTTTTTGAATGTCCCGCAGTGCATTCGACATTCAGCACCACATTCGATTTCATGCATGTTTGTGAATGTCCCGCAGTGCATTCGACATTCAGCACGACATTCGATTTTATGCATATTTTTGAATGTCCCGCAGTGCATTCGACATTCAGCACGACATTCGATTTTATGCATATTTTTGAATGTCCCGCAGTGCATTGGATATTCAGCACGACATTCGATTTCATGCATGTTTTTGAATGTCTCGCAGTGCATTCGACATTCAGCACGACATTCGATTTCATGCATGTTTTTGAATGTCCCGCAGTGCATTCGACATTCAGCACTACATTCGAGTTCATGTTTGCTTTTGAATGTCCCGCAGTGAATTGGACATTCAGCACTACATTCGATTTCATGCATGTTTTTGAATGTCCCGCAGTGCATTGGACACTCACCACGACATTCGATTTCATGCAATTTTTTAAATGTCCCGCAGTGCATTGGACATTCAGCACGACATTCGATTTCATGCATGTTTGTGAATGTCCCGAAGTGCATTCGACATTCAGCACGACATTCGATTTCATGCATATTTTTGAATGTCCCGCAGTGCATTTGCCCATTCAGCGCTACATTCGATTTCATGCATGTTTTTGAATATCCCGCAGTGCATTCGACATTCAGCACCACATTCGATATCATGCATGTTTTTGAATGTCCCGCAGTGCATTGGACACTCAGCACGACATTCGATTTCATGCATGTTTTTGAATGTCCCGCAGTGCATTGGACATTCAGCACGACATTCGATTTCATGCAAGTTTTTGAATGTCCCGCAGTGCATTGGACATTCAGCACGACATTCGATTTCATGCATGTTTTTGAATGTCCCGCAGTGTATTGGACATTCAGCACGACATTCGATTTCATGCATGTTTTTGAATTGCACGCAGTGCATTCGACATTCAGCACGTTATTCATGTTCATGCATTACTTTGAATGTCCCGCAATGCATTTGACATTCAGCACGACATTAAAAATTCATGCATGACTTTGAATGTCCCGCAGTGCATTCGACATTCAGCACGACATTCGATTTAAACACCTTCTGATTACACTTGAGCTTTTTCGGTAGCTAAAATTGGTACCCGCTCCGCTAACAATTCCCAAATTTCGCTAAGAGAAAGTTTATAAAGTCTGTTCAGCACTGAGATCAACATTTAGCTCGGCATCAAAAAAGGTAAGTTCTTCAATGCTTATCTGTGGGTTGGACATTCAGATGTGCATTCACTAATGTACAGCTGTGAGATCGACATTCAGCTCTGCATTCAAGAGACGTTTATCACCTTTATGTTTTATGTGTTCTATGGGTATTCATTCTGCATTTGAACATTGAGAGCTGTGAAATAGACGTTGGGCATCAAATATGCAGTTCGACGTTCGATATTTAAAACCAATTCGACATTCGACGATAAAGCAAGTTCAAGTGGTCCGGAATAAACTATGATGGGGTGATCCGGAACTACCATTGTTTATGTTGTAATGAATTTGACGTAAGTTCTTCATTTACTTACTCTTATTTTTTGATAACTAATTTGTACCTTTACTCCAATTGCAAGTGACTGTTTTTTCTAACCATTTTGAAGGAATTTGGTGCAGTTGCTTAAGAAGGACCAATTTTACTTTGAAAAATGTTGGTTAACTTTTAGTGACCGAATATTATCCGGACTAATTTTTTTGACTCGGGAAGTTATGTTCAGGCGATAGCCGGAAGTGATCCGGAATAGACCATGTTGGGGTGATTCGGAACTGTCCATTTTTATTTTTTTTTATTGAAATAAACGCAATTTCTTCATTGAGTCACGTCTTATTCTAAAGTTACTAATTTTTACCTTTATTTCGAAAGCAAGTGACTGTTCCTTTGACTATATTGAATGATTATGGTACAGTTGCTAAAGTATGACCAATTTTCCTTTGCAAATACTTGGTTATCTTTAAGTGACCGGAAGTTATTCGGACTTACATTTTTGACTAGGAAAGTAATGTTCAGGCGAAGGCCGGAAGTGATCCGGAATAGACCATGTAAGGGTGATTCGGAACTACCCATTTTTGTGTTTTTTATTTTAATTAAACGAAATGTCTTCATTTACCCAAACTTCATTCATAAGTAACTAATTTGTACCTATATTCTGAATGCAAGTGACTGTTTCTTTGACTAAATTGAAGAATTATGGAACAGTTGCTAAAAGTAGGACCAATTTTACCTTGCAAACTATTGATTAACTTTTTATGACAAGAAACAAATCAAGCAAATTTTTTGTTGGATTCGGGAAGTAATGTTCAGGCGATAGCCGGAAGTGATCCGGTGTAAATCATGTCCCGGTGATCTGGAACTTCCCATTTTTGTAATTTTTATTGAATTACAAGTATTTCCTTGATTTAATCACCTTTATCGTTTAGTAACTAATTTGTACTTTTATTCCGAATGCACGTGACTGTCCCATTGACCATTTTGGAGGACAATGGTAAAATTGCTAAGGTAGGACCAATTTCACCTTGAAAATCTTTAGCTATGTTTTTTTGGGGATTGTTTTTGTTTTGTTCAGGCGGAAGTTATCCGGAATAAACGATGTTGGGATGAAACTGAACTGTCCAAACAGATTTTTAATAAAACGATTTTTTCATATACTCGTCTATTTTATACCGGGTGGGATAAACCGTGTTTAAGTACAGGGAGCGCAATAAAAACGCATCACTCTTAATACCTGAATGAATATATTTTTGCAAGCACTATTTTCTATGTCAAGGAGTAGCGAAAATTCTTTAAAGGAATATGGTACAGTTGCTAAAGTATGACTGATTTTAAGGTTTACTTTTAGTGACAGGAAGTTATTCTGACTAATTTGGACTGGGAAGTAATGTTCTGGCAATAGAAAAAGGAATCCAATAGGGTGATCTGGAACTACCAAAATGTATTGGAACAAGTAATTACCTTTGTTTTTCACCGAATGAATTTTAGTAACCTTCGCAGATGGGTTACTATGTTAAATGTCTTGTTTTTGTACATTAATTTAAATTTGTATGATTTTGTTTGTGAACAGCCCAGGTTGAATTTACGGATTCAAAAGCTCTGTTGTTTTTTTTTAAATATAAACGGGACGGTTTACAGGGGATGATTTACAGGGATGATAAACATAACGCCGAGTGTCGCCTTTTTCTGTCGACTTTTTCAAAATTGTGAAAATTTTCCGAATTTAATTTTGATGTTTTTACTTAAAAAATTGAGAAAAGCTATTCCAATCGAAAAAGCGAATTAAATTTGGCGGTCAACGACTTTGTTATTGCACCATGTCCGTTTTTAGCACCCCGCCCCAACCCCCCCCCCCCCCCCCCCCCCCCCCCCCCCTTTAAAACTGACAAAATAAAGTGCCGTTTATCACCCTTTATCTAAATTGTACAATATTGCAGCAATTACAATTACTTATGGTAATTTTAATTTAAGAACTAAAAATGAATAGAACATAATTTTTTTTAACAACCGGTGCTATTTCAGTGGCTAGTAAACTCACACGATGATTTCACATTTTTGGAGTTTTACCAAGGTCTACATTTTTAAGAAACTTGTTTGTTTGTGATGTTCGGTCTGGTAATATTTTGTCAGTTTGTCAGCGTGCCTTACATATGTTGCAGTATAATTTTAAAGTTATATTAGCTAACTCGGTTTTCGGCTAAATCCTCGTCATAAGGCTGCGATGAGAAACCTCGAGAGATACTGTGGTATCATTATATTGCATGCGGGTTTAATTTTCGCGAAATTCGCACTAGGAAACATGCGCGAAAGAAAGTCCAGTGAAATTTAACCATATGGATGTTATAAAATGATTTATGTCGGGATTCAACTGTCTAACATTCTGCATTACCTAAATATTTCGTTTGGTGCTTTGGTTCTAATTATAAAAAACTTCTGTTACATGTAATATGTCGGCCAATCAAAACAGATTAAACATAGTGACCAACTGTATTAAACCCACACCATCTTTACTTTGTTCCTCAAAAATTGAAGACTGAATTTCAATTCAGATTGAACAATGATAGCTTTTAAAGAAGCTTCTAGACGGCTCGCTTAGCATATTGAATTGAAGTGGATGAGACTATAATTATGTTAACGCATTTAACTATATGTTAACGCATTTAAATTTTTGCATGGAAAATAAAATAATTTCTGTGGCCAAAATACTTCTTTGTACTGTACACAAGCAAACACCGACAGATCAGGCGGAAAGTTATAAAGTTAACTAAAATCGAATGTTTTACAATAAAATCTAATGTGATATGTCTTGTGAAAGAAAATGTAGACTTGTGTGACATTAAACTGGAGAATGGCAATGGCCGAAACATTTTGAAATCAAACAGTTTAAATAGACCTGTTTAGACGGATACAATTAAAAAAAAACTAGCAGTTTTACTTTACTTTTGCATTTTAAACTGAAAACTGAAGAAAATACAAATACACATCCAGTTTGAAAGTAAAAATAATAATAAAAATAACAGAAAAGTTCAATCTCATAATCTATTGCGGTTCCTTCTAGATTTATTATGTGCCCAGGCACATCACGAGACTCGGCATCACTTTCCCACATTACAGTAGAAATTCTTCGTTTATAGTTCAATAGAGACAATATCGATTGAAAGTCATAACATCTAAATCAATGCTATCGGACTGAGTTTGTTAAACTGTGGCATACAACCTAAGATCCACATATGATGTCTTCATTTACACCCATAGACCTTTAAAAGAGTTTTCTTTCATACACACACCGAGAAAACACAGCAATGCAAACTTACAACGAAATATTACAGACATAATATATGTTTTAAACTTATATATCATTTTATTATTTAAGATTCCAGGAGATATTTTACTTAAAATTTTAATTTTCTTGAATCATTTTAACGACACATTTCACCGGGACATGATTTATACCGGATCACTTCCGGCTATCGCCTGAACATTACTTCCCGAATCCAACAAAAAATTTGCTTGATTTTTTTCTTGTCATAAAAAGTTAATAATGACAATAGTTTGCAAGGTAAAATTGGTCCTACTTTTAGCAACTGTTCCATATTTCTTCAATTTAGTCAAAGAAACAGTCACTTGCATTCGGAATATAGGTACAAATTAGTTACTAATGAATGAAGTTTGGGTAGATGAAGAAATTTCGTTTAATTCAAATAAAAACACAAAAAATGGGTAGTTCCGAATCACCCTTACATGGTCTATTCCGGATCACTTCCGGCCTTCGCCTGAACATTACTTTCCTAGTCAAAAAAGTAAGTCCGAATAATTTCCGGTCACTTAAAGATAACCAAGTATTTGCAAAGGAAAATTGGTCATACTTTAGCAACTGTACCATAATCATTCAATACGGTCAAAGGAACAGTCACTTGCATTCGAAATAAAGGTAAAAATTAGTAACTTTAGAATAAGACGTGACTCAATGAAGAAATTGCGTTTATTTCAATAAAAAAACTAAAATGGGTAGTTCTTAATCACCCCAACATGGTCTATTCCGGATCACTTCCGGCTATCGCCTGAATATAACTTCCCGAGTCAAAAAAATTAGTCGGGATAATTTCCGGTCACTAAAAGTTAACCAACATTTTTCAAAGTAAAATTGGTCCTTCTTAAGCAACTGCACCATATTCCATCAAAATGGTTAGAAAAAACAGTCACTTGCATTTGGAGTAAAGGTACAAATTAGTTATTAAAAAATAAGAGTAAGTAAATGAAGAAATTACGTCAAACTCATTACAACATAAAAAATGGTAGTTCCGGATCACCCCATCATAGTTTATTCCGGACCACTTGAACTTGCTTTATCATTGAATGTCGAATTGGTTTTAAATATCGAACGTCGAACTGCATATTTAATGCCCAACGTCTATTTCACAGCTCTCAATGTTCAAATGCAGATATGAATACCCATAGAACACATAAAACATAAAGGTGATAAACGTCTCTTGAATGCAGGGCTGAATGTCGATCTCACAGCTGTACATTGGTGAATGCACATCTGAATGTCCATCCCACAGCTAAACATTGAAGGACTAACCTTTTTTAATGCCCAGCTAAATGTTGATCTCAGAGTTGAACAGACTTTATAATCTTTCTCTTAGCGAAATTTGGGAATTATTAGCCGAGCAAGGTACCAATTTTAGCTAACGGAAAAGCTCAAGTGTAACCGGAAGGTGTTTAAATCGAATGTCGTGCTGAATGTCGAATGCACTGCGGGACATTCAAAAACATGCATGTAAAAAGAATGTCGTGCTGAATGTCGAATGCACTGCGGGACATTCAAAAGCATGCATGAACTTGAATAACATGCTGAATGTCGAATGCACTGCGGGACATTCAAAACATGCATGAAATGGAATGTCGTGCTGAAAGTCGAATGCACTGCGGGACATTCAAAAACATGCATGAAACCGAATGTCGTGCTGAATGTCGAATGCACTGCGGGACATTCAAAGTCATGCCTGAAATCGAATGTCGTGCTGAATGTCGAATGCACTGCGGGACATTCAAAGTCATGCATTAACTTAAATGTCGTGCTGAATGTCGAATGCACTGCGGGACATTAAAAGTCGTGCATGAACTGGAAAAACGTGTTGAATGTCCAAAGCACTGCGTGGAATTCAAAAACAAGCATGAAATCAAATGTCGTGCTGAATATCTAATGCACTGCGGGACATTCAAAAACATGCATGAAATCGAATGTCGTGCTGAATGTCGAATGCACTGCGGGACATTCAAAAACATGCATGAAATCGAATGTCGTGCTGAATGTCGAATGCACTGCGGGACATTCCAAAACAAGCATGAAATCGAATGTCGTGCTGAATGTCGAATGCACTGCGGGACATTCAAAAACATGCATGAAATCGAATGTCGTGCTGAATGTCCAATTCACTGCGGGACATTAAAAAACATGCATGAAATCGAATGTCGTGCTGAATGTCGAATGCACTGCGGGACATTCAAAAACATGCATGAAATCGAATGTCGTGCTGAATGTCCAATTCACTGCGGGACATTCAAAAACAAGCATGAAATCGAATGTCGTGCTGAATGTCGAATGCACTGCGGGACATTATAAAACATGCATGAAATCGAATGTCGTGCTGAATGTCGAATGCACTGCGTTCATTCAAAAACATGCATGAAATCGAATGTCGTGCTGAATGTCGAATGCACTGCGGGACATTCAAAAACATGCATGAAATCGAATGTCGTGCTGAATGTCGAATGCACTGCGGGACATTCACAAACATGCATGAAATCGAATGTCGTGCTGAATGTCGAATGCAGTGCGGGACATTCAAAAACATGCATGAAATCGAATGTAGTGCTGAATGTCCAATTCACTGCGGGACATTCAAAAACAAGCATGAAATCGAATGTCGTGCTGAATGTCGAATGCACTGCGGGACATTCAAAAACATGAATGAAATCGAATGTCGTGCTGAATGTCGAATGCACTGCGGGACATTCAAAAACATGCATGAAATCGAATGTCGTGCTGAATGTCGAATGCACTGCGGGACATTCACAAACATGCATGAAATCGAATGTCGTGCTGAATGTCGAATGCACTGCGGGACATTCAAAAACATGCATGAAATCGAATGTCGTGCTGAATGTCCAATGCACTGCGGGACATTCAAAAACATGCATGAAATCGAATGTCGTGCTGAATGTCCAATTCACTGCGGGACATTCAAAAACATGCATGAAATCGAATGTCGTGCTGAATGTCGAATGCACTGCGGGACATTCACAAACATGCATGAAATCGAATGTCGTGCTGAATGTCGAATGCACTGCGGGACATTCACAAACATGCATGAAATCGAATGTCGTGCTGAATGTTCAATGCACTGCGGGACATTCAAAAACATGCATGAAATCGAATGTCGTGCTGAATGTCGAATGCACTGCGGGACATTTAAAACAAGCATGAAATCGAATGTCGTGCTGAATGTCGAATGCACTGCGGGACATTCAAAAACATGCATGAAATCGAATGTCGTGCTGAATGTCGAATGCACTGCGGGACATTCAAAAACATGCATGAAATCGAATGTCGTGCTGAATGTCGAATGCACTGCGGGACATTCACAAACATGCATGAAATCGAATGTCGTGCTGAATGTCCAATGCACTGCGGGACATTCAAAAACATGCATGAAATCGAATGTCGTGCTGAATGTCTAATGCACTGCGGGACATTCAAAAACATGCATGAAATCGAATGTCGTGCTGAATGTCGAATGCACTGCGGGACATTCAAAAACATGCATGAAATCGAATGTCGTGCTGAATGTCGAATGCACTGCGGGACATTCAAAAACATGCATGAAATCGAATGTAGTGCTGAATGTCAAATTCACTGCGGGACATTCAAAAACATGCATGAAATCGAATGTCGTGCTGAATGTCGAATGCACTGCGGGACATTCACAAACATGCATGAAATCGAATGTCGTGCTGAATGTCCAATGCACTGCGGGATATTCAAAAACATGGATGAAATCGAATGTAGTGCTGAATGTCCAATTCACTGCGGGACATTCAAAAACAAGCATGAAATCGAATGTCGTGCTGAATGTCGAATGCACTGCGGGACATTCAAAAACATGCATGAAATCGAATGTCGTGCTGAATGTCGAATGCACTGCGGGACATTCAAAAACATGCATGAAATCGAATGTCGTGCTGAATGTCGAATGCACTGCGGGACATTCACAAACATGCATGAAATCGAATGTCGTGCTGAATGTCCAATGCACTGCGGGATATTCAAAAACATGGATGAAATCGAATGTAGTGCTGAATGTCCAATTCACTGCGGGACATTCAAAAACAAGCATGAAATCGAATGTCGTGCTGAATGTCGAATGCACTGCGGGACATTCAAAAACATGCATGAAATCGAATTTCGTGCTGAATGTCGAATGCACTGCGGGACATTCAAAAACATGCATGAAATCGAATGTCGTGCTGAATGTCGAATGCACTGCGGGACATTCACAAACATGCATGAAATCGAATGTCGTGCTGAATGTCCAATGCACTGCGGGACATTCAAAAACATGCATGAAATCGAATGTAGTGCTGAATGTCCAATTCACTGCGGGACATTCAAAAACAAGCATGAAATCGAATGTCGTGCTGAATGTCGAATGCACTGCGGGACATTCAAAAACATTCATGAAATCGAATGTCGTGCTGAATGTCGAATGCACTGCGGGACATTCAAAAACATGCATGAAATCGAATGTAGTGCTGAATGTCGAATGCACTGCGGGACATTCAAAAACATGCATGAAATCGAATGTCGTGCTGAATGTCGAATGCACTGCGGGACATTGAATGTCGAATGTCGAATGTTGATCCCACAGCCAGCTTCACAGACTTGTTTGCTGGAAGACGGTTCCATTCCAACAGGAAGGCGTTTTGAAGGTCGTGTAATCGAATGTAGTGCTGAATGTCAAATTCACTGCGGGACATTCGAAAACAAGCATGAAATCGAATGTCGTGCTGAATGTCGAATGCACTGCTGGACAATCACAAACATGCATGAAATCGAATGTCGTGCTGAATGTCGAATGCACTGCGGGACATTCAAAAACATGCATGAAATCGAATGTCGTGCTGAATGTCGAATGCACTGCGGGACATTCATAAACATGCATGAAATCGAATGTCGTGCTGAATGTCGAATGCACTGCGGGACATTCACAAACATGCATGAAGTCGAATGTCGTGCTGAATGTCGAATGCAGTGCGGGACTTTCAAAAACATGCATGAAATCGAATGTAGTGCTGAATGTCCAATTCACTGCGGGACATTCAAAAACAAGCATGAAATCGAATGTCGTGCTGAATGTCGAATGCACTGCGGGACATTTAAAAACATGCATGAAATCGAATGTCGTGCTGAATGTCGAATGCACTGCGGGACATTCAAAAACATGCATGAAATCGAATGTCGTGCTGAATGTCGAATGCACTGCGGGACATTCAAAAACATGCATGAAATCGAATGTCGTGCTGAATGTCGAATGCACTGCGGGACATTCAAAAACAAGCATGAAATCGAATGTCGTGCTGAATGTCAAATGCACTGCGGGACATTCAAAAACATGCATGAAATCGAATGTCGTGCTGAATGTCGAATGCACTGCGGGACATTCAAAAACATGCATGAAATCGAATGTCGTGCTGAATGTCCAATGCACTGCGGGACATTCAAAAACAAGCATGAAATCGAATGTCGTGCTGAATGTCGAATGCACTGCGGGACATTCAAAAACATTCATGAGATCGAATGTCGTGCTGAATGTCGAATGCACTGCGGGACATTCAAAAACATGCATGAAATCGAATGTAGTGCTGAATGTCGAATGCACTGCGGGACATTCAATAACATTCATGAAATCGAATGTCGTGCTGAATGTCGAATGCACTGCGGGACATTGAATGTCGAATGTCGAATGTTGATCCCACAGCCAGCTTCACAGACTTGTTTGCTGGAAGACGGTTCCATTCCAACAGGAAGGCGTTTTGAAGGTCGTGTAAGTTGTTGACGACATGCCTTGATCTTACCCTACGACCAAGAGCATATGCTCTATGGGGTTTAGGTCTGGCCCTTGAAACTGGTACAACAGAGTCGCCTCTGCCCAGCATCATCAAAGCGTCAATACGCTGACGTTCCGAAAGTCGTGGCATATTAGCTGCTTGAAAATTTTTAATTCTCAAGTGATATTCGCACTATACATGTGCAAATGAATGTTAAGACAGCAAGTTTTACCAACTGTGCCTATATATGATGCACGTGTAAAATCAGGCTATTACTTAAAATCTACCCATTATTTGACCAATATCTGTGTGTGTATGCATACACCGTGACGTCCGATTGTGTTATGTGCTAAATTTTGCAACTGTACAACTTGTAGAATCAAAGTTATCCAAAAATGAAAAGTGCACAGTTTCTTTTGCTTTTAAGTATATATAAATTGAAAATATAAACATTATAATAATTTCTCTTCGTTATTTGAAAAAAAAAAACATATATAAATTCAAAACGAAAATGTCCCAATAATGATGCTATAAAACGCTCTGCATGCTTGGTGATTATTTTATTAGTTATGATTTTAAGCAGATTGGTACTCCCCAACAACAGGTTCAAAGCCCAATGTCATATTTTTTTTTCTATTGACAGTTACAAAGCGATACCGTTTCAGGTTATCATTTTCATTATTTGTTTGTGTTTTTTAATTGGTCATGTTTTCTTTTCCATTCTGCCTTTCGGCAGTGTGAGGAGGTAGTGTTTTCTGAATGTGGTTGTTTCTCATATTCATATTTCACTGTTTAAGTGGGTCATTGGAAATAGCGATTTCTTTTATTTAAACGAGCCACTGAAACATTGAAATTAACCAAGCTGAGACAAACGGCAAGCATTTAGCTCTGTTTGATAAGATTCATTTTTAAACAAGTCTATCCTCATATTTCACGACGTTTTCTCTTTTGCTTAAACTTTGTTTCAGCATGATCTTGTAGTAAAACTGATTGCTACAAAAACAGAAAACTGCTATATAGTAGCTGTACCAGCGAACGAAAGAGCGGCTGTTCACACAGCTACTGGATTGAGGACTTTAGAGGTTTGATCAATTGAAAAATGAGCCAGCCTTATACAAAATGACCCTTATCGCATTCTTAAAATTGTTGGGTGCTTACTCCCACCATCCAAACTTTTACTGAACACGTTAGATTTAATGTGCATGATGCCTGTTTTTGGTTATTGAAATAAATGTTTATCTAAATGAGAATTTATCAGTTCCATCCTCAACATATAAATAATTAAATACTTACTGTTAAATAGGCTGTAAAACAACGCATTTAATTGTAACCTAAGGGTCATTTTGTCCGAGACTGGCTCAAATCATAAACGAAATCATGATTATATACCACAGTGTTATATTCAAAGTTAACGTTTTCATTTTGCCTTTTCTTATACAGCTCCGTTAAAATTTGCATTCTTTACCCAGAAAAGCAATGAGTTCCATGCGCATGTTGATATGCTAAATTCTTCTCAGTTTATTAACGAATACAGCGGTCTCGTAGTAATGCATGCTTTTATCCAATACAAACTGTTTTTAATGTGTATCATTATAACAGTTTTCTCTTTGACAGCTCCGTGCCATCACTAATCTGGAGTCAGCTACGCCAGTTGACATATCTGCTGTGGACCAACATAACATTGACCTCTGTGGTCACGCCCTGTTTTACCCCACTATGAATTTTTACACTGTACCATGACTTCATTAAATTTTCTTGAAAGTAAAATATCTTAGCTTCTCTTCTATATACATATTCCTTAAAACAGAAAAAAGACACAAAGGATAGCCAAGTGAAATTCTAACAGCGTCGCATAAACAAAACATAATGCATTTTCTTACTCAATAAATGTTCGTAGATAGTGTAAACAAAATAAGTACATGTAAAAAATACAATTTTAAGCTATGTGTGCACAACCAGTTGTGTGGGTTATCATTGCATAGATACGAAGCATATTTTAACTCCAGACTGAAGATAACCGCCTTTTTCAAGTAAAAATATTGAATTTAGAAAAATATTCATTTTTTCTATATTTTGGAATACACCATACAAAAGAAATCTAATGAAAACAGATAACTTTGACTTGCAACAATTTGTAGGATTTAGAAACATTTCAGCCGCCAGTCACAGGCGGGACCGTACTAACTGACATGTTTAGTATAGCGGGTAAGGGGTTAACGCTGATCAACAGATCAAGGAAAAACACTGGTTTGAGCTTAGCTTTTACATTACTGATTAAAATCACGTGTATGTTTGGCTTGTTGTTATTCTTGGAGGAAATTAGGCTGTGTCCACAGGACACCTATGCCCCCAGATTTATAACACAATTTGTATAATGTATTGCAGATTTTTATATTCGGTGAGAAGTTTCACAATCATTGTTTCATTGTACGGAATGTATTGAAAGCAACCGTGCTGTAGGCAACATAAGATTTAAAAATATATAAAATATATTTTCTAAACGATTTTTACATCCTGCCAGATCATCTGTGCAAGATTAAAAAATCACAAGAAAATAATTTAAAAGAAAGCGCCACATAATTTTATTAATGAAAGTAACTCTAATGAAAATGGTTGCAGAAAAAATACTTTTCGTTACACACACGCAAGTGCAAGTTTGAATGAAATCCACCTCACAGTAAATGAGTAGTTGATGCCAGAATACTGTTGTACTAAAATCAACTTAGGGCCTAAACTCTGAATATGGTTGCAGAAAAAAATCGACCATTTACACATCCCGCCTGATGATCTGTGTTTAACAGTGAAGTATGCCTATCAGGAACCCCCAAAATCAGAAAACACACTCTCCACACACAGCAAAAATGTAGAGAGGAAAAGAGATGCCAAAGAGAATTGGTTTGTAAGAAATTGAATTTAACCACAAACATTTAACGAAAATGAGAACATTAAAGCCAGAACTCTGGTACAATTGGCTTGAGGAAACATTCTTTTCTTTTCGACCATCTTCACATCATGTCTGATAATCTTTGAAAATTTTGAAGAATTCTGCCAGATATTAAATACCGTGTTGTTGCCACAAGACTTGCGCGTACGGTCGGACGTACTGACAGTAGAGTGGCATTGTGTAAAAATCAAATGATAATGTCTCTAGCTGGGAGCGAACCCGCACCGTCACGGCGACAGCGCCTAGCCCTGCAATTCCTGCGACGCAAACAACTGAGCTAACCGGGACAATCCCAATAAGGTTGATCGCAAGGCCCTGATATACGTAACAATCACTGCATGACATCGGTAACGGGTTATTTTACTGATAACAGTATTGACTAAATGTACGGGGAGACTTTTTACGGACGCCACACTGCACAAATAGCGAAGTAAAGAAGTAAAATAAGGGTTAATTTATGTTATAGATTGTGCTGAATGCATAATATATACACAATAATATAAATGAAGTTTAAAATTCTTGTGATAAGTTTTTTCTTTAACATGTGTATCCTTAAAGATATATATTTAAATAAATTATCACAACTCAACAGTAGTTATTAGATAACTTAATAACTGATAAACTACTAAATTTAGAATTGGCCGAATTATAGTTTTCGTTTTACTGCAGAAATAAGTAATAATGAAGTGGAATATTCGGTCTTACAATATTGAGTTCTGACTGATAGCCAATCTAGTCTGGTTTTGTTTGGATTTTCGCCATGAATTAAGAGTACACTTAACAACTTTTTTAAGTATACACCTGCGTACTGGGGCATTACTGGCTTGATAATTGAACTATTGCTCTAAAACTTTCAATAAAACATGGAAAAAATACTAACTGATTTATTAGTAAAATATTTTTCGAAATGACAGACAACTGACTGCTCACAATCATTCAGAATACTGGCACCCACAGAATACAAATTCACAAAATCAGTTAATAACGCGTATAACCACCTTCGGCGGTAACCGGTTAAATCGCGAAACTATTGTTGAAGCGGATTTTTTATTGTGGTGGATCAGTTTTAATGCTGTGGGTTGGTATGTCAATGCAAAAGAGGACTGCAGCGGTTTTAATCCAAGGGAACATCAATTTGAAAGAATATCAGCGACAAGTCCTTGTTTCGACTGTCCTTCCATGTCTTCAAGCACATAGGTGCATGCAGTTAATTCATGATGGTGCACCGTGTCATCGTTCGGCGAACAACAGACTTTTTCTTGAGGTGAACACCCAAGAATATGTCCATGGTGTGATAAAACACCGGATCTTAATCCAAAAGAAAAACTATGGTCTGATCTTAGCAGAGGAGTTCAAAACGGGAGGGACCAACCATGCAATCTTCTCCAACTTGGAACTGCGCTTCTTCAGGTTTGGGCTTAAGATTCCCCAAAATGAGTCATTCAGAACCGTATAAGCTCAATCAGATCAATGTGTCTTGCAGTTATACGCGCTGTTGGTGGTCATACTCATTATTCACTGATGTGAATTTGTTTTCTGTGGGTGCCAGTACTCTAAATGATTACGAGCAGTCAGTTGTCTGTTATTTGGAAAAATATTTTACTTATAAATCAGTTAGTATTTTGTACATGTTTTATTGAAAGTTTTAGAGCAATAAATCACTTATCAAGCCAGTAATGCCCCAGTACGCAGGTGTTTACTTAGAAAAGTTGTTAAGTGTATGTGTCCTTTTCCTGCACCCTAGAACCTGGTATAACCCCCAGTGTCAAAATAGTTTTGCCAATGATCGTTTCAAGGCGGTAATAACTCAGATTCTCTTTTTCGTTAATTGTTTGAGGTTTCACATTTGAAACTGATTTTTGATAAACCCATGCTCTCTTTTCCTCTCTACTTTTTCGCTGCGTGGGAAGGCTGTGTTTTCTGGATGTGTCAATTCCTGGTGCCAAGGTTATAAAAGCTGAGATTAGAAACCAGTCTCAAATCTCAAGCATCTGATTGGCTGAAATGGCGACTAGTCGCCTTTTCAGCCAATCAGATGCTTGAGATTTGAGACTGGTTTCCATGCTCAGTTTTATAACCTTAGGCACTGATATTGTATTTCACTTTTTTGAATCAAACCTGCTTACACTTGTATATGAATTTTAAATAAGCCATTTATATCCCTCTAGGTTGACCGTGGCAATATTTCCTATAGGACTAATTTGAACACTATTACTATAGTTTATTGGGTTCTCGTCATGAGTGCTCTTATCTGACACTGGAAACGTAACGCTCCATAACAGTGTAGCAATATATACGACCTCTTGGACAACAGCAATAGATCAAATTTGCAGTTGGATTTCGTGATAGTCAAGATGAACCCATCTATCTTTGTTCTGCTCTGCGCTACTGCAGTTTATGTGAGTATTAATATTTATTATTTTGAATATTCTGCTGACTGGAATATTTTGCGAAATTTCGCCGTTTAGACATTTTGGATTATACTTAAACAAATTATAAATATATATGACAGTGTTTAAACATTCCCCATTTTCCCGAGAACAGAAAGTTCAACCCGAAATTAAAAGAAATTTCATACAGCTAAAATTGTTATATTCTTGATGATTTGATGTTAAGCTACAATCCAAAATATAAAATTTACAATTTTTCATCCCAAACGATGGTGAGCATATAGCGGGGGACATGGAATAGGGTCGAAATCAGGTGTTGCGTTCGAAGTTAAATTCGGTTTATATTATTTAAAAAACAAAACGTTATTCCTCGAGATTGTTTACAATCTTGGTACTAGATTCCTATGCCAAATATTCATAAGTAAGAAATGTATGATGTTCGTTCCCAAGATAAAATGATGTTTTTATATGCATAGACTTGTTATTTTTTATTTGTAGGCAGCAACGACCACCCGCCATCCACACCATACTCATGCCCCTCATACCACACATGAACCTAACGTGTTCGAAGGCATCACTTTTACGTATAATGGAATAACAGTGAGTAATGATTAGTTATTTAGACTATCAGGGTTAGACAGAGGGGTTGCTCGAGCCACCTTTTTGACTAGCTTTTTTAAATGCATGAGCATTTTGTCGAGAACTTTGAAATTATCACGTACCTACCAAAAGAGAGCCTCAAAAGAAGCATCGTTCTGAAAATCTTGCATCTGATACTGGTATATGTCAATTTGCAAAGACTATTTATTGTCACTATAGCTCCGGTCACAAACCGTCGTGCATCTTTGGTGTCCGTACGTCACGCGAACTGGGGGTGAATCCGTAGCCCGCCCGCAGCTCGAACACAGTGAAAGATTTGCACTAAAATGCTACGGCCTCTTCTAGTTTATATAATGTTGAAAAGTTGAAAATACGAGTGTAATTGTCACACTCTATATAATATATTGAGGATCTTAAACTGTCATTATTAGCGGCGGATACTGACCCGAGAAAGTGCGAATGTACAAAAAAAGAAATTGTTAGAGTTTAAAGACAGTCCTAAATGTAATCTAACATTTGATCAATTGCGCTGGTTCGTTTCAGCATGACCTGATTGTGAGACAGCAGGTCAATAAAATGTTCAACTGTTACATAGCTGCTCTAACAATGGACGAAAAGAACACGGTACATACTGATGCCGGTATGAGGGCACTAGAGGTAAGAATTCCACACTGTATTATACAAAACAACTGTGTCGTTATCTAAATGGCGAACTCTACGACAGTGACTAAGTCCTTGTGATTAATTGATTAATGTAAGACTGGTCTGGGCTTATTGTTTTCCATAATTTCATATCTCCTTTAAGGGCAATTAAAATACAGAAATGAAATTAATAATTATAGATGTGCGACGTTCTTTCTTTCGTTTCACTTGATTAAAATAACAAAAGTACATTTTCATCGTCATTCCTGTAAAAAGGGTCTGTACCTTATATTCACACGTGCAAAACAGCGTCTAAAATGTTGCGACTTTGTCTATTATAGATCCGTGTATTGGGACAACTTTCGAATGCCACACCAGTAGATGTATCAACAGTGGATCAACACAATGTCAGAGCCTGTGCTCACCCTCACAACAACGTCACCGTACACTACTTCACACTCCCATAAATAACTGTTTATAGCTTATTAAAATTTATGAACATTCGTTTTACAGTATCTTATTGATTACCAGACAGTCGCGTGACATATAAAATTCATTTTGAAAACAAAATTAATTATTTTACACTTGACGACTGTCTTCTCTAAAAATTTTCACTTGCAATGACAAAAATGTCACAACTTTCTCTATGAAAATTATTGGTTTCGCTGTAGATTGGTATCACATGACTGATTTGATATACCCACGTGACTGTCCAGATATTCCCACGTGACTGCCTAGATATACCAAAAGAGTTTTTGGTGATTTACCCCAGACTATCATTATTTTACGATATTTTAAACCAAGCGATGAAAAAAAGTTCTACATGTATATCGTCATTACCATGCTTTAATAATGCGATTTTTAATTTCTATCTACTCTATTCAATAATAATTAAGGGTCACAGAAAATTTATGTTTCTCGGCTATAGACGAAATATTATAAATATTCAGAGATTGTTTTTACTTCAATCACAAATGGAATTTAAACTGTAGTTTTAAAGATTCAAGATTTATGCAAACTGTCATTACATAAACACATGTACTTTGAGAAATACAATCATAATCTTACATTTGACCTTTTATTGATTTTGTTGAGTGTTGAGTGTTATATTAAAGGATATTGCCTCTAATTGGGAGCGAACCCGCACCGTCACGGCCACAGCGCCTAGCCCTGCAATTCCGACGACGCAAACAATTGAGCTAACCGGAACAACCCCCCAAAAAGGTTGATCGGATAGCCCTGATATACGTTATCATCACTGCACGACATCGGTAACGGGTTATTTTACTGATAACAGTACTGAATACATGTACGGGGAGACTTTTTACGGCTGCCACACTACACAAATAGCGCTACTGTGAATTTCAAATAATATTGCCTCTACCTAGGAGCGAACACGCACCGTCACGGCGACAGCGCCTAGCCCTACAATTCCGACGACGCAACCAATTGAGCTAACCGGGATAACCCCCAAAAAGGTTAATCGGATAGCCCTGATATACGTTATCATCACTGCACGACATCGGTAACGGGTTATTTTGCTGATAACAGTACTGACTATATGTACGGGGAGTCATTTTACGGTCGCCACACTTCACAAAAGATCATCTGACATTATCTGAATATATAAACTTCAATTTAAATTTTTCATACACAAAATCAAGAAGAACTAGAATGTGTCATCGGACACTGATGCCCCCCCACTGTTGCAACATAATTTTTAATAACAAAGGGCCATAACTCTGGTAAAAAAATGGTCGCAGGAAAAAATCCAATCTTTAAGATCATCTACACATCCTTCCTGATCATCTGTGCAAGTTTGAAAGAAATCCGCCTTATAGTTTAGGAGGACTTGATGCCACAATATTGGGGACATACGGACGGACGTACGGACGAGTGCAACTCTATATGCCTCCCACTTTGTGGGTGAATAAAAAAATGATTGCCACGTTTAATTAGTGCTTAAATGGCCACAGGTACATTTCGTTATATGAGTATAAATTAGATATGCAAAGTATCGCCACGGCATCAGGAAAGACAATGTTGGTTTACTTGATAACTACTCCAAGAAATCAGAGTTTATATGTTTTATCATACACATTACTGATGCTGCTACAGCTACACTACAATACACACTACAACTATCTTGCCACTGTTATGGAAGTGTAATATGCAGGAAAAGCAACATCCAGAAAACAAAGTTTCCTCTGTGAAAAATATTCGCAACTGGGGGAAGGGGGTTAAATCAGGTTCTAGGGTGCACGACCTCACACTAGACCGAGAGATTATCATATCAACAAATTATTGTTATTAAATGTAACTAAAGAAGGATATATACCATCCTTACATAAAGTTCCTCTCTATCTAAAAAAAGTTCGCACAGTATAAAATATCAATTCCAATAAAATTTTAGCTCTCATTATACCGTTGAAGACAGTTTTAACAATTTCGGGCCAGTTCTTCATAAAAAGTGGATTCCCCAATGTACCCTTTATTCTTAGATGAAATTGATTCACGTGTGGGTAAACCACCCTTAAAATGTTTATTACCGCGTTACGACGCTTCACAAAGGGAAACAAACGCAAATGTGTACACTATGAAGCTCTAATTATCTACAAATCGCATGACTTGCACTCAAGTTTGAACTCGAGAACGAAATTGTGCTGTCTTATCTTCTTAAATTGTCACAAACGACCAAATACTAGATCAGTTACATTCGCCAAATCAAGATGAACGCTTACATCGCTGTTCTGTTCTGCGTTGCAGCAGTTTATGTGAGTACCTATATAAATATGTTATCGTTTAAAACCTATTTGGAATTCATTTCTTCTAATGCAGTTTTGTTAGATTTTATATTACGTTTAATAGGCTATGTAGACGGACACGCCCTAGTATCTTTAGTGGCATATTTCTGCCACCATTAGTCACATGCTACTTATATCAAATTTTTGCTAAGATAAATATCTGACTACTTTTGTAAACGCGATGTCACATAGGTTTTGTGTAGTTATAGACATATCACATGAATTTCCTGTTCAAGTAAAAGATATGGCACATAGATTTCGTGAATTTAAAGACATGTCACATGGGTTTCGTGTTTTAAAGACATATCGCATAGGTTTAGTAAAGTTCAATACATATCATGTAACATGGATTTCGTGAAGTATAACATGCCACATAGATTTCGTTATGTTTGAGACATTTCACACAGATTCCGTGACGTTAATGACATAACGCATAGGTTTCGTTAGGTTGAAGATATATCACATAGGTTTTATGAAGTTAAAAACATGCCACACATGTTGTGTGAAGATAACAACTTATCACAAAGATTTCGTTAAATTGAAATCATATAACACATTTTGTGCAGTGTTTTTAGACATATCACAAAGATTTCGTGAAGTACAAGAGATGTCACAAAGTTTTCGTCAAACTTAAGACATAACACATAGGTTTCGTGAGGTTGAAAACTTATCACATATGTTTCGTGAGGTTGAAGACAAAACACATTGGTTCGTGAAGTTAAAGAACTGTTTTAAATTAAAACAGCGAAAGGTTCCAATATCAAATTTAGTCGTTGAAATTTAAAGCAGATAAATGTAAATACTACAAAAAGGTTGACAACATTTTCAGAAGAAAGTGTGTTATGCTTACATACAAATCTGTAGATTCTATGAAATCGACTTCATTTAAGAGTTGAAAATGAGATTTTGACTTGCTGTTTGTTATTCGGCCATAGGTGTCCTTATGCAACCTAAATAAATAAACACATGTTTATTTGAAGGCATCGACGACCAAACACCCACATACTCGTGAGCCCAACGAGGGCGAGGTGATCACATTCTCCTACAATGGAATAACAGTAAGTGTGATAGCGTGTTTTTTTTATCGCTTTATTGATTTTCAAGAAAGATGTTACGCTTCCCCGCCACCCTACCCCACTCTACACTCCGCTACAAATAGCCTTGCTCTATTCAATTCTTCCCTTAAGCTCTGACAAAGGATTTTCGAAACTTAAACGAAGCATTTACATTTACTATCTAAAATAAACCCAAAAACGTTAATGCTTCGTGTTGTAGAGTTGTTACACGTACGGGGATTTCACGATCATAAAACGTTAGACACATAGCTAACTGGTTTGTTTTAATATGCACGGATTTTACGACCATACCCTTTGGTTGGTGACGGTGCCCGATACCATGCCTGGGTTTTTATCATTTATAATTTGCCATAACACTTTTTTTGCAGTGAGTCGGTCGTGCATAGCCTGCATGTAAAAAAAGCTGTTCTTGTCATTGCTGAAACACCGGGTCGTATAACGATGATAAACTGTATCCGCAGATATAATCTAACGGGGAGAGGAGATTGTTGCAGTGGCTCTTTCGGTAGCGAGAACAGGCGTTGTAGCCGTGGGGTGCTAATATAATTATTAATAATATACAGTAGCACTATCTGAGCATTAAGATGTGTGTTTGTCACCATTGTCGCATAACTACTTTATTTGCTTATCGTGGGAGCTTGCTTGGATTTCAGTCTAGTTATTTTGGGAGGTCCGCGCTGCTTAAAATTGTTATAACAGACACTAAATCAATTTATACAACGGCAGGTTCATTTTAAAGGTTATACATATTAACCATAATTAATAAGGGTACGTATATAAGAGTGACTTTGTGTATTCGAAGTCTTCGCATAAGTGGTAAGAATGCGTTTCACCGCGGGGACTATTAAAGCCGAGATATATAATGTTGAAAATATCAAGCTTCATTTAAAGACGACTGCTTCAGCTGTGCAAACCTTTTTTCAGCGTTGATGGATCTTTGCTTCAAAAATAAAACCTAAGCTTTAAAAATCATCGTTAAGTTTTTTATTCAATTTCCAGGTTATGTATCTAAGACCAAGCAAAGTTTCATTTAAATTGAAAGAGGTCAAAAGTTTTTATTTTTAGCTACTACTACTACTACTACTACTGCTGCTGCTGCTGCTGCTGCTGCTGCTGCTGCTACTACTACTACTACTACTACTACTTCTACTACTACTACTACTACTACTACTACTACTAATTAAATCAAAATACTTTACTGTAATTTATTAACAGAAAAATATCAAGATGAAAGTTATTTGCTTAATGACATCAGCATCAGATTCTACCAATAGCGAAAGAGAATTCATCTCATAAATGGCGCTATATTTATCATGGTTCATGTCTCGTTTTAGCATGATCTTATTGTGAGGCAGACTAGCAACAATATGTACAATTGTTACATAGCTGCTGTAACGATGGAGGAAAGACACAAGGTACACACTGATGCTGGACTCAGATCTATCGAGGTATGAATCTCTGAACATATATATTAACTCCAAGAACAGTAAAACAGTACTTACAGTAATAGAAACAGTTAAAAAACCTCAAGAAGACCACCCCGAAATTAAGAACGCTACAATAATAAGATCACTTGAACATCCCTTAGGCTTACTACAGTTTTGAATTATTTCCGCCATTAAAATTAAGACTATTCCATTTTAAAGACCACTTTATATAAGTCCAAAAGATGGTCGTCTTAATAGCGAGGTTTCACTATACTTTAAATGATAGTAATACTGTTTGTTATAATGTGTCATTTTACTGCTGTGCTCAACATACATATATGTAACTGTATTTCTTTTAAATATATTTTCGCCCCTAAACCAATATAACATTTATAAAGATTTTTTATAATGGCTGGCTGTCTGCGTCATTTAGATCGACACTGATTGCACACACCAGTACACTCCACAGAACAATATATATTACGATGAAATATTTGTCTATTCAACAGATCCGAGTGTTGGGTCATCTCTCCACAGCTACTCCTGTGGACGCCTCCACCGTGGACCAACATAATCTCCGCTCTTGTGGACACGCCCCTCACAACGGCACCGTACACTACTACACAGTACCTTAATAAAATGAGCAATTAATAAACAATTAAATCACCGACTGTTCTTCTTTTTAAATTTCATAAACCGCATATTGTCAGAATTTGTAGGACAGAACACAAATATTATGAAGGAGTATCATTTAAATGCCTTAAGTGACGTTAAATATCGCTAGTTTCCATACGATACGTATGGGTAATTATCTTGACCTGTTAAAACAAATATGACAAAGTAAAACTTTAATATTGCATCTTTTTAAAGACTTGAAATGTAAAAACGGTAGTTCTTCTAAAAGATTACTATAACTTAAAAAGAAAAATGAAAAAAGCAACAAACAAATCATACGTGCTTTTTCTTGGACAAAACTTAGTGATCCACCGAAGACATGATATTCCAGTTATCATTCTTTTGTCAGGAATGAACTTCTTAATTTAGATTATGCAGGACAAATTCTTTCACAGCAATAATAAAGTTTCAGGTTAAAGTTCAACGGTTATGTGAAATCGCCAACAATGAAAGAAATGCCATGCACACAATACGTTTCAGTAATTAAGAATGCCTTGTATCTTGATATCAGTTCACAAAATGTACATCTGTGGCGACTTTCCTACTGCACCGCATGCGTTTGACAGTCATTAATATGGATAAAACCTTCTTGTCACATTTAATCTTTGATGTATATCGTATTCGATTTATGGTCAAAGTAGATATAGTTTAGGCTTTCAAACACTGGTGGAAGGGTAGTACCTTGGTACCCCCGCCCCTGCTGACACACCCCACCCCGATCTAGGCAACAAGACAGAAAATTGCATTGAATTTTTTTTCCATAAAAAAAACAACATAAAAATGCTATTTTGTGTATAGACGTTGAACATGGAATGGTGTTAATCTGAAATTACCGCATTGAAGGTTACATGTCCCCGCCATACACACACCATCGTTTGGGATGGTCAAAATTGTACTGTTTATTGGTGTAAATATTGAGTTGCGCTCAACCCGGGGCTAGGTGGGTTTGGGCAGTAATATGCATTTCCATTACTGTCCATGAACAGGCTCAATCAAACCGAGCTCTCAATATTGTTATATTTGTCATGTTCGATGGCGTTCAATGTTCCCTTTTCATCTATTACCATAGACAAGTGCGGTATGTGATGTCGTTTGAAAAATATTATGTTTCTTCTTCAAACCATTTCTTTCTTTTTCAAATATTTTATATCCAAAAAAACTCATATGCACTTTATTGCAAATTAATCTAGCTCTAAGAAAAAAGTTTACCTTGAAGGAAAAATTCCCAGAAGTTTTCAATCTACAGTCGAAAATGTCTACAACCAAATATTGACGAGTATTTGGTTGTGAAAAAACCTCTGGTATGAAATGTGTGGGATTGTTCTTGTTCAAGTTGTTTTGAGTGTAAAAATTATCTTATGATCGCTCACTAAGAAAATAAATAAAGTTATTGGAAAGTATATGCATGCATTGGGCAAATAATATTGTTTATAATTTTTTTTGTAATTTGTATTTCAATTTGAAGTAATCATAATTATGAAAGATGCGTGACAAATCTGGTTCAAAGAGCATGAAACTGGAATAGGAGAAAAAGTAGACTACTGGAGAGGTAATTTTTTTTAAATTACCCTGAAGGGCTTACCACCACACTCCTCCCAATCACGTTCATAGATAAAAGGAAAATTTTCAAAATCTCAATAATGGCAAAATGCCGTTGATTGAAACTTTGCACAGATGTATGTTATGAATGTATCTTTATTTTGCAGATGGCAAGACACGTGAGAACAGTAAAGGAAAATAGCGAGATCCAAACATTCCTTCAACTTCTATTTACACAAATTCACAATAACTAAACAGCATAAAACATCATTTAAAATGCCCACATGAGTAATATGATACTGACAACAATTTATAATGTCCTCGTGACTTACATTAGTAAACTTTACGAGATATTAGTAAAATTGGGTTTAACTTCAATTTCCTGGTCGCGTAAATGGATGACAATCGCTGATTTCTCTTTTAGTAGTTGAAAGTTTTTTACAAAGTACACAATATTTTCTTATCAGTATCATTGCACTCACGTGGGAATTTAAAATAATGTTTTGTATCTCTTAGTTTTTGTGAATGTATGTTAATAGAATTTTAAGGAATTTTTAGGTCTAGCTTTTTTTTTCTTTACTTTTCTACTGACGTGTCTTATTGTATGCAAAATAAAGATAGATACATTAATAACATTCATTTGTGCAAAGATTCATTGAACGTTATTTTGCCATTATTGAGATTTTGATAATTTTCTTTTTATCGATGAACGTGATTGGGAGGAGTGTGGTAAGCCCTAAATATACAGTACAAACAGTGCAGAATTTGCCCTTCTTTTACATTACTAAGGTGTACATGTACCAAAATCACTGGCATGTTTACACACCATCACCTGAACATGCCAAATTTTTGGCAGACACTGAATCAAACACCACAAAGTTTCTCTGTGGACCATGTTGTACATACATGATGGGTCCCTGTGGTCACTTATTAAATCCTTTATTTAGTGGGTTTATCTTATAATCTTGTTCAGTTTTTTTTATAAAAACAATGTTGTTTCAGTTTTCACAGTTAATAATTTAATCTACTTCATGGACACACCTTTTTACCACATGGACAGCCCATGTAAATCCAGATCAGATGGCAGAGATGTAGATTCAGATCATCTGGAAGATCTTTGTGGTCTTTAAAATGTGATGACGTTCTGGTTTTATGCTAATCTTGTGTAGGAATTAAAGACAGCATGAAATCTTTCATCATTACCATCTTCCTTTTATGTGATTTTTATAAAAAGACCCTACATGTAATAAATAAATTATGGCAACAGTATGAATTGTTCAATAACTGTTAACTGCAACAGCAATTTATGTACATCTTCATAAGCCACAAAAGGTACTAGTTATCAGAGATGATTTAAAATAAAACATTTATTTTCAGAGATGTGTATCACCAAGCTTATGAAGGCTATAGAGTTGATACTTATGCAGAATTGGTAGACAGCTATTGCACAGAATATGAACATTGCCATAGTAAAAAGATACAAGGTTTGCATAAATTTTCTTTATTTTCATGTATTAGAGCTGCATGAATGTATAATACTAATACAGAGACATCACACTGAATCGACCAGTTCATGAATATAAGTTATTATGTTGGTTTCTTTTGACATTTTACTTCATGAATACACCCTTAATCACATTAGTGACCAGTGTATATCCAGTTCAGCAGGCTTATCTGTGCAGTTTGATCAGGATCTATACTTCTAACGTTTCGATTTATGAGGTTATTTCTGACCAAGAGGCGAACAGTTTAGATCCAGATCAGACCCCAAATATGTTCAGCTGATGTTGAACTATACTGTTGTCCATGTGATGAAAAAAAGTCTCCATAGAGTAAGTCAAGAGTCAGGATACATGACGTAATTACCAGAGTATAAAAAAATCAATGTATTTGACAAATTTTATTTTTAAGTGTCTAAATATTTTAAATCAATTTTGACTGTCAACAAATAAATTTATAAAAGCAATAAGATATAAAATTATTCTTGAAAGTAAATTAATTGGCTGTTGTATTTAACATTTCAGGAAAACAGCTTCACATGGAATGCTGTGGGGAGATCAGTTTAACAGTTCTAGACAGTAGAGGGAGCATACAGCCTATATGTATTACTTCCACCACTAATTACTGCAATAGAAGGTGCTGCTTTGGAAGTTAAGGTCAATGGACAAGAACAAGAATTTTCAATACAATTATACTGTGTAATTGTGATATCAAATAATACAAAAAAACGTTTTACTGTAGACCTCATCGACGAACAGTAACTGAACAACACCATCAGTATAATTTTGTTATGCATATAATTTGCTGTTTGATGGAACCATAGAAAATAGGAATAGACTCCTTCAGCATTTGCTTTTCTGTTCATGGACAAATTTGAATGTTTCGATTTGAATAGTTCCCCTTTCATCTATTTCATTCTATTCGGATAATAAATTGCTCTACTGTCACTCACAGTATTATCTTAAGGCCTCAGACCCAAAAGTATGTTTGTTGATTTCAAGCTTGAATATTCAAAGAATATGACAAGCTTTGCTACAGTCTCTGTCATTGGTGTCACCATATTTTAACTCAGAATTTTAGGTGTTGTGGAATGATGTTTTACAATCTACCTTGTTAACCAGATTTTTATGAGTCTATATTTCTAATACCATCAGTCAGCCTTGCATTTTGATCACATTTTGGTGCTGTTTAATTAAGAGTATACAGGCAAACTGGTGTATTTGACTTCTCACCAGATTCTTTCAAACTTCACAGAAGAATTCACCTCATTAAGATATAGTGTTGAATCTTAAAACCTTGACCAGTTTTGCTTCAAAAGTAAAACAACAACTGATGATTTGTTTCTTAGATTTACTGTAACATACGATATCCATCACTTTTGATTCGTCGATTCCGAGAGAGGCAGTGCCTTAGTTCATATTAACTCGTGGGAACGAGATACTTGGTCGTGGGAATGAGGCACTAAGTCGTGGGAACGATAATGAAAAAGAGTAGTGCATGTCACCTCTGTTTTACCGTACGTATAAGTACGCACCTGAGGTAAAATAGTGTTTCTGCAATGAAAGAGACGCTCGTATTTACAGGACCTGGTGTGTAAGACGCTTAGTTTAAAATTAAGAAGAGCAGTATACCACTTGATAGCCACAGGGCCAGATCGAGCTTGTAGTTACGTTCTTTTATGTGTTGTTGTTTTTCAAAAAGGTGAATCCAGAAAACTATGTATTTATTGGTTTTCTGCTCGAGAATAATGGTGAAGTAATACAGGGGGGAGGGAGAGTGTATCGGTTGTCTACAAAAGTATTTTTAATACTTTTACGGCAAATACTTTGCAAAACATATCCATTTATTAACAAAATAACTGCATAAGTCGTCATTTTTGTGCCAATGGAACATTTTTCTCGCTTAACTATTGTCGGATGCAGTAGAACGTCCGCCTTCCCGATGTAGGCACCATTTGAGTACTAGGAACTAAGGAAATGACTTTCAATGAGTTCAAGTAATGTACATAGTATTACTTTTATTATTTTCCGTTGTACAAGTATATTTATTAATTGGCCTACTTTCGATTTGACAAAAAGCGTGCAATATGGATCTGAAGGTAAGATTAATTACTTTAACTTAAACTTGTTTTGTTTAAGACAGTAACACAGTGCCTAAATGCGAAAGCGGAGAAGTCGCGTCGGGTCAAGGAATTCTCTGTTAGTATGATTTTGTTGAGTTTTGTGAGAACATCGTTTTTTTTCATAAACTTACAAAACTTTCCAGATAAAGCAGCATAGCGCAGGATCCATATTTTATCCTTTTTTTCAATCATATGGTGAAACCTCTGAAATTTGCTAGAAGTCGACAGTCGGTTCGGAAAACTAATGTTTTGAACATCTTCGCATAAATGTATGGGTCTTTCCGTGTGCTTGTCTGGTAAATGATCTCGCTTGTTACCGATTTAAAACTTGTTTATCGTTTTGGATGTCTTGATTGTCGCACAGAGTTCGTTTGATGTCAAAATATAAATATATATCTGCAAGTCGAAAACGTTACAACAAAAAATCACTCGTAATGATGATGTTAATGGTGATGTTTCGTTGACGTTAATGAGGGCAAACAGCTGCTGCTGCTGCGGATAGAGATAATGGCAACGATGTTTAGAATTGGTTCATTGTATGAAATGTGTGATATATACGGTCAGACATTTATCGCTAATTTGCACAAACGTATATGTCACATGTAGACAGGTGTGATTCATTCGTCGGGATAGGTCACACACGTGTGACATATACGGTCTAAATACATCATCAGTATTTAAGCTGGAGAAATAAGCACGGTGACTTTATTAACCGTGAGTTTTGTACTAGCAAATCCATACAAATGCACTTTTCTCGGTAGTTCAAGCGATGTTTTCAAACGTACGTCCTGTTTGAATCAGTTCAGAAACCTTAAGTAACTTTGTAATTTTTTTCAAGATTAATAGTAATTCTAAAGTAGTTTAAGTGAGACGACAATGTGGTAATGAGATAAGTGATGAGTGAGTCTTAAAACAAGAACACATTATAAGATTAAACCGGAAATAATGTTTCTATTGCTGTATTTAGAGCTTTGTTTTCATTTCAACATGCAAAATGTAAGTTAACCCCTCTCTCTATCTCTTATAACCGGCGGTATTTCGTAAAATGTGTATTATATTTCCGTTGTGAAATAGCGGGAAAGTTTAATTGACAGAATACTGTTCATAGTTAATCACGCATTCAGGTTGCTTTACTTGAAGGGTCCACTACACTCCTTGCACGTTCATTGATAAAAAAGAAAATTAACAAAACCAATATAACGGCAAAATGCCTTTCAATGAAACTTTGCACAAATGAATGTGACTAAATTAATAAATTTATCTTTTTACTTTGCATATGGACACGTTAGAACAGTTAAGAAAAATATCAAGATATAAAAATTCCATAAACTTCTATTTGCATAAATTACAAAAACTAAACAACAGAAAACATCATATTAAATACCCATATGAGTAATATGATACTGACAGCAATACATTGTGTCCTCGAGACTTACATATGTAAAATATATGAGATATTTGTAAAAGAGTTTTTAACCTTCAATTTCCTGGTCGCGTCCTGGTCGCGTAAAGTATTAAAACACTGTAAACGGGTGACAAACCTTGATTTCTCTTTTTGTAGTTGAAAGTTCTTAACAAAGTACACAACATTTTCTTGTCAGTATCATAACACTCATGACTTGTGGAAATTTAAACTTAATATGAACTAAGGCACTGCCTCTTATCGAGCTCTAACTGTAATAATCTCGGATAATGTTTTATTTTGTCATGTATTTGGCCAAAATATTAAAAAATAAATTGTGTCTAACATTTGTTAGCCTACTCATGCATGATATAATTATGTGATTTTTGGAAAGAATTTAAGTCTGCATCAACTTTCTTTGAATTCAGCTGCACAACTTGCAATCTGACTTTTACTAAACATTTGGGTTTTTAATGTGTAAAACATAAAGGCTTCTTGCTTAAATTTTACAACCCAAATGTTTTCCATTACCTCGATTAACGCAATATTGAATATTGATAAATTCTTTATTGATACATGTAATTTCTAATAATTATGTCACATTGTGCGTGATATATTATTGACTAAAATATAAATTTTATTTTAGAATGTTACCTTGATTAAACTTGAATTTGTAACTTGTAATTGCACAAAATTGTGCCATGCTATTCAAAAATATATATGCATGTATATGCATGAAGTTATAATCTAGACCTAAAAAGTACTGTTTTTATATACATCAAATTAACACCACATTGAGACTTCAATATGTAGTGAAATACATCATCTAGATTTTGGGGCATATTTGTGCAAAGTCATTTGAAAATATATGCAGGAATGACAATGCCATAGGAATTTTCAGTAATTAACAATAGTGATATTGAAGCTATAGATGCTGTGTGAAAAATATTGTGACAATATGGTCATAATTGAGCCAAGTTACTTGAATGTGAATCAATTAAAAAAAACACGTACAATGTCATGTAGTCTGATTATCCATAAGTAACACTCCTTTACAGGTCTTAGTAACTGATTTGAAACAAAATGCTTCTTTATATCTATTTTCTTTACCATATGAATTACTGTTGCCAATCAAAACATGCATTAAAAATGTTGTTGGTCCATTTTTTAAAATGTGTAACAATGTTAAGGGAACTCAGATTATTGTTAAAATGTAAACCTGGGAACACATCAATTGGAAATAAAAATGCCATTATTCATAACCACTTTTGGATCTATGTCTGGTAAGTATTTTATATATGTAATATATGTACTGGAAAATGTGAATTTCAAGTTCTGAAGCTCATTTCCAGTTGGTATTTTCTTGATTTTATATTTTTATTGCAGAAACGTAGGCATAACTACTGTAAAATAGGTAAAATTCTCTGAAAAAAGTTTTCTGTGTAGAAGAACAGCTTAAGCAGATCCAAGTACCGGTATTTTCAGATTTTCACATGTATTTAAACACCCACTGACATGGCAAGAAATGTTTTTCTTCCTCTTCACAGCAATCTACATTTTTGTTTAAACTTAAACTTTTTGATGCTGAGCAAATTTAGTGACACCATGCATATTTAACAAAATTTGCCAAAAAAAAACACAACAAAACAAAACAGACAGCTTGTAAATAGTGTATTTGATTATACATGTACCTCACATACATATTTTGATTATGAAATCATGTTGAAATGTGCACATGACAGAAAAAAATGGTAATAATAGAACACTTTTAATTCCCAAAATGAGCACTAACTTCAAGTTGATATTTGATACACATGTAGTCTGCTTT
Source organism: Corbicula japonica (assembly GCA_038501625.1). Taxonomy (NCBI): domain Eukaryota; kingdom Metazoa; phylum Mollusca; class Bivalvia; order Venerida; family Cyrenidae; genus Corbicula; species Corbicula japonica. Next base: position 242,235 of record JAZAYU010000047.1, read on the forward strand.
CTGGTCAAACATTTTGGTCCCAACTGATAACTGATAATATTATGTGGAGATTAACCCTTTCCTCCATGTACACACCTTTATGACATGGAAGAAAGGTGTAGATTCAGATCAGCCAGCACATGGTGTCTGATCGGGATCTGCAATGTTCACTTGTTTAAATCATTAGGTTATTTCTGACCAAAAAGTGAACAGTGCAGATCCTGATCAGATTGCACAGATGTGCCAGCTGATCTGGATCTACACTGGTCTCATATGGGTAAAAAGGCATGTCTGTGTAGTAAAAGGGTAAATTTCTCTTTTATTTAAAATCTCATAATTATTACTGTGTATTAAAATTTAAATGGTTTTAATCAGTAGTTACTTTGAGCAAATTATTGTCTATCAAATTTACTCATGGAATTTACCAGCCGACAATTTTTAAATTGTGAAATTAGGTTCCATTCGTGAACAAAAATTCCAAATTAGGTCAACTAGCTGACCAACTGCACGTCCTTTTTCTTAAGAAAGACGCCTAGGTGGCCGGTGTGGTCCGACATTTGCAATGACGGTCAAATTAACAACGAAAACATTCCTTTGGCGACCGTGAGAAATAAATTAATTTTCATTACAGTAATGTTGTGTTTTGCTAAGATAAGATAGGAGTTTGATTGTATTTTTGGTTGTTCTTATACACATAATTTAAAGGATATAACGACTTATAAAAACAAAATTAAAACTATTCGAATCGTCACTAAACTGTTATGACATACTTTTAGGTCAGTGAGTAAGACAATATGATAATTTAATTAATAAATACTAAAGTTTGAGTGTTATCTGGAAATGACTTGGTTCATTGTATCAACTACGGATTACATGTACTTCATGTTGCTAGTATCACAGTGTATGCTTATAATTGCTGTAAAACATAATAACAATGACTTGATAGATTTTACACCTCTACCTTGATACAGCAAATTTTGCAACTTTTGACTGTTGACCCCTATCATACTCAAAATGATATTTCAGGGTTATTTACCGACCGATTTTAATTCTTTTTTCGCCTTTACCTCCGCAAACAATTAGTCGTGATAGTAATGTAAGTATTTATACAAGTTATTTGCTATATTTTAAAATTTACGCAAAAGAACACTTGTGTGCAGAACTTTTTTGGTTGGGTATAAAAAAATAAAAAAGTGTGTCTAACATTTGCTTGCTTACTCATGCATGGTATAATAAATAATGTGATTTTTGAGGTATCATGTCAAATAGGCCACATCATTTCAGGTAATACGTGTAAGTCAAGTGAATATGACAATCACTGTAAAGAGTTAGTTTTGTTTTTAGATTTACATAAGCTTTTAAAAAATAGTATCATTGTTAAATTGATATCTAAAATTGTGCTTCTCATCCTGAAACTCAAGAACAAATAAAAACATCATCTGATTGTCATTTTTGATTAAAAATTTGGACTGTCATAAAAAATTGGACTGTCATCAAAAAGTAAATTAATTTGTGTTATAGTCATAATCTGTTCCCTACACCTACCCAAGGTGTTGATTCTATCATTTTTGTCAGGGTGTCACATTGTTATATAAGATCACAATTTACAACACTTCCAGTAACAGTCAGAGGTGCTCATGCAAAATTAAAGGTGTCATATTAAATAAATAAATAAATTTATTTCTAAACCAATTTCCATGTTGGACAATGCAAAATACACAGCTTATGTTGCAACTGCATCAATAAAAGATTCTGTGCTAGTGTAGAGCAAGACTTAGTGACTTGTGTAGACTAAGGTCATAGATCAAAAGAGCATATTGTCACATAAATGATGTAAATTGTAGTTCTGATAGAACTTATTTTGTTCATATAAAACATTTTTATATTTATCTATGTTAATGTTTTTTTGTTTAAATTGCTATCACAAAAAAAGAAATAATTATAATGTTCTTTTCTTTTGTTGCAACATTTTGTTAATTGTTTTCCCTGCTGTTTAGTCATGATAGTCTTGGACAAAAATCTGGAAAAAGTACATGTATGTTGCTTTGTACAAAATGTCCAATCAATGAAGCAACTTGTTGAAAAATATTTTATAAAACATCATAAACTGACATAGAACATATTAACACAATGATAATAAAATCTTTATAAATAAAATAAAAATGTGGCATATTTTTGTGGCCTATTTGAGCTTTTCAAAATAAAGTGTGGCCCATTTGACTTGTTTGTGGCCTATTGACAGTAATCCATATACCAAATCCATGGTATTTAATCGTAAATTTGGTGTGGATAGACTGATAACGATCCCAATCTATCAACCAAAACAATAAACATAAACATTATGTTTATGCAGTGTAGACCCAGTGTAGACCATCCCTTTTTTTTGGGGGGGGGGGCGGCCAGTTTCTTCAATGTTTTTAGAAAACAGGATCAGTCTTCAAAGACTCTGTGGTGTAGATTTGCTCTTGTGTCGTGTGTTTTATAAAAATTATAAAAGAAATCTCATAGGCCTATCGTCCGCTACCTCGTGTTCAGTTTTCAGCTATTTCACAAACAATATCTTCGACTGCCATGGGCTCACATGTCTGAATGACGAAAAACTCTTATACAAAACTGAATTGTGGCGCTGGTCTACGCTAAACTCTGTGTGTCTCACACTGTGAGTGACTGAACATTGCGAGGTCCATTTCACAATTCAACTTCACATAAAAGTTGGTTCTCACCAGCCTTACATCTTGTTTTCAAGAAAAACTCCATGCATCTGATTTTTCCGTCACTGGGCCTTATGCTCCATTGAATTTAAAGGCCTAATAATCCACTGACAAGCTACCATTCAGTAGTTTTCAACTTGATTTCCTAAGTCTAAAAATGGCCGATTGCTAGTATTGCTATTGGTTACAACGAACGACAACCTACTCTCTAAACTAACGATTTGTTTGTTGTTGTTTTTTTTGCTTTCCAAAATGCCAGTCCGATAATAATGCTAACGAATAATAAATTTTAATTTTTAAAGATATTTTGCAATAAGCGATTTATAAAAATAAGGCCAATACACAAAATTTGTCAAAACAATACTTTGCCGTAAGTTTGCCCGTGTTTACATTGCCTTATGCTTTGCACAGCCGGTAACCAGAGCAAACTTCCGGAACATCAAAAAAACTTGTTAGTGAATGGGCATTCCTGCGACCTTAAGACGAGCTTAACGCTCGATATTAAAATAATGTTTTGTATGGCTTAGTTTTGTGAATTTATAAAAAATAGAATTTTGGGGAATTTTATGTCTAGCTTTTTTTACTGTTCTAACTGTTCTTGTCAAGGGTTCTCCCCAGGAATTTTTTAAGGGATAGCTCATAACATGCGTAAGGGGTGGGTGCGGGAGGGGTGGCCCCTCCCGCGCGCCTGCGGCGAAGTTTTTGGTAGTTTTACCCTCTTTTATTTTAATTTCATGCTATTCTAAGCCATTCTGCTGGTTAAATAATAAAGAAAGCATTTATAAAAGAACATTTATTTTATTACATCAAAAATATTGATTTATGTAAGTTTAATCATTGGTCAAGTTCACAGAAAACCTATCATTTTATGTTTAAGGACCAAGTTGAGGAGAGATTTGTGATTTTTTAAGCATTTTTTATCAGACAGACAGACAAATAAACTAGCTTTATATTGTTATTTGCCTTTCAAGAAGGGGATCTAAAGAATAAGGCTCACTGGTTTAGCAATCAGTTCTTATATTTTACTTATCACCTTTAAATTGCTAAGAAAACTGTGAACAAAAATGTATTGTCATCAATACTTACCCAAAACACATCAAATGCTACCGACATCTTGCTAACGGCCAATTACCAGCCCATCAATTGTTCAGTTAATTTACAGCAATCATTTTATCATCGTGAGTAGTATCTTTCATCCACTTAATCCCTTAATTGACACATGTATCGCACAGATAATTGCAATTATTCTAATCTTCCCAATATACGGCGTCTGCTTCACTATGATTACGACCTTGACCGTCTTAATAATGTATCAGTGTTAACTGCATGATATAGCGAGAGTCTACTGATACAGATCACGTGACGTTTGACTGGATTTATCTCAGACGCTTCGGGCAATAAACATAATTGACACACTTTACTGTGTTTGTTGGAATACACTAAAATTTTATCAGCAGGAAATTAGGCGTAGCGCTGATCTTCTAAAGCATAGCGGTTAATTTTAGGGATAGCGGAGTTATGGATTTAAAATTTAAGCGTAACGGGTCCGCTACGCTAAAATGGCCTGGGGAGAACCCTGATTTATATATGTAAAATGAAGATATACTAATAACGACTAGTTTTTCCACTGACCGTACCAAGGCGGTAACCCCAAAGGTTCTGTTTTTACATTCATCGTTTGTGGTGTTGTTTTTGAAATTGATATTCTTTAAAACACATGCTCTCTCTTCCTCTCTACTTTTTCGCTTCGCAGGGAGGCTGTGTTTGCCGAGTGTGGCGATTCCAGATATGCATCACCGTTGAACCCGTTTACTTGAATACGCGTTTTTTTTAACTTCACATATATCATTGTCCCAAGTTAAAAAACCCGTGTCGCATAACTATTTTCATGAATAAGTCCATTCGATTTCTGGCATAAGATTGTCGACGCATGTGCGCCGCCAGTCTACAATTGGTCTTAGAGCTTATTTCTCTCGTTAAGACTACCCTGCCTCACCATAAGCAGGTGTTTTGCTACAACAATTGGCTCCAGTGGCTCTAAATTGACTCAGACTTCTTCCTTTGGAGAAAGTTTTGGCGCGAATAAAAAAATATCCAGTGAGATCTCTGCATCTAACAAACTTGAATCGACGAAAAACGTAACATACCGAAAATATCATGGCACTTTCCAGCTTACCTGTAATGACATGCATGCATATAAATCCGCCGTAAGTGGTATCTGTCGGCATTCGAAGTGTTCGAATATCTGGAATTGATGTACAAATTAAATTAGACTAACTATAGCCTGTATTCTATGGGTAAGATAGGATTCAACGTTTGCAAGTTGTGATACATGTATTCAACACTGTTTTATTTAATAAAGATTGAAGAGTTGTCCGTCATTGTCCAGCAGATGCAGACGACACACCTAGCTGTACTGCAGCGCATTGAACAGATTTCAGACGACACAGGGAGAGCATGTGATCAATGCCAATGGTATGTGGTCATAAAATTAGCTTCAAAACGTGAATGCTTAATTTAGCGCCAAGTTCAAAAATAGCCATCATGATTTTTCGACCTAAAAGGAAGAGTCATAATTGTTCATTTTTATATATATAAATGTGTTATTGTTTTGTGACCTATATTATCGAAATATTGAACTATCTATGGCGAAAACCTCTCGTTACCTACTTTTAAGCCGGTACAAGGGGTTGAGGGCTAGGCAGGTTAAAGCCGGTACTAGTTGAGTTTGAAGTTGATGCCAGTTAATAGAGAGATGCATAAGTTTAAGCAGGTGCTAGGGTCGTGAAAAAGGCTTTAGATTAAGTACTTAATAATATGTAAAGTATGAGTAAACTAGTCTAGTTTAGTTCCGATCTGTATTTTCATAAAATCCATTTGAGGATTGTATCGATATTCGATGGTTTTCATTTGGGTTTTAAAAACAGTTGGTTAGTTAAAAATGTGTAAAGCCCGAAAGAGGAAAATACAGCTGTGCGAATTTTTGCCCTCGCGAACATGTCGTTTTGCTTTTGTGCGAAATTTGATCCCCGCGAAATTAAATGATACCTCATGGTAGCGTATTCACTCTTGCGGGCTTGCGTTTTGTTTTGATTAAAACTGTTCTAAACGTTGAATTGGTTTTAGCTCTAAACCTTTACAAGATGCTCTATCAGAAATCAAGACTCTTAAGTCTCGAGTACAGGAGCTAGAGGAGCAGGGTGCTGTCGGTGAACGGTCTCTGAAGTCGGCTGAGTACCAGCTCCATGAGATCCAGGCGAGACTAGAAATAATAGAGTTAAATGTCCAAACCGACGACTCTAAATTGAAACGATTTGAGCTTGTTGGAGAAAAAAGTGCCCCAAATGCGCAAGTAACGTCACATAGTTTACGTCACAAACAAGATTCGATACTGAACACGGCTTCCGAACAAGCTGCGGACCGAAGCGAAGCTACTCTTTTGCCGAGTCAAGTTGAAACTGCGAAACCAGTTTTTGTGAAGGAAGATGGTACCACAGTCGGTGCTTCTGTACCAGAGCAACATGGCGCACGCGCAGAGAGTGGAGAATATCTAGATCATCAAATCGATAGTAAAAACCATGTATCGTATATAAAAGAGGCAATTCAGGAAAAGAACTTGTCGCTGACGGAAACCTGTATGGTGAAAGTCGAGAAATTCAAGGAGTTAGCACAAGACCAAGAAACGCAGATCAAGAATCGAAGTATCGTAAGGTACAGTCATGTTACAGTGTGATTTATCACGTTCATTAAGTTTTGAGGACGCAACCATGTAAGGTTATAATGATTACATTTTTATGTCCCTTACGTGGTTTGTCAGACTTTGTTTTGTACGTAATGGCGAGTCATCCTCTTGCCAAAGATCATTAAAACTAAATCTCCCTTTGCCCCAAATCATTAAACTAAATCAAGAGACCAGTCTTAAAACTCAAGCATCTGATTAGCTGAAATGGCGACAAGTTTTATGATCTTGAGTCCTTGTATTTAGTGAAGTGTTCATAGAACTAACCGAACAAATACAAGGCCGAAACTGCACGCTGTAATACCATAGCATACTACTGCCTTTAAACCATGGGAATGCAACATTAGGATATTACGTGTGTATGATTTTTTTAAGCGTTGCACCTTTCGTTTTTGCAATGTCATATATAAAAAAGAAAAATATCAAAATTGTACAAAACAATGTTATTAATACGTTAAGAAAAGTTATAACGGTAAATTAAAAAGTTACACCTTAAAATCACTTTTTTACAGACCAATGACGGGTAATATTGCAAAACCAAATTTTGAAGCTCGGGATTCCGCAGTTAATTTGGAAGGTAATAGAGGTTCTATTAAATTCTGTATTAATAATTAATTCACCTGTATTTATACAGTTTTTACTGACTTCAGGCTGAAATTCGGCCCATTCCAAATGACAAAAACATGTTGTTTTTTTTCGAAAATTTCAATAGACGTCAAAAAAAGGGTGAAAGAAAGTGTTTATATCAGTTGCTTGCTTATGTTTCATCATTACATTAAAGTCTCAATTCATTATGTTTTAGTTTAAGGTATTCCCTTTTAAATAACTTAAATATGAAACTAAATATTCCTTATTACTTTAAAAGCTCTTGTCCTAATAACTTAATTGTTGGAATCTATCATTTGCATGAACACAGCCAGGTTTCACAATAACTCCTGTTTGCCTGTTGCTTTAGTTACGCCCATTTTAAATAACTTTAACCTAAAACTATATGTTGCATTTTACATGGACTATGCTCATCTTATTGTCGCAACTGTATGAACATTTTTTCTGGCATCAGATCTTTTAAGTTGTGGCCTTTTCATCTGACATCCACCTTACAGTTTAATGTTGCTTTTAACTTATTAACTACTTATATTTAAATACTCAAATTAAGTAAAACCGATACGTGTTTCCCAATCCAAAAATGGCGACTTGAAAAACTAATGCTATCTGACTACTATTTGCAACTTTTATGCATGCATGTTATGATCTATAAATCGAAATCTTTGAGTTAAAGAAAGAACAATTAAACCGACTCATTTTTAAATAAAAAATCAGCGTTCAAAATGTTACGGTGTGACTAGTTTGTCAAAAATTAGGAACACTTTCCTAGTTTGTTAATCACGATCTTTTCATTTTGTTTTAGTTGAAATGGTAGAACAGAAGGAAAAGAAGAGTTACCATTCCTTGTTTGATTGGGAAATGCAGGCTCGTGATGAACTCAAATCCGGTATGAAATAGAACGTCACTGGAAAAGTGGCTTCGGACTTTTTTACATTTTAGGAGAAACTTTATTTCGAAAGAATTAAAAAAAAAAATATTTCTTCATAACTAATAAGTGATATTATTTCATTATTTGACTTATTAGTGTTATTTATTTTATTTTTTCGCGGAATGCATAATAAGAGATATCGTCTGCTCAAATGTATGATTCATTTAAAGGAATAACGTTTATCCTGTAACATTTTTTTCCGTAACGTGATATATCACAATGCCGTACCAACTATCTTTAGATCTCCAGTCAAGCCAAAACCTAACTTTACAATCGATATATACGCTTCCTGATGCATTGATAATTACGCGTCCTGATACATAGACCATCGCCATATACGCTTCCTCATACATGCTATCGACATATACGCGTCCTGATACATAGGCAATCGACATATATGCGTCCTGATACATAGATCATCGACATATACGCGTCCTGATACACTGACCATCGACATATACGCTTCCTGATACATAGACCATCGACATATACGCTTCCTGATACATAGACCATCGACGTATACGCGTCCTGATACATACATCGACAGGTACGCGTCCTGATACATAGACCATCGACATATACGCGTCCTGATACATAGACAATCGATATTTACGCGTCACGATACATAGACCATCGACATATACGCTTCCTGATACATAGATCATCGACATATACGCTTCCTGATACATAGACCATCGACTTATACGCGTCCTGATACATAGACCATCGACATATACGCGTCCTGATACATATACCATTGACATATACGCGTTATGATGCATAGACCATCGACATAATACGCTTCCTTATACATAGACCATCGGCATATACGCGTCCTGATGCATAGACCATCGGCATATACGCGTCCTGTTACATAGACCATCGATATATACGCGTCCTGATACATAGACCATCGGCATATACGCGTCCTGATACATAGACCATCGACATATACGCGTTCTGATGCATAGACCATCGACATAATACGCTTCCTGATACATAGACCATCGACATATACGCTTCCTGATACATAGACCATCGATATATACGCGTCCTGATACATAGACCATCGACATAAACGCACCCTGATACTAGTCCTTCGACATAATACGCTTCCTGATACAAAGACCATCGGCATATACGCATATTTAAACATAGACCATCGGCATATACGCGTCCTGTTACATAGAACATCGGCATATACGCGCACTGATACATATAATTGACATTTCCGTGTCCTGAAACATAGACCATCGACAGGTACGCGTCCTGATACATAGACCATCGACAGGTACGCGTCCTGATACATAGACCATCGATATATCCGCGTCCTGATACATAGACCATCGTCATATTCGCGTCCTGATACATATAGGATCGACAGGTACGCGTCCTGATACATAGACCATCGATATATACGCGTCCTGATACATAGACCATCGACAGGTTCGCGTCCTGATACATAGACCATCGGTATATACGCGTCCTGATACATAGACCATGGACATATACCATTCCTGATACATAGACCACCGACATAAAGGCGTCCTGATACATAGACCATCGAAATATACACTTCCTGATACATAAACCATCGACATATACCCTTCCTGATACATAGACCGTCGACAGGTACGCTTCCTGATACATAGACCATCGACATATACGCGTCCTGAAACATAGACCATCGACATATACGCTTCCTGATACATAGACCATCGACATATACGCGTCCTGATACATAGACCATCGACATATACGCGTCCTGATACATAGACCATCGACATATACACGGTCCTGATACATAGACCATCGACATATACGCTTCCTGATACATAGACCATCGACATATACGCTTGTTGATTCATAGACCATCAATATACACGCTTCCGGATTCCTCGACGATGAATATAAGCGTTTCCTTTTACATGAACCATCTGACTTGTTAATTCTCACCCAGCACTCTCCCCTTGCCCCTCTTCCCACTCCACTATACTATTTACATTGTGAAACACTCAATGTATTCTTAAAATGTAAACACAAACTCAAAACGTCTATGTTTGAAATATCTAACAGAAGGGTAAGTTTTTTCTTCTTTTTGATTTCAAATTTGTGCTATTGTTAAGTCATAATCTACACAATTTTAGTCTATAATGTTTTATTTGCATAGAGCTTCATATCTCGGTTCCAAAATTTAAATTCCATAAATTTAAACCTCTCTGTCAAAAAGTCCAAAAAAGACGAGCAGCGTTTCAAATAAGCGTGTTGCGACGACATAAAACGAACACAGGGGCGTACAATGTTTGTATCTTTTGCAGCAAAGCAAACCGAACCCAGACACCTGCATGGTTTCCATGACGTCATTGTGTTAGATATCTCAGCCAGCATGGCAAGTGCATGGTCCCAGGTTCGAACCTTCATAACCGACTTTTTGAGTGGTATGTAAAGAACAAAATTTATATTTATTTCTGGATATACAACTGTCAGCTATTATGTAATCGTCTTATTGTAATAAACATGATCACGTGGTGATTGTAAAAATTTAACATACGATAACCCTACAGGTGCCAAGGTTATAAAACTGAGATTAGAAACCAGTCTCAAATCTCAAGAATCTGATTGGCTGAAATGGCGACTGGTCGCCATTTCAGCCAATCAGATGCTTGAGATTTGAGACTGTTTTCCATGCTCAGTTTTATAACCTTCAACCCTGAATAGCTTTGTTTCTGTGATGATTACTGTTTTCGTTAAGGTGCTATTCGTCATTGCAATGTCATCGATAAAAGAAAATTATAACAATCTCTCCAACGGCTATATAAAGTTCAATAAAACTTTGCACAAAACAATGTTATTAATATAATTATGTTTCTTTTACATACGTTAAGAAAAAATAAAACGGTGAAGAAAATAGCTACACTTAAAATTCCCTAAAACTCTATCTACCTCCAAACACAAAAACTAAGCAACACAAAACATCAATTTTTGCTTAGGTAAGAAAGTTAATTTTAAATTATTCGACTGTTAGCGTGAATAGCCTTCAAACTGACAAAATTAAAAATTTCCCTTAAGCTTACAGGGTTTTTCGATCACTAACCCGCCACCCGTTTTTGTTAACAAAGCGTTTACTTTTTATATTATTGTCAGTCGATGATTTTCGCAACGGGTCTTGCTTGTTTGTGTTTGTAGGTTTAGAGGATATAGCGGAAACGGGCTTCAACATAGAATACGTGGCCCTTGTGACCTTTGGGCACGAGACCAAGGTCCAACAGAGGTTAACCAAAAACTTCAGCGCAGTTCGCCAGGTCTTAGGTAAGTACAGTTACTGTAAACAAACTGTAGCAGCAAAGAAATCAGTCTTGATCCCCAACCTGGACAAATGATAGTACAAACAAACTCTCAGACAGTGACAGCCCAGTTCGAAATCAAAATGAAATCAACACACAATCAAAATCAGTTCATCGTATATTATTTTCACAATAAAAAGACCAAGAGCACGAACATGCCATAAACTTATCTTCATCTAAGGAAACAGATTCAGTATCTGGTTTGTTATGATCCCCGAATGTAAATCGGGGAGCATATAGTCGTTATGTTGTCCATCCGTCTGTCTGTCCGTCCGTCCTTCAGTACGTCCTTTCGTCCTGCATTCGTGTCCGGTCCATAACTTTGTTATTTATTATTAACAGAAATTATAACAATTGCGAGAAGACGGGTCGCCCTCTACAATAGGACACTACGCTGCTTGGCTCATAACTTTGTTATTTGAAGTCGCATTTCAAAATAATTTTGTTAAGGGCATAACTCAAGTCGCTACCTTGAAGTTCAAGGTCGCAACATGACACTGAAGCAAAATCGTTTCCGGTTCATAACTTGCTTATTTATGTTTTTATGAGTTTGAAAATATTTTCGCAGAAGTGATTGCCATATCAAGACGAGGTGTCGCGCGGAACATTTTGGTCGCTACCTTGAATGTCAAGATCACAGCATGACCTTGGAACAAAATCGTGTCCGGTCCATAACTTATTTATTTATACACACCGTTCAACCCGATAAGGTGAATACCGATGGTAAGCCGACGGCAGTTGCTTGTGTACATGAACGTTTTTCGGCGAAACTGAGTATAAGCCTGATTTTTACATTTTCCCGCAATATCTTAGCAGACAAAAATATACATATTGATTCCCTGTTTGTTAAGGACTCTACTGACGAAATCTCGACGCACACAGGAAGTTATTTACAAACAAATTGCAGGAAAAGTGTGCAATTTTTTGACAAAATATGTCATTTGACGAATCGCCCGCAAATATCTATTTTTTATTACCAAATCTGAAATATTTGAAATATTCCATGATAAAGTTCAATTATATCCCTGTAATTATTTGAAACCACAGCTTCCAATTCGCTTTGTCTAGAAAGATATTTACTTTTAAACTTGGTACGTCTTGGAGATTTTGGTAACGACAACGGCCGTTAACACTAAAATATTGGTACCGTTGAATGCAGTTTCGTCAGTGGCTTGGATAACGTTAACGGCCGTCAAGTGAACTTATTTTCAACGTCGCTGTTGTCTTCTTTATGCATAAAGTGTATCAGACTAGTGTTAACAAATCTAGGTTACTCCTTGTTGATTATAAATCAAGATAAATATTGAAAGTATGTTTACATAAAGAAAAACATTTATAACAAAACACCTGATTTCCAGGTAGAATATATTACCTAACGTTTTGTTGTTGGTGCAATTTTAGAATTGTAATAATTTTAAGTATTCACTTAATTCGTACACTTTTCAAAAGAGAATTACAAGCGTTTGTACACATTCAAATGAAATACAATATAATATTTTATCTAACTTTGTACAAATCCTTATATTATTCACTATAATGAACTTTACGAACTTGAAATTTAATGCACTTGCACAGCCGCCTGCAGACGAGAAAAAATGTTGCATATTATTTCAGCTCGAACTTTATCTGGGGACGAACCATACCAAGTACGTAATATTATAGTTTTAAAATTCGGAAATAAATGTTATTATTCTTCATTTTCATTTAGTAGCCATTACTCTTTAAGAATACTCGAAGCGCAGGCTGTCTTGATTTACTTCTGATTTATAAATGAAACGATATAGACAACGAAAGTAAGTAAAATTCAACTCGGAATGAAGTATTTGAAGTTCTTTTGCTTCGTATTTGTAACAGACGAAAAACAACTATTCTTATGCGACTAAGTTTTGCCACTGACCGTTCCAAGGCGGTAACCCCTCGGGTTCTCACTTTCGTTAATTGTTTGTGGCGTCCATATTGAAAATGATTATTGTAATACCATGTTCTCTTTTCGTCTCTACTGTTTGGCTCTGTGGGGAGGCTGTGTCTGCTGGATGTGGCCATCCCTGATATGCATATTTCACTGTTTTATATATCATTGTCGTCACATCTGCTTGTACGGCTAAGACGTCATGGTCATATCTCTAGAATAAATGCTAAATATAAGGAGTCGTAATCTCTGTCCGATCAAACTCAATATGTAAAACAGTAAGTATCTCAAAACTTTCGTAAATATGGCGTATTCAGCTGGCTGTGACTTGCTGTTTAAAAAAACCATCGGTCAATTTCTCTGTAAATAATATCCTGTGTGCGCCAAGATTTCTTCAGTAGAGTCCTTAACAAACAGGGAATCAATATGTATATTTTTGTCTGCTAAGATATTGCGGGAAAATGTAAAAAATCAGGCCAATACTCAGTTTCGCCGAAAAACGTTCATGTACACAAGCAACTGCCGTCGGCTTACCCACGGCATTCACCCTATTGGGTTGAACGTGTTATAGTTGGATTTTAAATCTTATTCCACAGGAATGATTACCATATTGAGATGTGCCGCGTGCATTATTAGGGTTGCTACCTTGAACGTCAAGGTAACACCTTGAAGCAAACAAATATCTGGCCCATAACTTTGTTATTTGCATTCACATTTTAAAATAATTTCACAGAAACGGTGTTTATGGTCCCCGAATAAAAATTCGACAAAATTAACCTTCATAGTTATACAACTAACCGCTTTTGTAACAAACTACCCCTTCCGGCAGCATCACCCGTCTTCAACGGTCTCCTGTCGGAACTCCTGGACAGCACTGTGTTATATTCCGATTCAGAGCCCGACATTGAACTAATGGACAAAGGAAAAGACATTCACCATTCCCAAAAATGCAGATTTATACAGTCAGAATTCAGCGATAATACCATTATACGAAATTTAAGGAAGAAGTATCATATGGAAGTTTTAATATATAAAAACAAATTATGATTGACTTGGAATTAAATACATAACAGACACTTAAATAAAAAGTGCTTTATCATCAAGAAAATGATTTTACTTGAAATTGAAAAAGACGAGAATAAATGATATTTCCCTAATTTTAAACACAACAAAATAAACCAAATATATCAACACACATGTACAATATGTATAAAAATCGAATAGCTGCAGAACAAGATCTATATACTTTTGTTGATGTCTTCAATGGAAACCACGTACACCTTCAAAATTCAAATGACGTTTTGAAAAAGCTTAAATCAAATAATTTTCGGGCGTTCTGTTTGTCTACTTATGATTTCTCAACATTATACACTACTTCGCTCCCTCATAATTTAATAAGAGACAAACTAACCAGTCTCATTGAAAAAACGTTTGCTAGAGAAAATAAAACCTTTATCGCTTGCAATGAACATAGGGCATTTTTTACAGATGGTTCTTATGATAATTATACCTTATGGACTTGTCAAGACCTAATAGAGTCGCTAAATTTCTTACTGGATAATATTTATGTTAGATTCGGTACCTCTATTTATAAACAAGTAATAGGCATCCCAATGGGTACTAATTGTGCACCGCTTGTTGCTGATCTGTTTTTATACTGTTATGAAAGAGACTCTATGTTATCTCTTTCTACTGAACATCAAGATGATATAATTACAGCTTTTAACAACACATCGAGGTACCTTGATGATTTATTAAATATAGACAATAACCATTTTCCATGACTGGTTAATAAGATTTATCCTAAAGAACTACAACTTAATAAAGCGAACATTTCAGAAAAGCAAGCAAACTTTCTCGATCTAAATCTGTCCATTGAAAATGGTTATGTCACAACTAAAATTTATGATAAAAGAGATGATTTTAATTTTAATATAGTAAATTTTCCGTTTTTAGACGGCGATGTTCCCCGTGCAACATCTTATGGGGTTTATATCTCACAGCTTGTTCGCTTTTCAAGAGCTTGCAACGATGTTAATGATTTCAATGAACGTAATCTTTGCATTACAGAAAAACTTTTAAAACAAGGTTATCGGTATCACAAATTAAGGAAAACCTTTTGCAAGTTTTATCGCCGATACCCAGATTCAATTCATAAATACAGATGCAGTTTAAAATCACTTTTGCAACAAGGTATTTCACAGCCAGTTTTTTATGGAGATTTAATTTATAAACTTAAATAGATAAAAGGCAGTGTTAATTTCTCCCGGTTATTCGTAAAAACCATCTGTAAATTTAAAAAGAAAGGTTACCAACATGATTTTTACAGCGCTCTGCAGGCCTGGTGATTAACCCTTCTACAGTTGATCATTATGCTTACCTCTTTGGTTGCACGACGGTGGCAGGGATTTAAGAGTTTATGAAGGTTAATGGGGAAATCTATCTTTTCTTAAAAGAACCTAGAAGCTCGATTTGTTTCTTTTATCCCTGTCATCGTGTTCTTGCTGATTTTACTCCAGGAGCTCTGGTCTCGGTAAGATCATTGAGTACCCGCCCCTTCGGCTTTGCAATGCTCTTAACTTCTTATGTTTTATATGTTTGTGTGCTTTTGCATGCAACATTGTTAAGCCGATAAGTGGGTAGGAGTTTTTTCACCGAGACAACTTGTACTTGTTTTGTGATATGAGAACCTGTTGGGGCAAGTGTGAGGTTGGTGCACCCTAGAACCTGGTTTAAACCCCCAGTGGCAATTTGATTTGCCACTGACCGTTCCAAGGCGGTAACCCCTCGGGTTCTCATTTTTGTTTATTGTTAGTGGTGTCTTTTTTGAAACTGATCATTTTATTAACCATGCTCTCTCCCACTCTCTTCTTCTTGACTGTGTAGGGAGGCTGTTTTTTCTGAATGTGGCGATTCCTGATATGCATATTTCACCTTTTTATAATCACAGTAGTTGTGTATGTGCTTGTGGCGGCCGTAAAACGTCTCCCCGTACTTACATTCAATACTGTTATCTTTTCATCCCTCAGGGACTGCATTTGACATTCACTTTCCACACCCCCTTCCCACTCACTCATTTACTTTTATATACCACATTGAAGGTTATATGTTCACCGACTTCCTGTTACGTTTAAATTGAGTTATTATTATATGCTTTCTGGAACCAGAATTGGTCGTTTTGGTGTATTTTAGTACTCTTTTTACAGTCCCATATCTTTGGGATCAGTGAATCAGAACGTTAATATTTATGGACATTGATCTGCGTGCTATTTATAGAATAAATTGTATAGCGCGCTTTACTGGCAATACATGTATTACGTTGTGACGTCACTTGAGAAATTAAATGCAACCTAAAGTCGCTGCTCATATAATGGTATTCTTTCTACAGATTTCATTATGGCGGCACAAATTAAATATTGAAAATAAATCTTTCACCAATCGGGCTATCTTCTGCGTCTTCTGTCCAAACACCGCATAAAATTAAATCTTTTAAAAGTCTGCAGCCTTCGGTTCGTTTATCACGTATTAATTTATCTTCGGCAAGCTCTATCAATATGACAGGTCTGCAGAGGGTTCATTGTACAATTTATTTAAGGTAGTCTAACTGTAATGAGTTCCCGCGCTTTTTTCTCGAATGTCGGGAATACTCGGTTAACTGTCACTAATAGTCGACAATAATCGATGTCGCTTCGGTTACTATCGGCTCTGACGAGTAGCGTCGGAAGTCACCGAAAGCGAGCCGATGTTTGACGACGTCGCAAATATATGCGCGGGAAAGCATTACAGTTAGACTACCTTAAAAACAATTTAAAAATTACTCTTTCACCTTTAAAATCTCCTATTCTTCGAAAGTACAATATTTCTACACCAAATTTCAGTTGAAAACTCAGACCTACCTCGAGAGAAAACTATGACTCATTTCTTATAAACACCAACCAGTATTAAAAACAATAGTTTAAGTAATAGAGGAGAAAAATTCAAAGGAAAAACATGTTAAGTCCAAAAACATGTTGAACACGTATTCCAAAGCTAAAAGTTTGCCATTTAATAACGGATGATTGTGTTTAACAAACATTTGCAATATAAAACCACACATCTAAAATGAAACTGTCTGAGTTTAAGGTTCCGCAAACATTGCAAATGGCAAAAAATGGCTAAATTTTCAAAATTGAATTTTGGGGAAAATACTTATTGCCACCTAGATTTTAGTAACGAAATGTATTTAGCTAAGGATGTAGTTAATGTTTGCATGCTCAATTTAGTCTAATTCATGTTCTAATTAACAGGCACATACTAAAACAAAAGAAAAACCGTTTGCATGAGAACTCTGAAATCCATGGCCAATATACCAAAGCAACTCATACCTGAAATAAGTATATGCTGGTCTACAAATGTTTAGTGCCAATTTGTCAAAATAATGTTAGGGTTTTCAAGAAATTCAAGGAAAACTTACTTCCAGGTTTCTACTTTCAGTTTCGGTTTGAAGTCTAAATGTACTTCTTAAAATTTCTGACCATTATTTTAACAGATGACCACAAAGTATTGTAAATAAGTGTTTACGTGATACCTATATCATTTTTCTAGACGTTTTAAACAGCCATTTCAGACTTCTTGTGCAAACGGTAATTCGTTTTTGTGTGTGTCTGTTCTATGTAAATAAAGCATTTTTTCAAACAACTTGAGCATCCAAACTTTAACACAGCCATGTGACACTATATTTCTTCACTTTTATTGGTCTGCCAGTGGGAATTAATATCGAGTTTTGAAAAGGTACATCAAAATGTTAGAATTCAAACCGAAAGTAGAAACCCGGAAGTAAGTTTTCCTTGAATTTCTTGAAAACCCTAACATTTATTTGACAAATTGGCACTAAACATTGTAGACCAGCATATACTTATTTCAGGTATGAGTTGCTTTGGCATATTGTCCATGGATTTCAGAGTTCTCATGCAAACGGTTTTTCTTTTGTTTTAGTATGTGCCTGTTAATTAGAACATGAATTAGACTAAATTGAGCATGCAAACATTAACTACATCCTTAGCTAAATACGTTTCTTTACTAAAATCTAGGTGGCAATAAGTATTTCCCCCAAAATTCAAATTTGAAAATTTAGCCACTCTTCGCCATTTGCAATGTTTGCGGAACCTTAATCAGCACACGGTCAAACAACTGTAATTAAGTCACATGTTTGCTTTGCTAACAATTGGTATAGATTTAAAGATTACGTTTCACACAAAAACTCTTTAGTTCTTTTATTCTTATACTATTCCAGTTACCATAGGCGTGTTGATGGGTGTTTGTAAACTAAAACTCACGACAAAACTTTTACCTGTCTTCGTACCAAAAAGTCTCGAGGTTTGACATCGCCAGTGGTTATAACTCTAAAATTAGGTCATTCTAATAGCACGATTTTATATTCCAAGTCATCAACATAAATAACCTGGTAGATTAGGAAATTCGGCCTATATTTATTTTTTATGAGTACAATAACATTTTTTTTCTTTGGTACAGGTAGGCTGAAAGTTGGAGGTCCTTCTCCGCTAAATGCAGGCATGATGTTTGCCCTTGCTGTTGATAGTACGCCAGAGTGTAAGCAAACCTTTGATATGTCATTTGGATACCATTTGGGCGAATATTCGATTAATTTTATGTCTAGAAAATATATTGTCAGTCTGTCTGATTTTATAATCGACGATTATTTTTTTTTATTCATCGTTTCGAATCCCTCATTTTCAAACACTCGTAAAGAGTTTAAGTTCTTGGGATTGAACAACTTCATGTACTTAAACAGGCAATTCTTGACATTCGAATAATTTTTCGGAAGTTCACGTTTGCTTTCATTACCTGATAAAATCAGGTGAGAATATGAACTACTTGCCGATCCGGACCTCCTCAGTACCTCTCCGGACACGTCTGGAAATTGTTCGAAATTAATTTTTCTCCATCCAAGTATCTCTGCATATTAGTTTCGTGTTGTTTATAAGTTTAATTAAAACGTGTTGACGTTTTATCTTTTAGTATGAATAACATTGTATAATCATAGATTAGGATTTTTGCTTTGAACATGCTCTGTAAGCAGACTTTACTCTGTCACGAGGAATTATAAATACAAGAAGTGGTTATGTGAGCACATCCCAAAAGTAATATTGCATTTTGTCACAAAAGTAATGGTATGTCTGAACAAAACATTGTTTTACTGCTGTTATAAAAACATATTGAATCATATATTTACCCCCTAAAAACAGGTCGTGGCACTATTAACGGCATAAGTAATGGAACGAGGTTTATACTTATTACTGACGGGAAGCCGACCGACCTCTTCACCCACCAAGGTCCGGATATTCCCGACAGTCGCCTGGAAGAGGAGGTGAGTCAGAGCTCCTGCTTCATGTATTAACAGTATAGGGTTGTAAGGTTTCTTGACATGGTTGGTATATGTGGATATTTCGCGGTCTATGTGTTATTTCCTGTGAATCAGGTAAGTGCTAATATGACATTTGTTAGTGTTTTATCTATATTTTACTTACTTCTTGCAAAAAATGCCACGCACCGTACACCGGCACTTGATTTTTGCTATGCTGCGTAGCACGGTATTTTATTAGATGATAGTATTAAAATATACTTTGGTTGTCCAAATTTTTAACTGTTTTTCTCATTTAATTGAGCTGTAGTTTGTTGTGGTGGTGTACCTTGCAAAACAGAGTTTGATATACTTAAAAATTCTGCCATCAACAAGCAGAAGCGGATCTAGAGGGTGTTCTTTTGGGTTGCTCAAACCCCCTTTTGGCTTCGCAATATTTAATTTTCATGGGATAATTGCCAGAAAGTTTCAATTATCATGTAACTACCCTAAGACTGACCCAAACGAATTTATTTAATGGAAATTTTTGATTCGACCCTGAACAAAGCTAGAAGAATATTTCACTCAATAAAGGAGTCCCCTACCGATGAACACCCTAATCAGTCATTTGCGAAAGATAGATAATGTTTATTCCACGTAACTGGCTTGACCTTTGACAAGTCTTGAAAAATGAAATGTTCTACATTATGCTGTAATCACCTTAATCTGTATACCAGGTGTGTTATATCACAGGAACCTGAATTTCTTTCAGTGATCATCCCGATCCAAAAGTTTTGACGTTTGACCCTATATACATATATAATAAACACAAGGAATGCAACGGATTCGTACCCCACCCACTTACCCGTTATAAGAAGTTTCCAGCTGCAGCACTGACACGGAGTTTTCGCTGGTCAAACATTTGAACAAAATGAAAATGTATTATTAGCAATCATAGCACCTTAATAATAGTCATTCTGGAATCGGTTATCAAAGGTGTGTTTCGATCTGTAGTTCGTCGACAACTCCATTGCATGACGTCACTTAGTTCTACATAGGGGCGAATGGGAATTCAAAAAACTCTATTTCCGGTTTCTGTTCGCAAATGCGTTGAAAATGCTTTGTTCGTTTCTGACTGTATTAAAACCACAAAAATGCCGTTCAAATAATCGGTGAATTGTAAGGCTTTTAAAAGGAGTAATGGAAACGGGATGGACTTCATGCCTATATTTTATTTATTGAAGCGATCTACTAATAACGTTGTTGCAACGTTCATGCAATACCGCGTTTCAAATAGGACCACAAAGGTCAGAACAAATTAATGTTTAATAAGCATAGTTTTTGTTGATTTGTCAAAGATAAAACGTACACATTCATAGGTTAATGTGGTTCGTTTGCAAACAAGATGATAGAACGCATATTTATTTGGAGATTGGCAATTTACAATCGCCATATGAGATTTGGGTTTGACCTCAGTGCAACCTACGGAAAAACCAGCTTTCTGGTTTTCTCGCATTCTATTTTTACATTTCATTTTATTGAAACAAATGAATAATACATTGAGCATATTAATCTTTATTACAAAACATTAATATATATTAATACAATAAATACAGTAGTATCATGTTATTTTCATATTTCAAAAATATTATTTTTCGTTTGCCCCGGTGTAGAAATGAGTGACGTCACGCAATTGAGTTGACGACAAAAAAGAGAAAGGAACAAACGTTTGACAGCCAATTCCAGAATGACTTTTATTGAAGCGCTATGGTGGCTAATAATGGATTTTTATTTTGATCAGATTTTTGACCAGAGGAAACTCCGTGTCAAGGCTGTAGCTGGAAAATTCTTATTACGGGTTAGTGGGTGGGAATTTGTTGCATTTCTTGTGTTTAATATGTATGTACGTATAGAGGGTCAAACGGCATATATGTGGGATCGGGGTGATTATTGAAAGAAATTCAGGTTCCTGTGATTATATGCTCATTTTTCACCAAAGGTCTAATGATAGTGCCTCTAGCGGGAAGCGAACCCGCACCGTCACGGCGACAGCGCCTAGCCTGCAATTCCTGAGACGCAAAAAACTGAGCAAGCCGGGATAACCCCAAAAAAGGATGATCAGATAGCCCTGATATACGTTACCAACACTGCATGACATCGGTAACGGGTAATTTTACTGATAACAGTACTGACTATATGTAAGGTTAGGAATAAATGAGGTTAGGTGATTACAGCATTATGTACAACCACAGGTCAAATGTCGAGTCAGTTACTTTGAATAAACATTAACTATCTTTCACAAATTATTGATTGGGGTTTCACCGGTAGGGGACCCTGTTTTGCGTGCAATACTCTGAAAGCTATGTTCAAGGTAGGATGAAAGATTTTCAAAAAATGTTCGATTGGGTCATTCTTTTAGTAGTTATGTGATAGTTCCAACTTTCTGGCAACAATCCTCATGTAAATTAAATATTGCTGGGACAAAAGGGGTTTGAGCAACCCCAAAGAATACCCTCTGGATCTGCTCCTGCAGAATGTTTAAGGATATCAAAGTCTGTTTTGCAATGTGCGCCAAAACTACAAACTACAGCTCAATTTCATGTGAAGAACACAAGTAGACTAGAATCATAAAGTGTCATGACTTGTCAGCCGTACAGGCCTATTGTTTGGAGTATTATTTAAAAATCTAGCCTAAAACTTTGTGATTTTCTTACCTTACCTCACAAAACCTCCTACATTGACACAAGTTATGCCGGTTGCATATGCCGTGATCGCGGCGTAGTGTCGTTCCCGAAGCGTACGAGGTTAGCCAGGGTGGTAAAGAATTGGCGTCTTTACAAATGACACTTGTCCTACAATCGGAAATATCCGGACCTGTTATGCTATTTTTCAAAAGTATTTGTTATTTTTGCAACAACAATCTCTGCATTGCGTTGTTTGAAAAAAAGTGAACTAAAACAGGGCTTTATAAGTGCAACCACAGTAACGAATTGTTCTTTTTATAATCGTCAGACGACAAAACTCATTGCCTCTTATATGGAAAAGATACGAAAGGTGCAGGGTGAGCTATGTTGTGTACCGGTTGGAAACGCAAACAAGGTAATTACTTGTATCACGAATCTTGTTGTTTTGCAAAGTTCAATCATTTAATTAGTTATTGAGGAATGAATAAACAATATATGAAACGAATTAATTTGGAAAAACAATTTTAAATTAACGTGTAGTTTATCTTAGACAAGAGTAGACATAACTCTTTAAATAGGAGTTAAAGAACATTTACAGCAACAACAAAAACAACAACAACAACCATAATAATAATAATAGTAACAATAATAATAATAATAATAATAATAAATTAATAATAATAATAATAATAATAAATTCTTATTAAATGTACATAAACAATGAAAACGTATTTTCAATTAGGTTTATTATAACACGAAACAATGAAAGGTGTAACTCATTTACGCGCGCGCGCACACACACACACACGCACGCACACGCACGCACGAACACACACACACACGCGCGCGCGCGCACAAACATGCACATACGCACGCAAACACAAACAATATAAATGTTAAGAACTTGTGTTGTACATGCAGGAATTCCTGAACGCGCTGTTGTCTTTCTGTGATGGGAAAATGGTGGATTATACAGATGGGAGACAGTTGTCTAGGAAAGTAATGCTTTTGGTAAGTGTTTGACTATGAAAGAGTTTCTTATGGCAAGTGTTTGACTGTGGAAGTATTATTATGGTAAGTGTTTGACAGTGGAAGTGTTCTTATGGCAAGTGTTTGACCTGGGAAGTGTTTCATTCAGTAAGCTTTTGGCTAGGAAAGTGTCTTATGGTTAGTGTTTTACTGTGAATGTGTTCTTATGGCAAGTGTTTGTCTGTGGAAGTGTTTCTTTAAGTAAGCTTTTAACTAGGAAATTGATTTATGGTAAGTGTTTGACTAGGAAAGTGTTCATATGGTAAGTGTTTGACTGTGGAAGTGTTTCATTTAGTAAGCTTTTGACTAGGAAAAGGTTTTATGGTAAGTATTTGACTAGGAAAGCGTTCTTATGGCAAGTGTTTGACTGTGGAAGGGGTTTCATTTAGTAAGCTTTAGAATAGGAAAGTGGTGTATGGTAAGTGTTTGACTATGAACGAGTTTCTTATGGCAAGCGTTTGATTGTGCAAGTATTTCATTAGTAAGCTTTTGACTAGGAAAGTGCTTTATGGTAAGTGTTTGACTATGAAAGAGATTGTTATGACAAGTATTTTACTGCGGAAGTGTTTCATTTAGTAAGCTTTTGACTTGGAAAGTGTTTTATGGTAAGTGTTTGACTTTGTAAGTGTTCTCAAGCTAAGTGTTTGACTTTCTAAGTGTTCTTATGCTAAGTGTTTGACTGTTGAAGTGTTCTTATGAAAAGTGTTTGACTGTGGAAGTGTTTCATTTAGTAAGCTTTTAACTAGGAAAGTGTTCTTATGGTAAGTGTTACACTACGAAAGTGTTTCTTATGATAAGTGTTTGACTGGGGAAGTGTTTCATTTATTAAGGTTTTGACAAGGAAGGTGTTCTTATGGTATGGTAAGTCTTCGAGTAGGAAAGTGTTCTTACACTAAGTGTTTGACTAATAAAGTGTTTCATTTGGTAAGCTTTTGCATAGGAAAATGTTTTTATAGTAAGTGTATTACTACGAACGTGTTTCTTGTGGTAAGTGTTTGACTGTAGAAGTGTATTTATGTTAGGTGTTTGACTAGGAAATTGTTCTTTTGGTGGTAAGTGTTTGACTAAGGAAGCGTTTTGTTTGGTAAGCTTTTGAATAGGAAAGTGTTTTATGGTAATTGTTTGACTAGGAAAGTGTTCTGATGGTAAGAGTTTGAATTGGGACGTTTTTCATTTAGAAAGCTTTTGACTAGGAAAGTGTTCTTATGGTAAGTAATTTACTGTGGAAGTGTTCTAATGGAAAGTGTTTGACGAAGGAAGTGTTTCGTTTAGTAAGCTTTTGATTAGGAAATAGTTCGTATGGTAAGTGTTTGACTAGGAAAGTGTTCTTATGGCAATTGTTATACTAGGTTATGGTAAGTGTTTGACTAAGGAAGGTTTTCTTGTAAAAAGCGTTTGGCTAGGAAACTGCTTATATGGTAAGCCTTTAACAAGAAAAGCGTTTCTTATAGTAAGTGGGAAGGTTTGCTAAGTGTTAGACTAAAATGAGTTGTACGATAATTTTTGACTAGGAAAGTGTTTCTTATGGTACGTGTTTTACATAAGAAGTGTTTTATGGTAAGTGTTTGACAAAGAAAGTGTTTTCATGGTATTGCATACGTGAATAGTTATTTTAAAATATTTACTGGATCGACGCAATTAAAACAACGACAAAGAAAGTATTTTCATGGTATTGCATACGTGAATAGTTATTTTAAAATATTTACTGGATCGACGCAATTAAAACAACGGCTGTCAACAGCAGACGTTTTCTTGATGAAGCCTGTGATCACGGATAGGTCATCGAGTACAAGTATTTGTTGATTTTTAACAGCAGTGTTTTTAAACGTTAACTTCTTAATTGTATCTACACGACGCTTTTACTTTTTATGTTGCAATTTCATGTGAATGAGCATGCTAATACAACTTGCATATGTTGCATGCGGATGGTTGGTGCAAATATAATTTGCCATTCAACTTCCACCATAGTGGTGCCTTCCTAAGTAAAATAACCCTATACGAATCTAATAATTTTATTTTACATTACCTGTAATTTGTGTTTTAAACGTTTATTCAGACCTTCGTACCAGTACTAACAAGAATAGTCGAAATGATATTGTTAAAGTGCAGAACACAGAAGCTCGTTTATATGTGTTTAATCCAGACACGTGTTTTGTCTGTAAAAGACTTGAGTTGTCTATTGACTGTTGTTTACAATTAAGTCTCTGGATAAAAAATTGAATATTATAATAAACCAAAGATTTTTTTATCTGACTAGAGCTACTTACACTATAACATTTACAATTTACCGACGCTTATCCAAGCTTTTCTAGCTTGCGCTTTTTGCCAAAGAATGTTTACTTAGTGATAACAGGAGGGATACTAATATGCTGCCCTGAGGTACACCGCAGGTAAGAGGGTTAGTATTTGACATTTAGTTTCCTAGACTAACATCTTGACTTCTGCATGACAGATAGACTTAGATCGTGGAATTGACCAGTGCCCAAGATCATAAAACTTAATCTGGAGATCAGTCTCAAATCTCAAGCATCTGAGACCAGTCGCCATTTCAGCCAATCAGATCATTGAGGTTTGAGACTGGTCTCAAAACTTAGTTTTATGATCTTGGGCCTAGATTCCTCAGTTTTCTAAATTTTCTAAACAGGATGTCATGATTTACTGCGTCGAAAGCTTTCTGAAGGTCTAACATTATCACATTGAGATTTGTTTAGGTATTTCGCTCAATAGTATATATGCGTATTATATCGATCAAACAACTATCCATAGAAAAATACTTTCTGAATACTTTCACTGTTGTGAACAATTACTGCCACAGGAAGACAGTCCATAACAAGGTCAACAATGTCTTAGAAGATAATTTCTTGAACAACAGTATATGTACAAAAAACAGCATTCTCCAAGTGACTGTACTTATAATTTTACATCCATATTTGTTTGCAAGTTTATAAAGTAGGACTTCCCTGAATGCAAAGTATGGTGTACAATATAGGCCATTACTTTTAAGGTTTCTGTAAGTTTTCCAAATAATGTAAGATTAAATGAAGAAAAGACAGCCATTTTTCGCGACATAAGATAATTACGCTTGTCTATGAATATTCATATACATATGTGTACAATTCCTCTCGATCGCTCACCATCGCGAGTAAATGATCCTTTGGGTAGAGTGAAGCGTCCAAATCACTCGACCAACCGGGCGATTAAATTTTCAGCAATGCACATCTGTTGTGCAAAATTAAATACAGAACTGGTATAATTGGCATATTTCCAGTGAATTTGGAATGTTTCTGATGTAAAGGTAACGGCAGCGATTTATTTTTATCTTCACTGGGTTTCCCAAATCAGAACGAGGCTGCAAGTGCATGTGCTTTCCCATCATATCTCAAAATGCCCATAACAAATGAAATGTTTTTAAAAATGTAAGGCAAATGCACTTTTTCATCCACTCAACCTACAAGGCGAATAGGTCCAAAAAATGTATACCTGATATGTAAACAATTCGTGCATTCCAATATATGTATAATTTTATGTACATAATTTATAATTACATCATATTTGTTTATGCATACTAGTTATGTTATTATTTGTCTTTTTACACATTTCTGAAACACTCTTATTATAAAATACATTTCATTTAGTCATAAATATTTCATGTGTAAACAGAAAAGTAATATTTTAACCTTTACTTCCAAAGGCAGATAATTCAATAATAACATTAAAAGTTATGTCCTATATTGTACACAACTTGCATTTTGAAAATTTGTTAAACAAACATGGATGCCAAATTAAAGTGTGTAGTCACTTTGAGAATGTTGTTTTTGTACAATTCTGCTATTGCTTAGTGGATAATATTCTAACACATTGTTGTCCTTATTATGGACCGTCTACCTGTGGTAGTAATTGTTGACAAAAGTGGAAGTATAGGAAGTTTGGACTCCCATAGAAAGTCTGTTTTCAAGGTAAGAATTTACTACAAATTTCACTTTTATTTTGTTTTTGCATGACATTACACACCTAAATCCTTAATAAATGATATGTGAAGCCATAAGAGAAAACAAATGAACTTATTTGAAATCATTATTTCCAAAACCCAACATACTTTAGCTATTTGATATCTCCTTAAACCCCTGCCACCGTCGTGCAACCAAAGAGGTAAATTGTCTTCTTGTAGATGGACATTGAAGAATTTAGGAAGAACGAACGAGGAGCTGTGAGAGTAATCAGGGCAAGAAACAATATTTACTTGGAAAGTACAAATAGAAAGTTACCCAAAGTTGGGTCCAGGGTGAGAAGGGGTCCGCACTGGCATTACGGAAACCAAGACAGCGATGGGCCGGGAACTGTTATAGGCCATCATATAAGAGGTAGTCAGTTGATCTAAGTCATCTTTTGTGATTGTATTGCTACGCTTGGTAGTAACTTGTCTTTTTTTATTTTGTATTCGATGGTTCTGTTCTGTTTTTAACTTTTCTAATAAAACTAATGTTTGTTAACGATAGATACACCGAAAGCGGCTTTATTTCTCCCCTCCTATATGTGAAAAAGCTACCTATCCAGTGTTTGGAATAAGATGCACATTGGGGAAGTCATCTTCAGAAAAAGGGCCCTACGCTGGGAATCGAACCTGTACGGTGACAGCGCCTAGCCACAAAACTTCGAACACTCTACCGATTGAGGTAGACGTGACAACACGGAAAACTTTGCTCGGATAACCCTTAACTAACGTGTTCGTCATCATGTCACACCGGAAACCGATTATATACTGATAACATTACTCACTTGTTGTACGGTGAGATTTTTTATGGCTGCACATGGAATAATGACTCTATTGTCGAGAACATATTTGTGTTCTGGACATTATTTCAAATTGTGTCATGTATTATCATTTGTATGGGTCCGTATGTGCTGTTGATTTAAATAAACTCAAATAAACATGCAAAACTAGATACAGCGAAATGTTTAAGATTTGTTATTGGATTTTATTTACAATCTTACCTCACTTATGTTTTAAGTCGGTTTGGTTTCCTTATTTTGTTTTGTTTTATTTGTAGACAAAAGCGTATTTGTTAACTGGGACACGGACAGTTGCATTGGTGAATATCATTATGGAGAGAAGGGTCAATATGATGTTCTACTGGTGGACGAACCACGGCGTCTCGGACCACGTGAAACCATTGCTGTAGGTTGCATTGTCAAACCAGGTAAAACGACTTTCATAATTAAAAACAATACTTTTTCAGGTTCTTAAGAGATTTGTTTTGCTGGGCGTTTCATTCATTTCGTTCATTTTAAAATTATTGTATGACCATGCCCTCTTCTCCTCTCCACTTTTTGACTGTGTGGGGGGACTGTGTCTGATAGATATGGCAATATTTGATATGTATATTTCACTTTTTTCCACTTGCTGTCCATTAACAGGATCACGTGCAAAGCTTTATTGTCTACGATATCCGGTGACTTTAAAAGTAACGATTTCATATAAATTTGATTAATTTAGATTTTTGCGTTACTTTGTTTAACTAATTTATATCTTTTTTTCAAGCACTGTTCAACTTTTCGACAAAAAACAACTCTAAACTAATGATTACATCATTCATTTTGCTTTTACCTTTTATATTTTGCTAGTGGCAGAAAAATTATTATTTTTGTTGTCCAGGTCCATTTTGGAAACCCGGAGACGGCGTGGCTGAAAATGACAGTGGTGTCGTTATAAAGCTGGATCTTGGACCATCTTACAAACCGCAAGCCACAGTAATTTTAACATAATTACTCTATTTTAGCATCTAATACTTATTGATTTAGTTCAAAATTCCAGTGCAGTCTTGCAACACACTAAAAATTTAGTGCCCATTTATGTTCTATCAAAAATTATTCCTGACGGTAATCAATTATAGAAACGAGGGGAAATTTTCGTACCCAATCATTAGTTTCCAGGGTCTAGTCTGGGACAGGTCAGGGAAAAGAAATGAAAAAAAAATCTAACATAAAAGCAATATTTAATCTCAGTACAAGTTAAAATTTCCAGATCTAAACGAAGAAAGGCAAAAAGAGACTATTCGAATCTACCCAAAAGTCAAATCAATAATTAATAAAAAGGTAAAATTTGCAAATCAGGAATGGCCACATCCAGTAGACACAGCCTCACCAAACTTGTGATCAATCAAGTAGAATAGGCTATACCGAGATATTTACCGTTTTGTCAATAAAGGACTTTTTTTCTTGGTACGATGGGACAATGGAAAAAGTGGGGACTATTCTTATGAAGTAGATGATAAACCAGAAATACAAGTTTGGTAATTATTTATTAAAGCTCTCATGATAATTATTGAAAATGAACGTTTATTTACTATCGTTATTAATTAATAACATTTATGCATATGTGCTATTGTTTCACTATGTCCTACACATGATAGTTTATTATGTATAATATATACACGATTAATAATAAATAATGTGTATGTACTATTGTTTCAGCAATTTCTGAACAAAAGAGTTAATATGTGTACTATATATATCATTATTAATAAATAATGGGTATGTACTATTGTTTCAGTAAATTACCGCACAAAAGACTTAATATATGTACTATATATATATCATTATTAATAAATAATGGGTATGTACTATTGTTTCAGTAATTCCCGCACAAAAGAGTTAAAATGTGTACTATATATATCATTATTAATAAATAATGGGTATGTACTATTGTTTCAGTAAATTACCTCACAAAAGACTTAATATGTGTACTATATATATCATTATTAATAAATAATGGGTATGTACTATTGTTTCAGTAATTCCCGCACAAAAGAGTTTATATGTGTACTATATATATCGTTATAAATAAATAATAGGTATGTAATATTGTTTCAGCAAATTCCCGCACAAAAGACTTAATATGTGTACTATATATATCATTATTAATAAATAATGGGTATGTGCTATTGTTTCAGTAATTCCCGCACAAAAGAGATTATATGTGTACTATATACAATGTATATCAGTATTAATAAATAATGGGTATGCACTATTGTGTCAGTATTTCCTGCACAAAAGAGAGTTAATTATTTATACTTTATATATCGTTATTTATAATTAACCTTTATGTACTATCATTACAATATACTTCATACACATAAGAGTTAATTATGTGTACTACATCTATATATATTGTTATTAATAAACATGTACTATTGTTTCAGTATTTCTTACAGAAAATCGTTAATTATGTATACTATATATATCGTTATTGATAATTAACCTGTATTTACTATCGTTACAGTATTTCCTACTCATAAGAGTTCATTATAAAGCCTGTCAATGTAACAGAGCAGTTTGGCTAAGTATTATCAGTGCATAAATCAACCCCTTCCCCAGACATTTAAATAGGAATATCAGGAAGAGCCATATACGAAAACCACAGCCTCCACACTCAGCCAAGAAGTAGTGAGGATAAAGAGCATCAGTGCGTAATTGATTAATTTCAAAAAGACGCCACAAGCAGTCAAGCAAGAGAACGAGAGGGACTATCTATTTTGAATTGTCAGTAGCAAAGGATATTACCACTGCAGGTTTAAACTAGGTTCTACGGTGCACCAACCACCAAACTTGCCCCCCCCCCCCCCCCATCAGGTTGTCAAATGAACAAACTAGTTGCCTTAGTGAATAAACTCCAATCCTCCCACAGCCTAACTAAGTTAGTTTCAACTGTATTCATTTCAATAGTACATAAATATTGAGATGTAACAGAAAGCTTATACATATACATATTTGAGAGGATGAGAAAACAAGTTATCAAACGATAGCTTATATTAATTCTTCTTCAGTGCAAGACCACACCAGGATGCCGAAGTTGTATGAAAGAGCATACAAACAGAAACAGCTGGTGGCACTGGAAAGCGAAATTGGTCGTTATTCGGTGACAGTAATGTGGCTCGATGCATTCGCACTTTACATTAAACATTTATGTGTTGGTTTGATTTATGATCCGTTTGTTTCCTTTACAGTTTTGAAGCCTCGTTGGTGACGCAAGCCGGCGAAAAACAACATTCTCTACCTCCAACACAGAAGAGTAAATTTAAGAACAAAAATAAAACCACGAATTGAACTACAACAACGCCTTGGAGAAACATTTAAAATAGCGTGCTTGAACGAAAATGTCTTAATAGGAAAGCAAAACCGTGAACTCGACCACAAAAAAGGATGAAAGGCAATTCTCAACTGTCCTTTAACCTGCCTTATATGAATTCCGCTTTCTCAATTTTCTGTGTAAATTGAGTGTGCTTTAAACATGTTTAATGTGGATGAATTTTGATGACATTTAATTTTTGTAATTCAACGATTCATTTCTATTTTGTTCATTCTGTTGTGTTCTGGCATGCATTGTAACAGAAATGTTATCACTGTGGTAAGAACTTGTTGTCCGACCCGTTTGCATTTTGCCCTTCTATTATTTGTTCAACATTATAAATTATATACCACTTTTGTGTGCGTAATAAATTATGCTTGATATGCCATAAACCTATGCTTAAACAATGATGAAAATTGTTTCACAGTTCTATTGTACTTTAAAACTTGAAAGCGCCAAAATATCCGCCTCCTTATCACTGTTTTACCAGGGTTTAGATAACAGTGTGTCAGTTATTGATAAAATGTAGACAGACTTTAAGGTATTTCGCCTTTCGCCATTGCTTTGCCATAGACAAAAAGAAAAATATAAAAATCTCTCAAACGGCACAACGCACTTCCATCAAACTGTGCACAAATAAATTCTATAAATATATTATTATTTTGAATACGTTAAGAAAAGATAGGACAGAAGAGAAAAATAGTTAGACCTAACAAATCCCTAAAATTCTAGTTGCAATTTATCACCAAAAGGAAGCAACACAAAACAATAGTTCAAATGTGAACATGCGTGAAACGATACTGACAACAATATCTAAGGTCCTTGAAAAGAACTTTTAATTGTGTAGAGAGAATCAACATTTTTATTTTTATGTCATCCATTTTCGCGACCAGGAAATTGAAGGTCAAACACACTTTCACAAATAACTCACATTTTATGCATTTGTTAGGCCAAAGGACCTTAGGTATCGTTGTCAGTAACTCATTACTCATAAAGACAATAAAATTGATGTTGAGTGTTGCTTGAATCGTTTTTGTTATAAATTGCAAATAGAATTGTAGGGATTTTGGGGTCTCACTATTTAACTTTACTGTTCTCACTTTTCTTAGCTTATGTAAATTAAACATACATTAATAACATTGGTGCAACTTTGTGCAAAGTTTGATGAACTGCATTGTGCCGTTTGAGAGATTTTTATCATGTTTATATTTTTCAATTTTTGGCTATGGCAAAACAGTGGCGAAAGGCGCAATACCTTAAATGAATTCAGGTATATTTCCACTGAATCATAATTCCGCCTTTAAGCAATTTCTGTTGAAATGTAATGCGAGATCATGGCCCAAGATCATAAAACTAAGATTGGAGACTAGTCTCAAATATCAGCTCGCAATTTCAGCCAATCAGAGATTTGAGACTAGTCTCCAGATTTATGATCTTGGGCACTGTTTTTTTTCCTATTTTGCAGGGTGATTTACAAGGCCCAGCATATGAATATGAACGAAGCTTGCAAAAAGAGACCAACCGATTATTTGAGAAGTGGTCAATGTCAGAGCAAAAAATAAAAGCAAAATATGTACAGGGCCAAAGACAATAGATCTAAAACTGGAGACCAGTTTCAAATCTCAAGCATCTGATTTGCAGAAACGGCGACTGGTCAGATGCTTGAGATTTGAGTTTCAAATGTCAGTTTTATTAACTTGGGGCCAGTTTATAAACGTATTCCATTAAGGGCTTACCACACTCCTCCCAATCCTATTCATCGATAAAAAGAAAATTATCAAAATCTCAATAACAGCAAAATGCCGTTAAATAAAAATTTCCACAAATGTATCTTATTAATGTATCTTTATTTTGCAGATGGTAAGACACGTTAGAACAGTAAAGAAAAATAGCGAGATCTAAAAATTCCATCAACTTCTATAAACATAAATTCACAAAAACTAAACAACACAAAACATCATTTTAAATTCCCACATGAGTAATATGATACTGACAACAATTTATTGTGTCCTCGTGACTGACATATGTAAACTTTACGAGATATTAGTAAAAGTGTGTTTGACCTTCAATTTTCTGGTCGCTTCCGGGTCGCGTAAACGGATGATAATCACTGATTTCTCTTTTAGTAGTTGAACGTTTTTTACAAAGTACACAACATTTTCTTGTCAGTAACATTGCACTCACGTGGGAATTTAAAGTTATGTTTTGTATCGCTTAGTTTTTGTGAATTTATGTAAATAGAATTTTAAGGTCTAGCTTGTTTTCTTTACTATTCTAACGTGTCTTACAGTAT
Organism: Corbicula japonica; assembly: GCA_038501625.1. NCBI lineage: Eukaryota > Metazoa > Mollusca > Bivalvia > Venerida > Cyrenidae > Corbicula > Corbicula japonica. Next base: position 275,922 of record JAZAYU010000047.1, read on the forward strand.
GCAAAATCAAGATACATTAGTAACATTCATTTGGGCAAAATTTTTATTGAACGGCATTTGCCATTATTGAGATTTTGATAATTTTCTTTTCATCGATGAACAGGAGGAGTGTGGCAAGCCCTTAAAATACGGTGTTTCTCTTATCTCGTCATTGTACTTAGTGTGTATGTAAATAAGTCCAGTAAGTCTGCATAATGGCTGCCATTCAAGCAATCGTCGTGGGGTTTATCCTTGGATATCTGGTGAGTGTATTAACATTTATTAACATTTATGTACGTTCTCTTTACATTAAACAATATAAAAATAATATTACGGATCTAATGTTCTCTTAAATTTAAATAATCTATTGGTAATACATTTAAACGGCATTCTAAAATTGTACTGTTTTTCCCATTTTTAGTGAATTCTTTTGATGCGTGTCTTAAACAATACGATGTTCTTGTACAAATACGTCCGAGACATGAACAGTAACACCCTGGCAAAAGATAACAGAAAATGAGATATGTACACATGAACACCGATTAAGTAAAAGACGGTGATATACTCAGGCTTAATCCGTTCAAACATACATACATGTATTTAATGTGTTTACGATTGTTTTCTAACTGAGTTCGGAGCACCACATCAATGTATCACATACAAAACTGAAAGTACAGCATCACATAAGCCAGAAATATGATTTAACTAGAGCTATCACTGAAGGTGATTAATACCCCCGCAATGCTGCTTTGTCAGAGTATACAGAAATGATGTTTGCATCTTTCATGGGTGAAAGTTGAAAAATAATTGAAATCCTGACAATTTGCTGGGGGTCCAGGGGGCCGCTAGGGCTCCGGTAGGTCCAGGGCAAAGCCCTGGTGGGGGACAAGAGGGTCGAAGCCCCCCGAAGCTTCTGGAAGATAGCAATTTATATACCATTGGGAAGCCATTTCTTAAGTGCATTTGAGCTTTTTTTGAAACACAAAATTAAGACATCTGGAGGCATGGGTTTATCATTGATTGTCATTTATCTTAATCAACAATGCCTCTCAATTCAGTGAAAATTCTCCATAAGCAAAAATTATAGAACTGCATGAATATTTTCAATAATTATGAAATTGACGGTAGTTGTTTATTTCTGCTGTGTTTTTTGTTTTGTTTTTTTTTTATAATAAATATCTCCAATACAAAGTATGTACATAATTTGGCGAATTTTAGTTTCCAAAGTACATCATTGGACGGCATATTCTGATGTAGACCTACTTTCATTTTGTGTAGTCCGAGATTAAATTTTCTCGCGGCATAACAATTTTAGAAAATAAAACATAGGACTATATCGGCCTACCGATACAAGGCCATTTCAGTTGCATAATAATTACATACATATTACTTACTACGCAGTCTCTGTGTAAGAAAAAAAAACAATCGAGCATCTTCTGAGTATTGTTTTACAATCTGTATTTAATTTTACGCACACCTTCACCCGGGCACATGTTGTTATTTTTCCTAGAGGGATAAGAATAATGACGTCATTTGGAGAGCTAATGCTAACGAAACCAATCGTAGGACTATATCCGCCTACCGATACAAGTCCATTTCAGTTGCATGATAATTGCATACATATTACTTACTACGCTGTCTCTGTGTCAGAAAAAAAAACAATCGAGCATCTTCTGAGTATTTTTTTTACAATCTGTTGATAAGCACACAGCTACTCGACCTTCACCTGGGCACATGTTGTTATTCTTCCGAGAGGGATAAGAATAATGATGTCATTTGGTGAGCTAATGCTATCGCCACGTGAATGTAAAGCAAAAGTTGTGTTTAAAAATAGCGACTTGGGTTTTCACCGGATGCAAACAAAACTGTAAAACTAGTTGATGTCACAAGGTTTTGTTGAATCGTGCTCCCCTTCCAAAAAATAATGGACTGATTCAAATGAAAAAAAAATATGTCATGCAAATCTAATCACGAACGTATGTTAAAAGTTTGAAAACTGGAGAAGTACAAAATGTAGTTTGTGTCATAAGATTTTGTTAAATAATGCTCCCCTCCAACCAAAAATGGACTGATCCATAAAAAACATGTCACTAACATGCACACTTCATGCAGAACATATGATTTCAGTTTCAAGTCGATATCTTGAAAACTGTAGAAGTTTGCATAACATGATTTTGTTAAATCATGTTCCCTGCAAAAAGAATGGACTGATCCACACAAAAAATATGTCACGCACATCCACACTTCATGCTGAACAAATGTTTAAAGTTTCAAGTCAATATCTTAATAACTGTAGAAGAAGTTCGCGTCACAAGATTTTGTTGAATCATGCTCCCCTCCGAAAAATAATGGACTGATTCACATGAGAAAAAAAGATATTTGCGCAAATGTACACACGAACATAGGTTTAAAGTTTCAAGTTGATATCTTGAAAACTGTTGACGTAGTAAGTGTAGAAGTTTGAATAACACGATTTTGTTAAATCATGTCCCCTGCAAAAAATAATGGACTGATCCACACGAAAAATATGTCACGCACATCTACACTTCATGCCGAACATGTGTATCAAGTTTCAAGTCAATATCTTAAAAACTGTAGAAGTAGTTCGCGTAACAAGATTTTGTTAAATCGTGCTCCCCTCCGAAAAATAATGGACTGATCCACATGAGAAAAAAAATAGTTTGCGCAAATGTCGTCACGAACATATGGTTAAAGTTTCAAGTCGATATCTTGAAAACTGTTAACGCTGTAAGTGCCACAGACAGACCGCCCAACCAACCAACCAACCAACCGGATGATGACTCCTATATACCCCCTATACTTCGTATGCGGGGGTATAATAAGAACTTTCTTAATATGAGAATCCACGAGGCAGCGAAAATCTCTGTATATCTCTGTGCCAAATTAAAAACATGATAATTTGAATGCACAAATGATTTCGAAAACATTTTGGTAAAAAGAGTGAAGATAATATAATTATAGTTTTATTAAATATATCGTGGCAGTATATGTTACATTAAATATATTGAACTGTTTTACAGATCTAAACTGTTCGCCCACGCAATAAAGATATATCTATGGAGGAAAGTGTTAAAGCGAAACGTTGATTCAGATGCATAGTAAAATAGTAAAACATTCGTTGTTTTTAGAATGTTACTAATGTATGTATACATTCTATGATTCTAGGCGCTGACACAGTGTGAGCCTGGTGAACGCGAGTCTCTAGAGTTCTATTATGACCCGATTAGGGTGAGATCGTTGTTTTATATCCTATATAAAAGACAAATATTAGAACTTTCAATAAAGCAACCTTACATCGGCCTTATTTTCATGAAAAACAACGGTGAAAAAATGAAATAAAAAAGGTGGATTATCTGTAATAACCTCATGCAGAAATTGCAACCTAACCACACAATAAAAAGAAGAAGAAAATGAGAACAAAATTGATGATAAAATCAGTTTTGTAAGTCAACACAAACACTTAACAAAAAACAGAGATTTAAAACAGGTTCTAGGTTGTACAAGCCTTCCACTTGCTCTGTATATCAGGGTATGAAATTAACATACACATACAAGTTGCATCATCAAACTCCATCAGATCTCTACCTTGACAATTTTATGGTGTTGACAAAAAACACAAACACCCAAAAATCGAAAGTAGCTAATGGCACTGTCAGGAGACAAGGGCAGGTAATCGATGACCTTAATGAGGCCACTTTTAATACATGCTGGCAGCAATAAAAGAAAGTCCTGACATTTACCACGTGTACTTAGCTCATATATGCTTATATATGCATGTAGCTTATATATACTTATATATAGCTTATATACGAGTATACTTTTATATTGGTTACATATACTTATACCCGTTAAATTGCTTATATACACTCACCCAAAGTTCCAATTGGTCACTTTTTGTCCGTAATCTTTTTAATTAGAAAATCATTGAATTCACTCTTTATTTATGATCATATGCCAACAACAGTCTTCAACGTAAGCTTTAATCTTGTAATAATTGACTTTGGAACAGATTGGCGAGAGTTATCCTTAATTTTGCTAAAAATGCATTTCTTGCATAAAAAGATCAAGCAAACAGAAATTTGCTCTTAATACCTTGTTTTGTTTTAATAGGATCACTCATTAGTAGGAAAAACATAAAACCTGATTAATCAATAGCACACTCGTTTAAATAAACCCCTTTCAAAGTATCCAATTTTAAAATTACATCCCTTTCAATTTAATAGTGTTCAAATTTTGACCCTATGGTGTAAGTAAATGGTATTGGATTCGTTTAAGAAAACAATCAATAAAGATTAAAAAGACATTAAGATAATAGATTTCAAGACAAAACAGTTTTTTCCACAACCTCTATTGACGTATGGAAAAAACGAAACTAGCATACATTGTAAACACATACAATTAATGACCAATTAGAACTTCGATTGAGTGTATACTTTTATATTGATGCAAAATATTCAAAGAGAGCATAAGGTTAACATCAACATTCAGGTGTAAAAGAGTCGTAATGTTTTTGTTTCTATCTTTCTGTATTCTGTAAGAAAAAAAATCATTGATTAACTCGTAATTCCAACCTAATCAGATTCGTATGTTGTGAAAAACTGGGCATAAACGTTTATAAGTTAAATTATTTCAGAATAATCTAAGTATGTTCTCAGAAAAATCTACAAAATTAATTTAACATTTCTTAATGAAATGATAAAAAAATCGACGGTGATATATCACCGAAATTATCACGAGGCGGAATTCAGATACGCAAGATTCTATATCATGAAGGGTAGAAAGGGTAGAGAGAATTTCCAACTTCTTCAAATTTTTAAATTGCAAACTTAGCATGCTTTTCAGTTCGTCATTAAACATAATTATAAAGATAAAGATGCTATATTGTTCTGCATTATGACTTGTGTAATCTTACTTTGGTTGTTTTCAGCATCACCTAATATTCAAGCATTTTATACTGACACCTCCCCACAACATAAGCTGTTATGTTGTCAAACTTAATAGCGACGAAATTGCGAATGTACATACAGACGCCGGATTGTTGGCAGTAGAGGCAAGTGTCTATTTTGTATCTCTGAATTTATGTATATTGTAAACAAGAATTGATACCGTCAGTGTTCCGAATGTTACATGTAACGAGTAGATAGTTTTTAATAATTATGTGAACGTTCTTCTTATTTACGAACAATTTAATACGCTTTATTTTCATCTGTTTTCGCAACTAGATAATCCGTGCATGGCATTTCCTGAGCCTTGTGTGAAAACTTTTACAACCACGTATGCTCTTAAAAGCTCCCCTTGTCATCAAGCTCATTCCCTAAATTCTGAAGGAGGCCAATGACAGCAATTGATTTTTGTGTAGTTTACCAAACATTCGTAATATATCATGATCTTTTGCATTTTCAGACTCGAGCCATAGCTATGGCGCCATTCGCTACGGCGGTGAACGAATCGACTCTGACGAGAAGGCAACATCTCCAGTGCGTGGGACATACCAACACAACTGTAAACCCCATAGACTATTTCACCATTCCTTAATATAAAATGCTTTTTGACTGTTTGTGTAATACTATGAAATAAACTTACGCAGACATACTCGCAACGTAATATAATTAATTTAGTGCGCCCGGAACAGGTTAGATATCGGAAATTTGTTAAACAAATTCATCACGGTATGTATCCCAATAATCGGCGCTCGGATGACAACGTCAGGCTGAGATGATAAGAGCGGCTCGAGTTGCGGATGAGAGTGAAAATGCGTTAAGATTTTTACTTTTATCTTTTACCAATGCCGATTTAAACCACGTTAGTGATTGCAATTGTTCTAGGCCAACATAAGCTATATAAAACTGGAAAGGTTTTTGCAGACAGTCCCTACATTGTGGTGAAAATCACCGAAGAAGGTGGAAAATTCGACCCATCGCTTAAAATTAAACAAGTTTCCATCTGTATTTAGGAGGATGAGTGAAGAAAACATAACTATTTGATCCTTTACTGTCCCTCTGTTAATAAACAATCACAACATGGTAACACAGTTCGGTAAAAATGAATCTAAATCTTACCTTTTCTGAATATGTCAAAGCGAGATGGATAATCACTGGCTTCAGTAAAATTTGTTAAAGATAATAGGTGGCACAAACTGAATAATGGCCAGGCTTATAATTTTATCTTCAGAAAAAAATGTGTGTATCAATACTTAATGTTTTTATCATTTCTCAACTGTGAAATCGCGTTTTATATTCGCTCTTTGTCCGCGCGCGTGTGTGTCAACAATGTCTTCAAACGACACCTCATCTACAGGCCAAATTTTAACAACATGATTTTTGATGAAGGGATTCACACTTGTAAAAGTTCTTTCCTTGACAAATTGTGGTTTCTTTTGCAACCAATAGAAATAACAGATTAAACATGAAACGAGAAATGAAATAAAATGTTTATTGGAAAAAAAATAAAGAAGAGCCGTCGTTATCTTTCTGCTAGATGGATAAAAATTATAACAAATAAAATAAGTCACAAGTGACTTTTCAATTATCTTTTGCCAGAAAAAAACTTATATTAGAAAATTTTTGGAACTAACAGGACATTCTTTTGTTTTTAAAGGTGTTGTAGCGATTATCTCTTGTGTGTCATCTTTTTTATGAATGATGAATATAATCCCGTCTGTGACTGTGATGCATTTTTGTTGGGATGTCACTGCGTTTGGTATGACTCTTGGTAGAACTCAAGTACGGTATTCTTTTTTACCAGTTGACTCATCTAGTAGAAATTCCTGGTATTTGATTCACGAATGCCCATGTAATAGCGTCAAGTGGGAGACAACCTCTGTCAAAGATTCCCACTCTGTGCCCCACTAGTAGCATTTGAAAGCAGTGCTCATAGTTTCTGCAATGTAATTACATATGCAATTTATTACACTGCGTGGCGCTTAACTTGATAAGAGTGTGAATTGGTTCTAAGAAAGAATGGTATATTTGTAAGTTTCATATTATTATTCTATGGATAAACATTGGAAATTTTGTATCACAGTATGGTGTTCAGTACTGGTCACATCCAGGAGCGTCACCGGTGTCAAGAACAAGGTGTGTGTATAGAACCAATGAATGATTTTGAACGTTAACAACTACACGCTGAAAACAAGCAAATTAGGTTATCTCAAAAGGGCGTAAAACCTGAATTATGATATGATATGAAATGATATATTGTACATCTAAATCACTTAAGATTACTACAGTGCCAATATAAATTGTATGACCTTCATTATTTCTTACCGAAAATAGATAAGTTGTTGGACAATGACTTCTGGTCCTGGAAGATAAAAAAATGGATTTAAAAACTAATAAACATTACTTTAAAGCTAATAAACATTATGATGAAAGGTCAGTTTGTTCATTTTCCATACAATTTTCAATGTAGCCAGCTATTATCTTCACTGAAGCCAGCGATTATCCATCTCGCTTTGACATCTTCAGAAAAAGTAAGGTTTAGATTCATTTTTACCGAACTGTGTTACCATGTTGTGATTGTTAATTAACAGAAGGACAGTAAAGGATCAAATAGTTATGTTTTCTTCACTCAACTACCTAAATACAGATAGAAACTTGTTTAATTTTGAGCAATGGGTCGAATTTTCCACCTTCTTCGGTGATTTTCACCACAATGTAGGGACTGTCTGCAAAACCATTGCAGTTTTATATAGCTTATGTTGGCCAAGAACAATTGTAATCACTAACGTGATTTAAATAGGCATTAGAAAAAGATAAAAGTAAAAATACTAACGCTTTTTTCACTCTTATCCGCAACTCGAGCCACTCTTATCATCCGAGCCTGACGTTGTCATCCGATTGCTGATTATTGGGATACATTCCGTGTTCATGTAATGGAAATATTATACAGTTATTGGTTGACGAGAATGTAACGAGATAGGTTAAATCTATAATGATCCTGATCTACATTAAAATTAACATATTGTATATCAGGTCCGATTATCTGATATTTGTAGACTACAATCACCTAAGTTCCTATTGGTCATCAATTGTGTATGTTTACAATGTTTTCTAATTTCGTTTCCATTATATGTCAAGAGAGAAATTGTCCTTAATGTGTTATCTAGGAATCAATTATTCAATGGCTTTTTGATCTTTTTAAATGTTGCCTTTGGCGTTGTCCGTGATATGCAGGATTTATATTCTCAGATTCCCTGTAAAAATTCTATTACGTTTAGTTCCGCCCATTGTTTTCTCGTTTAGGGCAAACCTATTCTTTTATCTGGGGAACATACACCGCTGAACATAGAATGGTATTAATCTGAAAATACCGCATTGAAGGTTCCATGTTCACCGCCATATGCATACCATCGTTTGGGATAGTTCAAAATTTTACTGTTTATTGGTGTAAATATTGAGTTGCGCTCAACTCGGGGCTAGACGGCGTGGGCAGTAATACTAGTACGCATTTCCATTACTGCCCATGAACAAGCTCAATCAAATCGAGCCTGCATTTTTTTCATATTTGTCGGTGGCTTTCAAAGTTCCATTTTCTTATGTTTTTTTATTGTTTACTTGAATCAATTCAAGACTATTTATTTACACTGCGGGCTGAAAATTGGAACATGCTTTATTGAAAGGGGGATAATTAAACTCGATACATTAAAACGCATTTATTACAAGAAAACTATTGTAGTTTAGAAAAACAAACTTATGTTTTCTTTCTAAGGAGGCTTCCTATTAAAAAAAAAGAACAACTAATTCAGATTAGTTTTCTGTTAGCTCGATATTTAACTGCACTAGCTGCATTTTTAGCCAAATTAATGATACATTTTAAGTAAAAATCACAATAAATAAAATTGCAATAAATAAGTGACATAAACAGTTAAAAACCAAACGTTTGCCTTTAATTACGATATATACCGGTATATCGTATATTACTCGGTGGAGAGGGGAATGTGTAGGAATGTCAACAAGGGCCCAAGATCATAAAACTAAAACTAAATATCAACCATCTGATTGGCTGAAATGGCGAGTGGGTGCCATTTAAGCCATTTTAGCCAATCAGATGCTTGAGATTTGAGACTGGTCATTATTTCTGAAGACCAAGCAAGTAAGCGTGACGAGTTTGGCAGCAGATAAAAGAAAGGAAAAAATTGAAATGGAATTTTGAACGCAACCGAACACGACAAATACGAAAATATTGCAGGCTCGGTTTGATTAAGCCTGTTCATGTTAAAACGTAATAATTACTGCCCATGAACAGACTTAATCAAACCCATCCATGATTCGGACAAAAACAACCTAGATCGATGCAGAGTTCTGTCGATGCAGCCCTTAATTTTTGTAGCCGATTGCAGTCGATTGTTAAATACATTCAATTCTAACATTCGATTTATGGAAAAATTGTGATAGTTTTAAAAACCAATTAAAACGTAATAAACTCATAAACTGGCTCATTTCACAGGAAAGGCTTCTCGAAATAAATATATTGAGACGTTTAATATTTGTTGCGCTACATAACATATTTCAGCTACGAAGATTTCAAACTGAAAAATGAAACTTTACCGTTGAAGCGGTGGGTTTGTTGACAAAAGTTTCCTGAATGGATCTTTTAACGGGTGCTCGTGATGTAGTATCATGCTATTGTACTTGTTCAACTGAAAAAAATGACCCAGTTATGGTAAGCAGTGAGCCGCGTGCGAAAAAAATGGACAAATGTGGATTCTTCAGAATGTTTTAACAATGCTATAATTCTTTGCCAGTTTCGGTAACCTCTTCACAAAAGCTACGAACGATTTTGTGACTTGAGGCATAAGTCAGTACTTGTTTGCTGTGTATAAACATTATCTTGCGAGAAAACAAGAAAGACGTGATATACTAAACATAAAACATCGCTGTGAAGCAACTTATAAACCTCCGGCGGGACTCGAACCCGCAATCCCCGGCTTAGGAGGCCGATGCCTTATCCATTAGGCCACGGAGGCGCTTGTTATATGATAGGCACACTAAATAGCTAGGAACCATTAAAGATATTTTTAATTTGAACGAATTATAACCACATTCACCACATGTTTCCGTTGTGTAATGGTTACCCGGCTTCTTCCTTAGTCAACTACACAATTATAGGTGATATTTATATAAAATACGCCAGCATATTATGTTTCCGTGGTGTAGTGGTTATCACATCCGCTTTACACGCGGAAGGTCCTGATCAGTGGAAACATTTCTTTTGTTTATAATAAAATCAGTTTTACTTTCTTAGGCCGTTATTCCATAGTTCCTTGATGCGTAATCCGTGTCCGCGTCCGTGTCCGCGATTTTTCACTCACCAAAGATATCGTTGGGTATATTCCATACCTCCGTCATGCGGACAAGGACACGGACGCGTAACGGACACGGGGGTATGGAATATACCCAACGAAAAATTAATTATCTAATTCTTGCATTCAAGTCCCCAGTTTTAAGTATTCTGCTGAACCGAGGGGTTCACACTTATGGTTGAGCGGTGACTTCAACTTAGCATCCATCGACTGGGAGAATGAGTGCCCACAGGCACAAGCCGTACATGCTAAACAGTGACAGAGACTTCAATATCGTGGAAGATGCAAACCTTAATCAAATATTCGACAAACCAACTAGAATTACTGAACACAGTAGTAACCTACTTGATCTTCTACATCAACAATAAGACACTCATCAAACGCTGTGAAGTTTTCCTGGGATTGCTGACCACGAGGTGGTATTCATTGAATCGTGTCTCAGACCCATGAAAACTAAGAAGCCACTATGCCTGGTTTTTCATGTAAAAGAAAGCAGAACTTATATCATGAATGCTGACATGTATACATACTTATCACAGTTCACTAATGAGACCATACATAGTTCAGCAAGTAATTCTTGGGGTAACTTTGATTGAATAATCATAGAACTAGTGAATAAATATATACCATCAATACTGATATCTGCTAACAAAACCACCAAGCCATGGATCACTAACAAAATAAAATCTCTTCATCAAAAAAGATATAAACTTTACACTAAACAGAAGCGCACTGGTTCTGCTGAAGACAAATGACGATACCAACGAGTCAGAAGCATCACACAGAAGCAAGAACGCCAAGCCTACTGACAATGCATTAAAAACCTGATCGAAGTCGTGATCCAGATTCAGACAAAACCCCCAACAAACAGAAGCGGACATCATAGTGAAGAAACTTAAGGCAGCAACACTCTTGGCTTCTTGCACCTGAACCTTCGAGTATGCAAAGAAGAGACAAAAAGCATGTTCCTATATATCCCTTGCGAGACCTTCCATATGCAGTGCGGAACCCATACATCAAGGACCGAATTAACAAAATCAAGATGGTACAAAAAAGCTTTGCCAATTATGTGACCAACAGATATCACAATATCAGCAATGTATTATTCATGATAGACCATCTTGGGTGGGAGACTTATGAATCCAGATTTACAAAGGCCCATGTGGTCATGTTTTATAAGATCATTTTCGACCTGATAGATATACCTGCTGATGAGTACGTGACGTAAGCATCGGACAAGACAATAAAAAAATCAAACAACAACAAGAATTACGCAAACCAATTACATCTACGCTGTTCTACAAGAACTCCTTCTTTCCATGTACCATCTCTATATGAAACAAACTACCAACAACCGTAGCAGAAGCTCCTGACTTCGTATCCTTCAAGCAAGGACTGTCAAAACTAGACTACTGAGTTATTCTCAAAGCTGTGCCGGCCGCGGCCACCTAACCGGAGAGGTTTGAGTTGAAAGGGGCGAAAACGTAGCTGGTCAGAACTTTCAACCTCACTTTTAACTATAAATGTTTTCTTACTTTCCTATTCAATTCACAAACATTTCTAATTCTATATGACCTCTAACCACCAGTCGCTGTTTAACAATTTTAAAACCAGGAACTTATGTCCCTCACGATTAAATGTCTTTGGTGTATGCTGTGTTTTACAACACCTGTAATTTTAAGACTCGCGTGTATGAATACAGAGGAGATTTTAATGGCAAAAAGAGGTAAACATAATTCTTCTTCTTATGTTTCAAATTTGAAGAGTGTTCTCCAAAACCATTCTGAGAAAAAAAATCAATTTTAAGGTCGTTGTAGATAGAACATTGGTTAAAGACATCGGTAATTTTAGTTGACGGTCAATGTTTTGATAGAGATAACGCACGAGTAAAGCAAGACGAGTAACTGTCAAACAGCTGTTATTGTATTTACTGAAGTGTTAAAATTTAGGCCCGACTGCTTATCCGTAATAGTATAGTGAACAGGACAATCAATAACTTATTCAATAACCAGACTTGGCGACATTTTTCAACTCGTGGTTTGGAATTTAAACCGCAAAAGAAATGCGCGTTATGGTTAAATGATAATTTGTAAACACTGATGGTGAAAATATAATACGTTTATACACGCATGCGGTTGAACAATCAGAAGGGCCTCACAATAACATCCCTTGGTTTGACAGCTAGAAGTACTGTTATAAGTACAGTCGCACATAAAAAGCATGTATAATTATACAGTATAAATTGAGATGGCTGTACCTTTCCCTTTAAGTGTATATACACCTTCTGGAATAGACTATTACGAGTCACTTACTTTTGGAAAGCTTCAACTTGTTCCGTTGTCGTAAATATTTCCGGTTATTTGCTCTCTTTAGGTTAAATTCGGCAGAAAATAGGACGTGGTGAGCGAACATCGGTAAGAAAGAAAAATCCTTACAATTGTTTTACACATGTCTATATTTTCATTTGCAAAATTGTGTGGGCGTATTTATATTCTGATGTATGATATGGTTTTGTTTTTGAGGCGAAATCTCTCCGGTATGAACGCATTTTAAACTTTGAATTATGCACTATTCAAGAAATGCATTGGCGTAGCATGGCGTAGCGTTACTGCCTACTGGTCTAACATTGATTGCCAAAATTGCAATTTTTTACAATTGTACGTACAAAATGATACATTGCCGATTCCAGATACCTTATTTACTAATATAAGAGTCTGATATAAGGTAAATATCATAGCCTTCTATACTGGAGTGTCCAGTTTTCGCATGATACTGATAGCTTGATTTCTTATACTTTAATGGCGAACATTCCATTACCGAATATAATAACCATTCCGACTATTTTATGGTAGAAGAAGACCACAGGTGCTTATCTGGGCATTGTTAGGCATGGGAATTTTCATACCCTTTCTTTTAAAAGCAATTTTCTTACCTTACTGATCGTTTCAAAATTAGTGTCTAAACAACAGAAGCTGTTAACTTTCTTACAGTCAGTCAGGAGGGTAGTCCAAATAATTGTACTCTAAAAGGTGGATATTGTGCTATTTTTTTGCTGGGTCAATATCCCCCTTCAGAGTACAAACCAAAATAGACCAAAACTGTGGTGGAAAAGTTTTCTTCTTTGCGTATCGTCAAAGGTCCAAGAATCGTTCTCGTCCTTCGATCGTGCCATTTTTGTTTTTATCTCGTATCTCGCGAGAATTCCGGTGCGCATGCTCTTACCGTGAGAAAAATTTTTACTACGACTGCTTACGTCAAATTTTACTACGACCGAAAAAAATGAGACAGAAACAGGTAAGCGAGCTAAATTTAGCCAAAAACCAACAAAATTCAATAAATTTTCTTAATACCTTTTATGTGACCCCTTTTGATCCCCTTTTTAATCACAACACATTGTTTTTTTTGTTGTTTTTACTACTGTCCGCTAGTGTTTACAATCTTCAATGAAGGTCACGTGATAATACAGGAATGTATAAGGCCAACAGAATTTTGTTACATGGTTTATCAAGAGATGTCCTTATATCTAAAATGAGAGAAATATGAAAAATATGTAACCCAAATATATATTTTACCTTAAGAATTGATCTACATTACATTTATTAACAGCAGATAGGCCAAATAAATTGGTAGTTTGGTTGTTAATTTTTTTTTATATGCATAATTCATGCATTATGAATAAAATGTTTGTAAAAACCCACAATAAAGAAGCAAATAACAAAATCTAAACCATATAAAGAAATTAAGTAAATCAGTTACCAAAATATCACAATTAACAAACATTTCAGCATTTTAAATAGTTAAAAAAAACTTACCTGGCGTTTTGGAAACCTATTTTACAGTTTATGATCATTTGTGTGTTGGAAACTAACAATAAAACTTTGCTTGGCCTAATTGTAATACAGCATCTATGACGTAACGATCGAAGGACCGGATGCAATATGGCGTCTGCTATGACAGTGTGATTTAAAAAATGTGAACTTTTATTTGAAAATGTGTGTAAACAAAATAGATTTTGAAGGGAAAAAAGGAAGGATAAAAAATTCTTTTAAGGTAAGAGTTTATTATTTTAATTTCTTGCATTTTGATCGAACTTTACCGATAAGAAATGCTATAGTAACGGCCCATGGACCTTCGAGGATATGTAATGCCCAACGAAATCCGTTGGGCACGATTTATGGCTAAAAAATTGGGTTTTACTTGCATAATTTTTACATGTACAGAAAGCTTGTAAATTTCTGCATCAGATGAGACATCTATAAAGAAAATCCATTCACGCAATCGTTCACATCGGCAGTTAAACTTTCAAACTGATTTAACACGGTAAAATCTACCTAGCTCTACCATATTGGATATCGACAGCTGATGTAAACACGACGCTACTATATGATAACCTGTACTGCGCGTAAGCGTTAAACGCCGTTTTACACTTTTTAGTCAAGATTGATCAATTCTTGTCAATTACAAAATACTTTATTTTCTTTCCAGCAAAAAACACTATGATTTTTTTTGTCAAAAATATGAGAGAAAAAAGGAACTCACTAATAACTTATAAACATTTAATACAAAAGATTTTTTAACGTTTACTTGAACATGTATTTACCGGCTCTGCACATTATTGATATTAAACAACATTAAACAAGTACAAGTATCACATGTTATGACTCTGTCGACTGTTGCACATTATATAAATATCACATCCCATTGGGGGAAACAGTACGAAATGTTAACCCGAGAGAAGTAATGTCAACCGAGGCGTTAGCCGAGGTTGACATTACCTTCTCAAGGGTTAACATTTCGTACTGTTTCCCCCAATGGGATGTGATATTTATTTTATTACACCGAACATTTGTTTTTTTTAGAGATCTTGACTATGACCAAATTAATTGCTTAACATTACATTTTGCGTTCAATGCTTAAAGAAGAGAAAAACAATCAAAACAGTAAAAAACAATTTATTCAACAAATTCAACATGTAATTTTTATTGTGCATTGAACAATATCATCTTACATTTGATCATTAAATGTCAACTTTACAGTTTTTACTCACTTTGCAAAAAGAAATGCATAGAAGTTAATTTGTAATCGGATTTCCAAGATATTTATTTTTAGATCCACGCGAGGGTGACATGATGCTGTCGCATATGTGACAGTAGCGATTATCTCCCTGTGACGTCACATTACGCTATATAGTAAACTAATCACGTGAGGTGTAATAATATATAAATATCACATCCCATTGGGGGAAACAGTACGCAATGTTAACCCGAGAGAAGTAATGTCAACCGAGGCGTTAGCCGAGGTTGACATTACCTTCTCAAGGGTTAACATTTCGTACTGTTTCCCCCAATGGGATGTGATATTTATTTTATTACACCGAACATTTGTTTTTTTAGAGATCTTGACTATGACCAAATTAATTGCTTAACATTACATTTTGAGTTCAATGTTTAAAGAAGAGAAAAATGCATGCGTAGAAGTTAATTTGTAATCGGATTTCCAAGATATTTATTTTTAGATCCACGCGAGGGTGACATGATGATGTCGCATATGTGACAGTAGAGATTATCACCCTGTGACGTCACATTACGCTATATAGGAAACTAATCACGTGAGGTGTAATAAAATATCTTGTCAGAGCTGATGTTTTTGTAATAAAGTTCTATAGTTTCAGCGTTTTTTTTAAGCAATAAGCGATCTCTAGCGTCCATTTTCCCAGTACAATGTACCCCTATGCGTCGGTGGGTTTTGTTCTTTGTTAACTGGTTAGACTTCTCGGAGTTAAAAAAAACGACAGCTCGTTTTACAAGTCCAGATATTTAATATCACAGCAAAATCGTGAACAAATAAAGTCTCATTAAATTAACCAAGTAATGAGTTCTCTTTAGAAAACACAGCTTATGTGAAAAAGCTGTAAACGTACAAATGTTCAATTAAATATTTCCAATGATTCCACTGTATATTATTAAGATAAAATATAAAACCCGATACGGTTTTTGAAAGACTCGATTCGTGAGTCTTGCTTGCACTCCCGTGACGCTAACTAGGGAATCTTGTGCGAAGTAAAGAACAGTGCGAAGTACTATCAATTTAGCCCGGTTTTTATACGAAAGAGCGACTGACCATCCTCGTGATGAAATCAATCACCTTTCCCATAAACTGCCAAGCAATTAAATCTTTAGCAATTAATTAGATATAACTTGTCGATCTCGAGGAGGAAATATAATTCCTTAAACCATAGAAACTCCGGTGAGTAACCTGTTGACCGACGCTCACTGAACATCTATCAGCTAGGTAGGCGAAAGTGTTACAACAAACACAAACAGCTGCACAACTTGTGCAACGGTTACATAATGACAGGCTTGAAGACCTGAAGTTTTTCGCAACTCTATTGAAAGACGAAAAGCTGACTAGAAATATTAGCGGAAGATACCACAAATCGTTTCCTAAAGTTTCGTCAGTGACAAAAATAAACTACACAAAATTTTCAAATAGAATTAAGAAGTTGTCAAAAGGGTTGGACAAGGCGAAACGGGTTGCGCTGTAAATGTTGTCATGTAAATACTTGCAGTTATAGAGTCAAATTGGTCAGAGTAAAGAAATAAAACTGTACGACGAATTACAGTCTTGAAAGTTTTGATCACTGTTGTATATACTTTGTTGTAGTTTTTATTGTTGATAAAAACGAAAATACAGGCTTGTTCATATCATCATAATGCACAAGAAAAACACTGATCACAGCCTACCATCTCCACCCCTGTCAGATTATTTCTTTCTTTATTAAAGCTATATTTTGTAACCAGAATGCCGGTTTAGAACTAAATCGTTAATATAACGTAAATGAAACTATAAATCAGTTGCAACTTCTTTTTGCTTAATAAACACGCAAGAAATCATACATAAATTTCACGTTTCGAATATATTTACCGCGTACACCCTCCTTTACTGTACATAATTGTTTTGAAGAAAGATCTTAATTTCATTGGTTAGCGTGTTGGATCGAAGCTCCGCCCCGCATGGCGATGTAAACCTGAGACGGCGATTAAACGGTAATGGGTTTAACAGAAATTTTTCACAAAATATAATATTTTAGTATTTATTTTGATCGCAGATGTGTTTTAAAACAATAAGTGAACATGCTTCTGTACAGATTTTAAGGAAAAAAACAGTAAAACTCAGGTTCTTAAAAATCTTAACCCTCGCCGATTTCCACCACAGTTTTGGTCTATTTTGGTTGAGACGTAAAGGACAGATATCTGTAAAAAGTCAGCATGATAATGGGTCTGTGCTTGCAGTCGAATTATTGAGACTAGTCAGGAGGGGTACACCTATGTATTAAGTCAAAGCGGCATTTTGTAAAATTGATCTTATTTTTATATGTTTATTCAAATCAGCAATATTTTTAGGTATGTTTAAATATACTAAGGGACATAAAAAATAATTGTGTTTCATGTTACTTTATCAGTTGAAAATTGTGATAGCAGCATTTGCTCCCTTTGAAAATGTTAATAAAGAATTAACAAATTTTACATTTTAGTACCAGATTAAGATAATTTTTATGAGAAATAACAAATTATTTATTGCTAAAACAAAAAAAAAGATTTCAATATTTTTTAAGTTTACCATTATAAAATATGTTTTTCCGACATATCATTCATTTACTGTTGTCAGCAACCCCCCTGACCTTAAATACAGGAAAACAGGATTTAGAGGTAATTTCGAAATTGAGAATACTTTCCTGTGTCTCGATCCTTTCCTCCGAACTCTTCCATACATTGGAAAAAGACACTCATAAACAATATAGTGCTTTGAATGATGCATCAATAATTGAGTGAAGAAAGCAAAAACTATATAATGAAGTTTCCAATATATATTTCACATGAAATTTAACTTGGAAGACTAAAATGGCATTGACATGCCTTGACTAAAGCAATTAAAAATACAATTATTTAGCAGGTAAGGTTTTTCGATGCTTAATTTCTGTTTGCAGAAAATGTCAGCACCAAGAGACTGGGCTTTAGACTGCAAGGTTTACGTCGGGGAAATAGGCTATGGAGCTGCCAAACAAGAGCTTGAAGACATATTCTCTGAATTTGGCCCTCTCAAAAATGTTTGGGTTGCGAGGAACCCTCCTGGCTTTGCTTTTGTAGAGTTTGAAGATCATCGTGATGCGCAAGATGCCTGTGATGCATTGGATGGCACGTATGTCGATCTTCAGTGATTTGGCATTTTGACATGTATCCAGAATTTGTATTAGAAATAACAAGTCCGGTTTAAGAACAGACCTTGATTTTTCAGGGCAGAAAAACCTCTAACACAACATTTTTTTTTCCCAAAAAGGGCCAAAATCCTAAGAAGTTGTCTATTTATTAAAAGTGGTCAAATAAAAACCAAATTTGTAAGCTGAATGTTGCTCTTTTTTCCAAATTAAGGTACAACATTTTTGTGCTTTAGGGAAAGCATTGTATTTCATGTAATATGTAGACCATTCATGCAAACATTTATATAGTTTAAAGATGTGCCTGAATTATATAATAAATAATGTTTTTTATCTTTCACTACAAATGACTACATCATGAAAGTTATGACATGAAAAACTACATATTTTTTTTTTATTTTCAAATACATGTATGTCATTTTAAGCTTATTTTATGTTAATGACAGGTACTAGTGAATATTTTCAGGAGAATAAATGGCAGAAGGGCTCGAGTTGAGATGTCATCTGGTAAATCACGTTGGGGGAGCCGAGGTCCTCCCCGACGAGGTGGGGGATACAGAGGGGGTGGTGGGAGAGATAACTACAGAAGAAGATCCAGGTACAGTTACTTCCCTTGATGTTTTTTTTACATTACCTGCTTTCTGTGTAAAATACCTTGCTTATCAATCTAAAGAAAAAAAGATAAGTATTAGTATTTTAATAATGAAATACATGTAAGGAAATGGCTGTATAAAAGGAATATGGAAACATTTGACCATTTCATATATTATAAAGATCATTTTAAGCTACCTTGTTAAAGTAGATGCAGATAGTCAGTTACTGTCAGCATTGCAGGTTACGCAATTTGTAACAAGAACTGATTACTTATGCTTTGCCCACTCTTAACTGACATTTGGCACTTGCTAATGATCAAAACATTTACTATTATGATTTCATAGAAAGAATTTGCATCAATCTGTTTAAAAAACAATGAAATAACAAATCAGCATGTTAGCATGATTGCTGGTAAACAATATCTGCCAGGATGTACGTACAATTTTTTAAGGCTTTTCAGTAATTTTTTCTGTCTGGGTTTTAAGTTCAAAATATATGTGTGCAACCAGTGTAGACTCCGTTCAGCTGGCACATCTACACTGGTTTCTTCTTGGTCAGAAAAACCCTAATGACAGGGATTTGCACAGATCCACACTGTTTGTCCATTGGATATCCCATCGAGTATAGAGCTAATGGGGATTTTATCAATTGATGTTAACATTAATATCATTGAAATGGTCACTTGTCTTCTTTGATAAATTAAAATGAATGTCTCTTCTTGTATGTTCAGTGTGACCTTTGTTGTAGATTCATTGTTTGCATGCGTAAACATGGGCCGGATTCAAGAGATTTTTCGCTTGAGAAAATGTGGGCAGATATTGTTGGTGCTTTAATTTATTTTACTTGGAAGCAAAATGCATGGTTTGCAATTGTTTTTGGAATCTTTATGTCTTACATAAAATTGATGAATCCAATGGATTAAATTGATTATACATACAGTACAGTTTTTCCATTGCAAATTTATAAGATTTCACAGAATTTAGAAGAAAAATGATAGATTATTTATTCTGTTCTCTACATGGATTTTATCCTTTTTACTGTAACTCCATATATACATGTTTTATTGCATGTGCCAACAACGTAGATTTGATCAGCTGGCACCTGTGCCAGCTGATCTGGATCTACACTGGTCTCACCCATGATAATTACTTGTGTATGTGGAGTAATTAGCAACCCCAGTTAATCAGAGATTTTCCAATAATTGGCCTTGAAATCGATAAAATTCATATACCTATTGTGGAATTTTCGTAATAAAATTATTATTTCAAATAGTATCAAAATAATTTTGACATGCTTTAAAAGCTAATAAAATTATCTAAAAGATGAACTAAATTTCATAATTATCACTTAAGTATTATCTGAAATATCAGTAGTTAAAGTTCGGACTCGCTATATTTTACGCTCCCCCCGTGAACTTGCAATATTTTGACAGGTCGCGCTAGACACCACCTGTCTTTGTTCTCATTTGCGAGTTACTTATTATTCATGAATATTAATGAGCTTGGGACCAATAGAAAGAAGAAATGTTTACATTTACGCCGGTGCTTGGTGCATCTTTGTCCGACGTACCTACGCAAAGATATAGTCCCTCAACTTTGCTGTAAGACAGCACAAAAAGTAAAAATTTGTCGAAAATGCACCATACACCATTTTAATATGCAAAGTCTGAAGTTTAATTTGATACCAAAATAATTTTTCGGAAACGTAATTAAGCGAATCGCATCATGCGCCGAACTATGCCAATGAATGGAAAATCCCCAAACCGGACGCACGTGGTCGATCGGCCGCCATTTGCAATTTGTATTGTAATCGCTTACAAACGTAAACAGTCTTGTTTACGCTTATTTTTCGTTAAAAATCGGCCGATTCTTATAGAAACAACTGCAAAATCGATCTGGTAAGATCAATTTAATTATTTCTGGGCCTTTAGATGAATCTTAGATTTGTCTGGGTTTACGAAATTTCGAGTATTTTATACTATTTTCGTCCGTAAAGTTTGCGGCAAACGTTGAATCAGACCGTTTGTCAAATTGACTTTTGCCAGCGTTTTGTTTCTTACATCCTTTTGTGATTATTTAACATAAATATTAATCGTTTGAGAACCAAATTAATTCATTTATTTTAATTTCTTTGAGCACGAGGGTCTTTTGTTCTCATCTGTTGACGTCTTGTTTAGACTAAGAAATAATGCAGACTACATGACATAATTTGAATGACGTGCAGGCTAAGCCCTGTAGAGTATGCTGTAATTTTTATTACGAATAAGCGAAAGTTATTATATTCTAATAGACTTAAAACACTTATAATATTATTTACTTATATTATTTTCAGGTGACTGATATTCTGTCATATATTACCATGAATGAAGCTTGCCAGTTCCTGTGAAAGTCTAAAGAAATTCTATCAAGTTCTTCAAATTAAGAAAGTGGAAAATAACTTAAGTAATAAGAATAAAAGAACTATTCAAACATTAGAAATTATTAATTGAGGAAAATATCTGTATAAATTCACAGGACCTGTTCTTTTGTGACAATTGGATCCAAATTGAAAAATCCAGCTGACAAAAATGTGAAATCACAGAAAAAAACTGTCCTGAATCCTTGAACAGAAAGAAATTAGCATCTGCGAAGAAAGGGCTGGGTGTGAAAATGTGAAATAACTTCTGAACAAGACATTCGCCCCTTCCCAATCAGCAAAGAAAATGAAATAAAATACACAAACAGCTTCAGTGTCAATTCTGGCAGACAGTGGAATAGAGAGAAATAAACATCCATTGACACAGATAACCCAAAATTCACTCGTTTCAAACAACACATACTGAACCGTCTTAATTATGTGACAGACATAATTAATGAGGAGATATTTCTAAGAAGTGCCAAGAGTATATATCCTGTTTTTGTGTTAAAAAGCCACAAATAAGGAGATACATTGACAAGTGTGCAAATGTTATTATAAGTGATCATCCGCGCCAAAGAGTCGTTGGGGAAAATGTGCCCAGCAGAAAACTTTAATCTATTATGTTTTTTGTAAATTTTCAAAATTAACTTAAGAATTTATTTAGTTTCTGATAGCTGAATTGCATTTGTGATAAAATAAAATAACATTGTGACTTAGATGATGAAAATGTTTGCATATGCAACTCGGTTTAAGTGACATATCTAATTTTTTTTAATCGAAAAATAAATTTCATCAACCTGATCCACTTTTTCTTTATTGAGTTTCACCCACAATGGTTCATGCTTAGCTAATTGTCATTACTGTAAAGAGCATAGATTGATCTGTAAATATTCCAAATTTCAAGAAGATATCTCAAAAAACAAAAAAGTTATGCAAGTTTTACTCCAATAAACTATTTCTCGGTTCCGCCAACTTCAAGCTTCCGCAAGCCATTTATATAAGGAAAAATTTCAAGATTTCGGTCGATTTTTCCGTACTTAAAAATGCCATAACTTTTTTATTAATTAAGATATTTTAAAAAGGAAAACAGTCCCAGAAAGCTTAAAATGAGTCCTGTTAAACAGTTTTAATAAATATCACAAATCTTTAACTTTAAAAATTAGCTGGGGTTGCTAGAGTAATGGACTAAATGAAAATTTAATATAGAATGAGTTATGAAATGTTGATGATAAATCGTTAATGTTGTCACAGGTTTTATAAATTAGTGTTGATAAAGTATCATTGAATGCAATAAGTTAATAACTTTAATCATAACTAGATTATTGATTCTTTGAACAGTCTATATGTTTATAATCTAACTGACTCAAGAATGATTGGTTCCAGTGAACTACTGGATAATTCACATAAAACTTAAAGACAACTTGCCTTTAAGCAGCTAGCACTTTAAAGAGGATATAACATCACCTTAGTGCAGTAGCTGTTTATCTCTGTCATATTAAAATAAATGGTTCTTTATACAATTTTTGCATTCAAGTGACAATTACATAAAAAGCGTTAAAAGACCCTTTACAAAATTGGGAAATTTGCATCGAGAAACTTTCAAAATTGGGGGAAAAATCATCAGTCAAATAACTAGTTTGGGAATTTATGAAACTGTAAATTGTAGCAAAATCATGCTTTTACATATTAACAATAAAGAATCGTACAAAAGTAAGGTACAAAAACTTCTTTATTTGAAGTAACTTTTTAGTAAGGAGTAACAGGAAATACATCACACAATTACATTTGTGCACCTGAATGACGATCATCTGTCTCTTTTCAGAAGCTCACTTGAACTTTGACATTAAGTTGAACTCTTTGCATCTCTGAACACATCTCAAAGTTTTAACAAATCACTCTTATTTCCATTTGCCAATCAGATTCAGATAATGTATCCAACAAAAACGACACTTGGGTACTTTCACTTTCGTTCTAGCCATCTTCCGAAGATTTATTTGCAGTTGTATCGCTTTAGGCTGGTATCACTGAATGTTGAAGAAGTTTACTTTGTGTCAATCATTAACATTTTTAAGATTTAGAACCGATGATGTTTACTTTCCTTTTTTTCTATGAATAATATTTCCAATTCCGCGAAGGTCTTTTTACCGGAAATGGTAAGGAACTGGAAAGCTACTGATAAATCCTGCACTGTTTTGTCCCAAAACATGCTATAAAGACTCTTGCACCAGGCAACGGGATTATGCAAACCGTTCAGCATTGAATATTCAGATTTCAATTGGGAATTTTTTAATTTGGGGAAAAATAGTCAGACCCGTGGTATGCACAGAAAAAGGCCTGCTTAAGTTTTCCAAAAATTTGATCTGACATATTTGCTGAAATATATTTATAGTTGAAATTAAATTATTAATTCTGGTTTGAGAACTATTATTAACCCTTTACACCATAAACACACCTTTATTGAGTGGGGGAGCAGTGTAGATCCTGATTAGCTGGTACATTAGGTTATTTCTGACCAGAAGAGAACAGTGCAGATCCAGATCAATCGGTATAAATGTGCTGGGTTGGCTTGATCTAAACTGTTCCCACATGTGATAAAATGCTTATATATGGAGTAGAAGTAGAAAGTTGAGGTAAAATGATGAAGTCACTGATCACCTCAACATAATCTCCAACTGAATATCTCATCAATAACAGTACTGATTTTAAATGTAATGGCGGAAGGGCATATAGTGTTCACCCTGGCTGTGGGTGTGTTTGTTTGTTTGTGTGTGTGTCAGTGTGTGTGTATGTTCGAAAATCTTGTCCGCTCTGTAACTTTGTTATTTCTTATTGGATTTTAAAACTACTTGGTTTGAATGTTCACCATATCAAGACGATGTGTCGCGTATAATACCCATGCCTGTACCTCCAAGGTCAAGGTCACTGTTACTAAAAAAAGATTTTTTCTTGTCCGGGCTGTAACTTCCTTAAGAATGGAGGGATTTCAAAATAACTTGGCACAAATGTTCACCATGACAAGGCGGTGTGTCGCGTACAACACCCATGCCTGTAGGTCCAAGGTCAAGGTCACTGTTACTAAAAATAGAATTTTGTTGGGAAAATCTTGTCCGCTCTGTAACTTTGTTATTTCTTATTGGATTTTAAAATTACTTGGTTTGAATGTTCACCATATCAAGACGATGTGTCGCGTATAATACCCATGCCTGTACCTCCAAGGTCAATGTTAATAAAAATAGATTTTTCTTGTCCGGGCTGTAACTTCCTTATGAATGGAGGGATTTCAAAATAACTTGGCACAAATGTTCACCATGACAAGGCGGTGTGTCGCGTACAACACCCATGCCTGTAGGTCCAAGGTCAAGGTCACTGTTACTAAAAATAGAATTTTGTTGGGAAAATCTTGTCCGCTCTGTAACTTTGTTCTTTCTTATTGGATTTTAAAATTATTTGGTTTGAATGTTCACCATATCAAGACGATGTGTCGCGTATAATACCCATGCCTGTACCTCCAAGGTCAATGTTAATAAAAATAGATTTTTCTTGTCCGGGCTGTAACTTCCTTATGAATGGAGGGATTTCAAAATAACTTGGCACAAATGTTCACCATGACAAGGCGGTGTGTCGCGTACAACACCCATGCCTGTAGGTCCAAGGTCAAGGTCACTGTTACTATTAATAGAATTTTGTTGGGAAAATCTTGTCCGCTCTGTAACTTTGTTATTTCTTATTGGATTTTAAAATTACTTGGTTTGAATGTTCACCATATCAAGACGATGTGTCGCGTATAATACCCATGCCTGTACCTCCAAGGTCAAGGTCACTGTTACTAAAAATAGATTTTTCTTGTCCGGGCTGTAACTTCCTTATGAATGGAGGGATTTCAAAATAACTTGGCACAAATGTTCACCATGACAAGGCGGTGTGTCACGTACAAGACCCATGCCAGTAGGTCCAAGGTCAAGGTCACTGTTACTATTAATAGAATTTTGTTGGGATAATCTTGTCCGCTCTGTAACTTTGTTATTTCTTATTGGATTTTAAAATTACTTGGTTTGAATGTTCACCATATCAAGACGATGTGTCGCGTATAATACCCATGCCTGTACCTCCAAGGTCAAGGTCACTGTTACTAAAAGTAGATTTTTCTTGTCCGGGCTGTAACTTCCTTATGAATGGAGGGATTTCAAAATAACTTGGCACAAATGTTCACCATGACAAGGCGGTGTGTCGCGTACAACACCCATGCCTGTAGGTCCAAGGTCAAGGTCACTGTTACTATTAATAGAATTTTGTTGGGAAAATCTTGTCCGCTCTGTAACTTTGTTATTTCTTATTGGATTTTAAAATTACTTGGTTTGAATGTTCACCATATCAAGACGATGTGTTGCGTATAATACCCATGCCTGTACCTCCAAGGTCACTGTTACTAAAAATAGATTTTTCTTGTCCGGGCTGTAACTTCCTTATGAATGGAGGGATTTCAAAATAACTTGGCACAAATGTTCACCATGACAAGGCGGTGTGTCGCGTACAACACCCATGCCTGTAGGTCCAAGGTCAAGGTCACTGTTACTAAAAATAGAATTTTGTTGGGAAAATCTTGTCCGCTCTGTAACTTTGTTATTTCTTATTGGATTTTAAAATTACTTGGTTTGAATGTTCACCATATCAAGACGATGTGTCGCGTATAATACCCATGCCTGTACCTCCAAGGTCAATGTTAATAAAAATAGATTTTTCTTGTCCGGGCTGTAACTTCCTTATGAATGGAGGGATTTCAAAATAACTTGGCACAAATGTTCACCATGACAAGGCGGTGTGTCGCGTACAACACCCATGCCTGTAGGTCCAAGGTCAAGGTCACTGTTACTATTAATAGAATTTTGTTGGGAAAATCTTGTCCGCTCTGTAACTTTGTTATTTCTTATTGGATTTTAAAATTACTTGGTTTGAATGTTCACCATATCAAGACGATGTGTTGCGTATAATACCCATGCCTGTACCTCCAAGGTCAAGGTCACTGTTACTAAAAATAGATTTTTCTTGTCCGGGCTGTAACTTCCTTATGAATGGAGGGATTTCAAAAAAACTTGGCACAAATGTTCACCATGACAAGGCGGTGTGTCACGTACAAGACCCATGCCAGTAGGTCCAAGGTCAAGGTCACTGTTACTAAAAATAGAATTTTGTTGGAAAAATCTTGTCCGCTCTGTAACTTTGTTATTATGCCCCCCTTCGAAGAAGCGGGGGTATATTGCTTTGCACATGTCGGTCGGTCGGTCGGTATGTCGGTCGGTATGTCGGTCGGTATGTCGGTCCGTAGACCACATCTTGTCCGATCAATAACTAGACAACGCTTTGTGATACAGTCCTTATATTTGGTGTGGAGGTTGGTCATGACCAGTAGAAGACCCCTATTGATTTTGGGGTCAGTAGGTCAAAGGTCAAGGTCACAGTGGCCTTGACCACAAAAACCTTGTCCGATCAATAACTAGACAACGCTTTGTGATACAGTCCTCATATTTGGTGTGGAGGTTGGTCATGACCAGTAGAAGACCCCTATTGATTTTGGGGTCAGTAGGTCAAAGGTCAAGGTCACAGTGGCCTTGACCACAAAAACCTTGTCCGATCAATAACTAGACAACGCTTTGTGATACAGTCCTCATATTTGGTGTGGAGGTTGGTCATGACCAGTAGAAGACCCCTATTGATTTTGGGGTCAGTAGGTCAAAGGTCAAGGTCACAGTGGCCTTGACCACAAAAACCTTGTCCGATCAATAACTAGACAACGCTTTGTGATACAGTCCTCATATTTGGTGTGGAGGTTGGCCATGACCAGTAGAAGACCCCTATTGATTTTGGGGTCAGTAGGTCAAAGGTCAAGGTCACAGTGGCCTTGACCACAAAAACCTTGTCCGATCAATAACTAGACAACGCTTTGTGGTACAGTCCTCATATTTGGTGTGGAGGTTGGTCATGACCAGTAGAAGACCCCTATTGATTTTGGGGTCAGTAGGTCAAAGGTCAAGGTCACAGTGGCCTTGACCACAAAAACCTTGTCCGATCAATAACTAGACAACGCTTTGTGATACAGTCCTCATATTTGGTGTGGAGGTTGGTCATGACCAGTAGAAGACCCCTATTGATTTTGGGGTCAGTAGGTCAAAGGTCAAGGTCACAGTGGCCTTGACCACAAAAACCTTGTCCGATCAATAACTAGACAACGCTTTGTGATACAGTCCTCATATTTGGTGTGGAGGTTGGTCATGACCAGTAGAAGACCCCTATTGATTTTGGGGTCAGTAGGTCAAAGGTCAAGGTCACAGTGGCCTTGACCACAAAAACCTTGTCCGATCAATAACTAGACAACGCTTTGTGATACAGTCCTCATATTTGGTGTGGAGGTTGGTCATGACCAGTAGAAGACCCCTATTGATTTTGGGGTCAGTAGGTCAAAGGTCAAGGTCACAGTGGCCTTGACCACAAAAACCTTGTCCGATCAATAACTAGACAACGCTTTGTGGTACAGTCCTCATATTTGGTGTGGAGGTTGGTCATGACCAGTAGAAGACCCCTATTGATTTTGGGGTCAGTAGGTCAAAGGTCAAGGTCACAGTGGCCTTGACCACAAAAACCTTGTCCGATCAATAACTAGACAACGCTTTGTGATACAGTCCTCATATTTGGTGTGGAGGTTGGTCATGACCAGTAGAAGACCCCTATTGATTTTGGGGTCAGTAGGTCAAAGGTCAAGGTCACAGTGGCCTTGACCACAAAAACCTTGTCCGATCAATAACTAGACAACGCTTTGTGATACAGTCCTCATATTTGGTGTGGAGGTTGGTCATGACCAGTAGAAGAACCCTATTGATTTTAGGATCAGTAGGTCAAAGGTCAAGGTCACAGTGGCCTTTGCATACAAAAAGGTTGTCCGATCAATAACTAGACAACGCTTTGTGATACAGTCCTCATATTTGGTGTGGAGGTTGGTCATGACCAGTAGAAGAACCCTATTGATTTTAGGATCAGTAGGTCAAAGGTCAAGGTCACAGTGGCCTTTGCATACAAAAACGTTGTCCGATCAATAACTAGACAACGCTTTGTGATACAGACCTCATATTTGGTGTGGAAGTTGGTCGTGACCAGTAGAAGACCCCTATTGGTTTTGGGGTCAGTAGGTCAAAGGTCAAGGTCACGGTGGCCTTGACAACAAAAAACCTTGTTCGATCAATAACTAGACAACGTTTTTATGTTTATTTGTATAATAAAATAAAATACTTCTCAGTGTAAAGTTGTGATTATTTTTCCCCAATGACAATTTCAAGTAAAAAGATATATATTAATGATCCATAACATTAATTTTAAACTATTTCAATATATGCCGTGTCATAAATAGGCACTGATTATCACTCACTTGTGTTTATTAAATGCTTTGGTTTCGTATGGATGGTCACTAAAGCCTGCACATTACCGGAATTGACATAACACTAGAGCTACTATATCTCCGCCAATAGCGAATATTTGATTTAAATTACAATAAAATCCTTTGTGTTAGACTAGGTTAATCTACACGCGCTTATGTTTGTCGAGGTAAATGTAATCCTCTCATTGGATGACCTGGTTATTGATATATAGGAGTTCCACCGTCTTGTAAATTGCTTTCATGACTGGTACCCTTCATTGCTAAAGCTTACAAAAGTCTCTAAATTTCCAAAAATTTAAATTCAATGCTAATAGATATCACTTGCACGTCAGGGGGGGCATTTGTGTTTGACAAACACCTCTTGTTTTATTTCTTAATGGATTTTAAAATAACTTGGTATAAATATTCACCATATCAAGACGGTGTGTCGCGTACAATACCCATGCCTGTAGGTCCAAGGTCAAGGTCGCTGTTACTAAAAATAGATTTTTCTTGTTTAGGCTGTAACTTCCTTATGAATGGAGGGATTTCAAAATAACTTGGCACAAATGTTCACCATGATAAGGCGGTGTGTCGTGTACAACACCCATGCCTAAAGTTCAGAGGTCAAGGTCACTGTTACTTAAAATAGAATTGTGTTATAAAAATCTTGTCTGCTCTGTTACTTTGTTTTGTCTTATTGGATTTTAAAATAACTTGGTATAAATGTTCACCATATCAAGACGATGTGTTGTGTACAATACCCATGCCTGTAGGTCCAAGGTCAAGGTCACTGTTACAAAAAATATAAATTTCTTGTACTGGCTATAACTTTGTTATTAACAGAGTGATTTCAAAATAATTTGGCACAAATGTTCACTATGACAAGGCGTTGTGTTGAGTACAATTCCCATGCCTGTAGGTCCAAGGTCAAGGTCACTATTACTAAAACCAGACTTTTCTTGTCTGGGCTGTGAGTTTGTTATTACTTATTGGATTTTAAAATAACTTGGTATAAATGTTCACCATGACAAACATGCATAGCGGGGGCATCCGTGTCCTATGGACACATTTCTAGTTTAAATATCAGTTCTATGCTCAGTTTGAAAATGTCTTCCAAATAGATGGGTTTTTGCCTCATCTGAGCTGTAGGCTCATGGTGAGCTATTGTGACCCGGCGTCCGGCGTCCGTCAACAATTTCCTTTAAACAACATCTCCTCTGAAACCACTTGATGGATTTTAACCAAATTTGTCCTGGAGCATCCTGGCACTGATGTCTACAAAAGTTGTTCTAATCATGACCACAGGGTCAAGGTCAAGGTCACTGCTGCTAAAAATAGAAATTCAGTCTTTGCTCAATTACTTGAGTTTGCTTAGGGTTATTGACTCCAAACTTTGATGTATGGGTAGCTTATATCAAACGGCAGCTTGGCGTTGCTACCCAGGTGTCTGTGATCAAGGTCACTGTTGCTAAAAATAGAAATTCAGTCTTTGCTCAATTACTTGAGTTTGCTTAGGCCTATTGACTCCAAACTTGGTGTGTGGGTAGCTTATATCAAAAGGCAGCTTGGGGTTGCCACCCAGGTGTCTGTGATCAAGGTCAAGGTCACTGTTGCTAAAAATAGAAATTCAGTCTTTGCTTAATTACTTGAGTTTGCTTAGGCCTATTGACTCCAAACTTGGTGTATGGGTAGCTTATATCAAAAGGCAGCTTGGGGTTGCTACCCAGGTGTCTGTGATCAAGGTCAAGGTCACTGTTGCTAAAAATAGAAATTCGGTCTTTGCTCAATTACTAGAGTTTGCTTAGGCCTATTGACTCCAAACTTGGTGTATGGGTAGCTTATATCAAAAGGCAGCTTGGGGTTGCTACCCAGATGTCTGTGATCAAGGTCAAGGTCACTGTTGCTAAAAATAGAAATTCAGTTTCTGCTTAATAACTTGAGTTTGCTTTGGCATATTGACTCCAAACTTGATGTATGGGTAGCTTATATCAAAAGGCAGCTTGGGGTTGCTACCCAGGTGTCTGTGATTAAGGTCAAGGTCACTGTTACTAAAAATAGAAATGCAGTTTCTACTTAATTACTTGAGATTGCTTTGGCCTATTGACTCCAAACTTGGTATATGGATAGCTTATATCTAGAGGCAGCTTGGGGTTGCTACCCAGGTGTCTGTGATTAAGGTCAAGATCACTGTTACTAAAAATAGAAATTCAGTTTCTACTTAATTACTTGAGATTGCTTTGGCCTATTGACTCCAAACTTGGTATATGGATAGCTTAAATTAAGAGGCAACTTGGGAAAGCTACCTGCGTGTCTGTGATCAAGGTCAAGGTCACTGTTGCTAAAAATAGAAATTCAGTTTCCACTTAATAACTTGAGTTTGCTTTTTTTTTTTACTCCACACTTGGTGTATGAGTAGCTTATATCAAACGGCAGCTTGGGATTGCTACCCAGGTGTCTCTGATCAAGGTTAAGGTCACAGTTGCTAAAAATAGAAATTCAGTTTCCACTCAATAACTTGAGTTTGCTTTGGCATATTGACTCCAAACTTGGTATATGGGTAGCTTATAACAAGAGACAAATTGGGATTGCTACCCATGTGTCTGTGATCAAGGTCAAGGTCACTGTTGCTAAAAATAAACATTCAGTTTCTGGTTAATAACTTGAGTTTCATACTCAGGTGAGCGTTTCAGGGCCATCATGGCCCTCTTGTTTTATATTCCGGCCATTCCTTTTACATGAATAATAAAATGTACTCTGCCCATCAGGTTTTAGAGGTTTAAAAATCATTGACACCAATCTCATTTTTTATCAAGATAACCAGAAAAGATCTTCATTTAATAATAATTATATGTCATTTCAAACCAGATAGTTGGCATGATAAGATCTTATCTTAATTGTTGTCTTGGCTTGTTAACAAATTTCAAGACACATATATTAAATTTATAAAATAAAGAAAACTACACATATTGTTAACCCACTACAATTTTAACTTTAAAAATATAATTTACTGAGTAAATTTTACTCAATACTCATACTTTGCCCATCAGATTTTAGAGATGCACAGTAATTGGTACCAATCCCATTTTGTTATTGCAATTCTCAGAAAAGATCTTTAATTTTTATAAATTATATGTCTGATAGTTGATAGAAAATTAGAGGGTTGACCTGATCAGACCTTATCTTAATTGCTGTGTTGGCTTGTTAACAAGACCATCCCAAGACACATGTATTTTAATAATAATATAAAGACTGATACCATTGTTAGCCACTAAGATCATGGACATGTCTAACACCACAGCATATGCTTCAGTTCTCGGGAGCTTTCATTTGTGAGCATAGGTGTAAAAAAAATTATGCAGACGAAGCAATTTACATTTCACAAACTTTGCATTATTTAACCTTTATATCCCAAAATGTGAGTATGTGTGTAAACCCCAAAATTTCAATGAATCTCGAACAGTAAAGTTCCTGATCAGATTACAAAGGTGTGCAGGCAGATCTGGATCTGCATTGGAATATTCACTGTAACTATATAAGAATAGATGCAGATTCTTGGAATTTGATGCCAGTATATTTGAATTTTCCCCACTTACATGTAATTCTGATCAATGCAGATAAATTGAGGGAAAGCAGTAAAATTTTGCATGAAAACAATACGGGTAAATATTGCTTTATTGCATTTTATATATGAAGAAAATAACTCTGACAAATATCCTAGCATAAAGAGGATACCATTAGGTATATGCACTTAAATGACATCAAGAAACAAACTAAGGTTTATACACTGTAAAGTTTTGACAATACTAACCAGAAGGTATCTTTATAGATACTGCATGCTTTTGTCGTTTGTTAATGTCCTTCCTGCATACCTAACACAGATCCATATGTTTTGAAGGGGAAATGAACATGTCTTTCTCTACAACTACAAGTAAAATATAAAAGCTTGCATAGCAGCGTATTTTGTACAAAGGTTAATTCAGTTTTATTATAAAATATATACACAAAGAATTAAAGTGTGTCAAATCTTAAAGGAATGCAAGAAACAGTATCATTAGTCAGACAATGGATTAAGATTTTTTAAACATCTGTCATTTGTGGTGAAGTGTCTATGCCACAGACCTGCCACATCAGTTAACCTTTGTAACCTTGTACAGTTTACCCTTGCAGGATGTATGTAATCCTTGTCACTTGTTGCAATACATGTTTAGACAGCTAGAATACAGTTAATGACATACCGTAAACTAGAGCTTCCATTCTTCCAGATCAAAGAAAACCCTTTACTTTATATATATGCATTTTATTGCATGTGCATCCTGTGTAGATCCAGATTTATTCTGTAAGGATCTGATTTTTTTTGTTCAGAAATAACCGAATTAATCGAAAATGACAACATAGCAGATTCTGATCAGATTGCATAGATGTGCCGGCTGATCTGGATCTACACTGTTTGCATTAGCAATAAAGGTATATATATATATATATGGAGTAAAGAGTGAATTAAAACCCCATTTAATTAAATACACTTCTATAATAATAACTGTTTATTCCATTGAATATAGCTGTTATTCCATAGGCAAACAGTTAAGTAATCTAGACCATTAAATTAATATATGTGCCTTCTGATCAGGATCATGAAGATGTGCACGGTTCACATTTAATTTATAAGGTTTCTTCTAATCAAGCATATAATTTTATGTAGGAAACTGTTATGGAAGCTCTTGTTTATTATTTCAAATAGTATACAGTGGAATGAAGGTATCTATTTCAGATGATAAATCACACTATTTTTGTACAGTAACTGTGGCTGTTATACAGAATTGAACTGTTTATAAAATGTTTAATAATTTATTCTGTATACCAGGGGCCATCACTCTGCAATCTCATCAAGTTTCAACTTGGCAACCTTTACCTCCCTTTGATATCAACCCATCAAATTATCAGCGTTCAAGCATCCAACTTTAAGTTCTCATCAGAATGGGTTGGTGTCCGAGCCAATCAGCGCTTAGCAACGCAATCCGTCACCTTAGCAACAACATCAACGTTGCCATCACTACATTTTCAACTTTTCAACTCTAGAATTTTCAGCTTTAAATCAACTTGTAAACTACATAATGGTAAAGTGTAGTGAAACTAGTTTAGAGTGTTATGCGTATCTTTTATCTTGTTTCTTAGTTTTTTATTTTTTCTGAAAAAGTTGGTTTCAAAAGTTTGAAATTGTAAAAAGTGTTAATTTTTCATCAAAATTTTCTGTAAACTATATTTTTTAATATCTTGTTTTAGCTCACTTGACCCAAAGGGTCAGTGAGCTGTTGTGATCAAGGAGCCTTCCGTGTCATTCTTCAGTTTAATAAACAAGAGTTCCCCAGACAACATTCGAAAACTTTTTATTAATCTTGTCCAGGAAGATGTGGAAGTCTTAGCTGGAATCATTGTTTGTTTGTGGCTTTGCTGTGCAGAGAATCACATTTAAAGATTCTTTCTCTAAAGTTTCATTTGTTTTCACCAAAGTTGCTTGCTGTGCTAGTCAAAAGATACAACCAAAGACAAATAAATTTGGTGAGCAGATAAAAAAAAAGTGAAATATACATATAGGATAATAAGCCACATTTGAACAACACAGTGGGCAATGCCAAAAAGTAGAAGTGAAAAGGCATGTGTTTATTATATGGA
The DNA here is from genome assembly GCA_038501625.1 of Corbicula japonica. Taxonomy (NCBI): domain Eukaryota; kingdom Metazoa; phylum Mollusca; class Bivalvia; order Venerida; family Cyrenidae; genus Corbicula; species Corbicula japonica. The sequence goes on from JAZAYU010000047.1 coordinate 310,506, forward strand.
TCAGACACTAAAAAATTAACAAAAATAAAAATCAGAGGTGTTGCCACCTTGGCAAATTTTTTACCAATTGGGCTTCTAACCAGGTTTAAAGGTGCACCAACCTCACACTGTCCCCTTTAGGTTCTCATATGATGCAACATGCACAATTTGCCATGGTATTTGAACTCCAACTGGCCCACTTTTCAATAATTTTGCATGCAAAATCAAACATATAACAAAAGTAGCTAATGGCACTGTTACTGAGATGTGTAGGTTCATGTTTTAGATGGTTTTACTGAAACCAGAGCACCTGGATTTAAATAGACTAGAACATGATTGCGGGAATAAAAGTACTAAACTTTTGTTTTAAAAAAAGCAGCGAATTTCAATAAAAGTAGAGAAAGCGAAAAATGATCTGTTCATTTAACATAATTTTTTAAAGAACTATTAATTTTTACAAAATTTGAGAAGGGTTAGCAGATTATGTTGATTCAGGTGAGCAATTAAGGATCTGTCAGGCCTCTTGCTCCTAGACATGTTTTCACATCAAAGCTTTTAGCTACACATGCAAAATGTAGATGATTTTGAAAACATGGCAGGCAAACATTTTAGTAAATCAATTGCTTACTGACAAAACATGTAATCAGAGCTTTTGCAAAAAAGTTATTTCCTGGTGATGAAATTGCTTAACAAAATTTTGCAGGTCAAGGTCACCATACAGAGGTCGAAGGTCACCCTCACCTTCAGTAAGGAGAAGATCACCATCTCCTAGGAGACCAAGATACTCCAGAAGCGGGTGAGTATTGCCAGATTGCCTAATTGAAATGCTGGAAGTATTGAGACCAGCATTTAAAACCAATGTATGCTCAAATCACAATGTAGACCTAACATCATCTGTACATCTATGCAATCTGTCCTGGAACTTCCCAGATAAACATTTATTTTTGGAGTTTTGATATTTATTGATTACCATAACCTTCGAATTCAACAAAAATTAATACTCATAATATTTGTAAATAAATAATGGACTGATTAAAATTTAGACAAGTATAGTGCATTCATTCACTGGGTAAGAGGAAATTAAACATTTTCTCTTTGGAATAATACACATAGGCACCAGTGTAGATCCAGAGCCAGCTGAACATTTCTGACTGATCTGGGTTGAAGGTTATAAAACTGAGTTTGGAAACCAGTCTCAAATCTCAAGCATCTGATTGGCTGAAATGGCTACTGGTCGCCATTTCAGCCAATCAGATGCTTGAGATTTGAGACTGGTTTCCATGCTCAGTTTTATAACCTTGGACACTGAATCTTCACTTTTAGACCAACTGCAATAGAAGTTGCATCTATCGATTAAAGGATTATGTGCTGATTCAATACACTAGCTAGATTTGAAAAGATTAAAGAAAGAAATTTTATACTGATTCTTGTATAAACTTTTATAATAGTTTCAAAACTTTCAAAAGTTTATTATAAATTTTACAAGCTTAAAATTCACTGCTAGTTTTTATGCATATGTGAAACAATTCTAGCTTAAATACTACTAAATAGATTAAGGGTCTTTGTTTCAATGTTTTGCCGGCTGTAAAAACTTGCATCCAATCAAATGCAATTTCCTTTTAGGCAGTAATCAAGTTTAAATGCAAAATTATTACAGTATCTTCATAATTGTGACATACCATGAGGCTTATGGCCTATGCGCATGGTCTGATCAGGGTTAGACTTTCTTCACTTTTCAGTCCGAGAAGCATTCTTAACAAATCTACTGAATATTTATGTCCCCCCCCACCCCTCTGGGGGAGACATATTGGTTTTGCCCTGTCCGTCTGTCACACTTTGTTTCCGCTCAATAACTGGAGTACCCTTTGACCCACAGCATTCAAACTTCACAGGGTGATGGCTCTTATTGAGTAGAAGAACCCTATTGATTTTGGGGTCAGTAGGTCAAAGGTCAAGGTTACAGGGCCTGAAGAGTGAAAACCATTTCCGCTCAATAACTCGAGTACCCTTTGACCCAGAGCATTCAAACTTTACAGGGTTATGGCCCTTATTGAGTAGAAGAACCCTATTGATTTGGGGGTCAGTAGGTCAAAGGTCAAGGTCACAGGGGCCTGAAGAGTGAAAACTGTTTCCGCTCTATTTCACCCAGAGCCTTCAAACTTTATACAATGGATGTCCTTATTGAGTAGAGGACTCCTATTGATTTTGGGGTCAGTTGGTCAAAGGTCAAGGTCACTGGGGCATGAAGAGTGAAAACCGTTTCCGCTTAATAACAGGAGTTCTATTTCACCCAGAGCCTTTAAACTTCATACGATGGATGTCCTTATTGAGTAGAAGAACCCTATTGAATTGGGGGTCAGTAGGTCAAATGTCAAGGTCTGAAGAGTATTGAGTAGAGGAATCCTATTGATTTGGGGTCAGGTCAAAGGTCAAGGTCACAGGGGCCCTGAAGAGTGAAAACTGTTTCTGGTCAATATCTGGAGTACCGCTTGACACAGAGCATTCAAACTAAATAGAGTAATAGCCCTTACTGAGTAGAAGATCCCTATTGATTTTGGGGTCAGTAGGTCAAAGGTCAAGGTCACAGGGGCCCAAAGAGTGAAAACCGTTTCCACTCAATAACAGGAGTTCTTTTTCACCCAGAGCCTTCAAACTTCATATGATGGATGTCCTTATTGAGTAGAGGACTCCTATTGATTTTGGGGTCAGTATGTCAAAGGTCAAGGTTACAGGGACTCGATAAGTGAAAATGGTTTCCTCTCACTAACTGGAGTTCTATTTTACCTAGAGCCTTCAAACTTCTTAGGATGGTTGCTGTTATAGACTTGAAGTTGATTTTGGGGTATGTAGGCCAGAATTTAACATCACAGGGGCCCGTAGAAAGAATAACTTGCTGTGTTTTATTGATGACATTTGAGTACGCATTAACTTACTGCATTATATTGATGACATTTTAGTTTTCAGTAAACACATACATAGATGATCATGTCATTTCCTTGGCCTTCCTTCAATAGGGCGCAGGGGGGTGACATGCGTTTTTCACAGAAAAACATCTAGTTTAGATTGTTTCGGACTCTGAAAGTTCAAACAGAGGATTGGGGTGTACTTTTATTACGAAGTCATTAAGCCACATTTGTTACAGTGCTTTGCAAATGTTTACAACATAAATGTTTTACATATCACCCTGAGAAAGATCTCTTTTTGTAGATCGCCAGCAGAACGATCATCCCGAGATCGATCCCCGAGAGTGCGTTCTTCACGAGACAAATCTCCACCAGCCAGAAGTCGATCACCATTTGATGAAGATAAAGGAGCTAAATAAGGTAAGAAGAAAACCCTTACATAACATTTCAAGGCTTTCCATCAGAAAATTGGGAAGAGGCCCTGACCTTTCAAATTCGGAAATTTATGCATGATAATTGTTTATTTTTGAAAAAAAATTCATTGACAAATGGGTAGTAGTTTATAAATTTGAATAATACATGTAATAAGTATTTTCAACTTAAAATTAAATTTTTAAAGCAAATTATTTTCAGACATCAGAGGATTTTAATCGATTTTTGGACACTTACCTAGCAATTTGGGAAGGGTTTTGCCACAGTTGGGGAAAAATGCTATATTTATACCCCCACAAACGAAGTTTGAGGTGTTATATAGGAGTGAGCTTGTTGGTCGGTCGGTCTGTCGGTCGGATTCTTCGTTTCCGGATGATAACCCATGAAAGGCTTGACAGATTTAAATTATTTTTGGTACACAGGTGTAACATCATAAGATACAGGTCAAGTTCGATTTTGGGGCTGGTGGGGTCAGTGTCAAGGTCACTGTTACTAAAAATAGAAAAATGCTTTCCGGACGATAACTCCTGAAAGGCATCAAATATTTAAAAATGATTGGTACACACGTGTAACATCACAAGATACAGGTCAGGTTGGACTTTGGGGCTGGCGGGGTCAATGTCAAGGTCAGTGTTACTAAAAATAGAAAAATGGTTTCCGGATGATAACTCACAGATTAAATCCTTTTTTTGGGACAAAGATGTAACATCAGAAGATACAGGTTGAGTTTGACTTTGGGGGCTGTGGGGTCAATGTCAAGGTCACTGTTACTTAAAATAGAAAAACTGTTTCTGGATTATAACTTATGAAATACTTCATAGATTTAATTATTTTTTGGGACACAGATGGAACATTAGAAGATACAGGTTAGGTTTGATTTTGGGACATGTGGGTTCAAGGTCAAGGTCACTGTTACTTTAACTTCAAAACTTCATTTCCACTCAGTAACTATAGCTTGGAATGAGATTCTTGAATGAAATATGGTGTATTGGTGGTTTCTGTGAAGACGACTTTTGGAATTGAAAGTAAGGCCTGTGGGGTCAAGGTCACTGTTACTAAAAATAGAAAAACTGTATATGCTCAATAACTTTAGTTTGGAATGATATATTGTGATGAAAATTGCTATATAGGTAGTGTCTGTGAAGACGAAACTTGGTATTGAAAATGGGCCTGGTGGGGTCAAGGTCACAGTTCACTGTTACTAAAAATAGAAAAAATGGTTTCTGGATGATTTCTAATGAAAGGCTTCACATATTTTAACATTTTTTGGCACACAATTGTTAGATAAAAGTTAAGTAAAGGTCACTGTTATTAACATATTCATACTATTTCTGCTCAATAAATTTAGAAGGAATGAGATATTGTGATGAACTTGCTGTATATGTGGCTACTTTGAAGACAACACTTTGGATTGAAAGTGGGGCCACAGTGGTAAAGGTCACTGTTACTTAATTTTAGGATAGAAAAACTTTTTATGCTAAATTAGTTTAGTGAGGAATGAGATATTGTGATGAAACTTACTGTTTAGGTTGCTTCTTTGAAGACTGCTTGGGATTAAAAGTAGGTGTGTGGTGTCAAGGTCACTACTACATGTGTCCATGTTTCTAGTGTTAGTTACATTATGCCATTGATTCTAAGAATTCCCAGTTCAAGTATCAAGCACACATGTGGGGGTATTTAATCACTTTCAGTGATAATTCTAGTTTTGGATTGGGAAATGGCCTGATATAGGCCTCTGTTATATAAGGATGAAAAGCCCTGCATGATTTTAAAATCTTGAATCCTTTACTTTGTGGAAATTTTTTGGCATCTGTGTGAAAATTAATTCCCATATATTTAATGATACGACAGTAGTTCTGTAGGCCAGAATTAGACTTGGTTATCTATTTTGTTTGTGACAAACCAAAAGCTGTATTCAGGAATCAAAGTATCCACATGCCACTCAAAATATGAGAGGAGACGATAAATGTTTAAAATATCTCAAATGAGTACCACAAATAATTAGTTGTAAAAAAAAAACTTTTGAATAACTGGTTGTGAAAAGGTGTTGTAAAACATATATTTTTCACACCAACATATTATACACTTTCCTCAGGAAGTTGGGAAAGCAATAACTTACAAGCTTCAAAGAGATAAAACTTGTAATAAAGACCTGGGCTGAAGGTTATAAAACTGAGTTTGGTAAGCAGTCTCAAATCTTAAGCATCTGATTGGCTGAAATGGCGACTGGTTGCCATTTCAGCCAATCCCATGCTTGAGCTTTAAGACTGGTTTCCATTCTCAGTTTTATAACCTTGTGACCAGTCTCAGATCGCAAGTTTTTTTCTGAGACTGTGTTCAGTTACCAAGACTGATTTAGCAAATGGTGAATTATTCAAACTGTTCTATTTTCTTGTTTTAGGGATGTCGTTTTCTGAAGTTTGAGACTGAAATGAAATATTCTGTGTACAGTATTGCACAAGTCAGACTTCTCTTCATGATGAATATAAGTTCGATGCTAACTCACTGGACAAAACTTTGTCGTCGCACAGTGATATCATGTGTACATGTGACTTACACAAACGTTCTTGAAAATCCTACAGCTAACATGTGTTCAGATATAATAGATAATTGTTTAGCCAGTTGTGTTTAGACAATACAGATCATTTATCCATATATACGCCTTTATGACTTAACCAAACATAGATCCAGATCAGCTGGCACATCCATGCCATCTGATCAAGATCTATATCATTCTCTTTTTGATTAAGAAGGTTTTTTACTAAATCGCAAACAGTGAAGATCATGATCAGACATCACTGATAAACCGGCTGATCTGGATCGCTGGTCGCACGTGTGATAGTGTGTGTTTATGGAGAAAAGGCCAAGCAAGTAATTACTTTGTATCATTCAAGTGTTAGTGTAAATATCTTTTTTTAATCAGAATACAAACCCATATCCAATGTTAGGCTGTTAATCCTGGGCTTTTCATCAGTAAATTGGGAAGAGGCCCTCGCCTTTTAAATTGTGAAATTTATATAAATAATTCTTCATTTTGGGAAAACAAAATTCTACAAAAAAAACTATATTATTTGGATTGGGAAGTGGCCTAATATCGGCCTCTGTTAGGTAAGGATGAAAAACCCTGTAATCACATGAGCAACTATGGTAAATCCTGTGCCCAAGGTTATAAAACTGAGCATAGAAACCAGTCTCAAATCTCAAGCATCTGATTGGCTGAAATGTCGACTGGTCGCCATTTCAGCCAATCAGATGCTTGAGATTTGAGACTGGTTTGCAATCTCAGCTTTATAACCTTCAGGCCAGATCAGTCTACATTATTAGGATCTACTCACTGTTCACTTTTGTTGTTAGAATTAATCTCAAAGGGAACAATGTATATCCTAATCAGCAAGGATGTGCAGACTGATCTGGATCTAAACTGGTCAAACTTGGTCATGTTGGTATAAAATCATTTTCCAATTAATAAAAATTAGTTTTAACTTTAAAATCCAGCCTTTGCCAATGCTTATAGAAATGTGGTATTTCAAGACAGAGGAAAGATTCTTGTTATACTGAATTATATGTAGTATTAGTGATTTTAGTCCACAAAGTGAGAAGCTAAAATATATAGAGTTCATGCTTTGATTATATAACATCAGCCTATCTTTACCCTTTACTCCATGTATGGAATTTATCGTTAAAGTGAACTGTATAGATCCAGATCAGCCGCCACATCTGTTCCATCTGATCAGGATCTACACTGTTCACTTTTTGGTCAGAAAAGCTTATGAATCAAAAAGCGAATAGTGTAAATCCTGATCAGATGGCACAGATGTGCCAGGAGATCCAGATCTACACTGCTCATGGAAAACAGTCATATCCCAAGGGGTCAAGGGTTACATGCATGTAGAGTCAAACTGTGTTACATACAGTGGGTGAAGATTTATAGTGTTCAGTTTCTTTTGGCAAGAATTGTCATGTAAAAATATTTGCATATAATAACTTTTTTTTAAATAAAGTTAAAAATTCTACACTTGTTTCTAACATGTTAAAGGTTCTGATGAAATTTATCAGAGAAATGTTCAACATATTTATTGTAAACATTAGTTGTACCTTGTCTTCTGTGAATACAAATTTAAAATGGTAGGGACTTCGTGAGGAAGCCTGTGAGGTATATTTTACAACTAAAACAGAAATACAAAGCTCAGTTTTAACTTTTTATGAAAGATTTTATATAAATTTTTTAATATTTTAATTACAGAAATATGCATGCCCACACAACTAATGTTCCCCACATTGTTTTGTTGAAAAACAGTTACATGAAGTTTCATTCAAAGGTCAAATGGATTTGAGTGAGCCATTTTCTGTTTAAATCTATACAATGTGACAGGAAAGTTAAATAAATTGAAACAGGAAAAAGCAACTCTGCTGAGTATCAGTTGTTGGAAAATTACCCATACTTTCAAGGTACATATATATTTCTCATGTTTTTTGTTTACTTATAATTGGTGTCTTGTTTTACTTTGGTTTTAATATGCTTGAAAGTTGTAAACATGCTTGAAAATGGTTTTATATTTTTGTGGAAGGGCTTAGGTTATTTCACTTAATTTGCTAGGCGTCCTTTTGAAACATTCCATCTTCTGTCAAAGTTGTATTTTTGTGCAAACTGTTTCCAACTAATAGTACTTAGGGAACATTTTTGTTACCTTTAACAAGATCAGTTTACTTTTGGCCTTGAATAAGACATGTTTTTCAAAAGTATAACAATCATTTTTCAAGACAAATTTTAGTACTATAAGTCTTATAATATTTTTTATTTAAGTCGTTAATTGTATCTACATGTAACATTGGGCATTTCACAATTTAAGTAAATTTTACTGTTAGCTGTATATTCCTATTTCCGAGCGGTTCGCATGATTTTTACATTTTACAACTTTTTGGGTACTTTAATTAAATTTCAAAATAATTGAAAAGCTATGAATTCTCTCTGTTGTGAGTGATTCCTTTGCAAAGACATACATTTGTAGAAAATCCTGCTTTCCTCTAAAGATGTTGTTAATGCATGCAATTATCATTTGATTGCATAACAGTGTAAAGATTGTTTCATGCTGAACTGTGTTTTGAATCATGTACAATACTTGTCTGAAATATGTGGGTCGTTTATCTACTAACATGCTGTCTTTGTTTCTAAAAAAAATTTTCCTTTTTTATAATCTATAGCCATTAAGTTTTATCTGTATGTCAAGATAACACTGGATGAAAAGATTGGTGATTTACTTCAAAACTCTATCAATCTTGTTGGCAAACATTCTGTGATCACATGTTACTTTAACCCTTTCCTTGATATATACGCATTTTGACGCATGTGCAATCCACGCCGTCTGATCAGGATCTGCACTGGTCACATTTTGGTCATAAATAACCTAATTAATCAAATAGCGAACAGTTTAGATCCTGATCAGACGGCATGGACGTGCCGACTGATCTGGATCTAAACTGTTCGCCCTAGCAATAAAGTTGTATCTATACAGGAAAGGGTTAAATAAGTTGATTAAAAAAATCTTCACAGATATCTAAATGTGTAATTCAGAAGCAGATGAATCCTCCTGCTCTGTACTCTTTACTCCATATATACTCCATTTATCTCATGGGTGACCAGGTTAGATCCAGATTGGCCAGCACAATCTGTGTCATTTGATCCAGATCTACAATTTTCTCTTCCTGGTTAGAAATAACAATGATTCTGACAAGGACCAGTTTAGATCCTGATCAGATGGCATGAATGTGTTGGCTGATCTGGATCTAAACTGTTTGCCCATGTGATAAAAGCCTTATACTGAGGAGTAAAGGGTTAAGTAACAGATCTATGTAGCTCAGGCTTACTATAAGGAACTTGATATAATATATTATGTCAGTGTGTGTAAATTTTATTGTGTTTTATGTAATGAATTTGTAATAAAGTCATTAAGTTCCAGTATGATTTGTTTTCAGCAATGTTTGTTTAACCCTTTATTTCCTGGATATGCCTTTTATCACATGAAGACGAGTTTAGATCCAGATCAGCCAACACTTCAATGCTGTATCTAAGATCAGTTGGCACATCCTAGATGTCTGATTCGAATATGCACTATTTGCTTCTTGGTCAGAAATAATCTAATGAAAATTAAAAAGGAACACTTATGTGCCCGCTGATCTGGACCTACACTGTTTGCCCATGAAATAGAAGTTGTATCTAGGGAGTAAAGGGATAATCTCTAATGGCCTTCTGTAAATGATTACATACCTGTTTTTGTGGCACTCTTTTAGAAGAAAAGGCGATACATAGGGACTGCTTCGTCTGTCTGTCACAAAAACAATGTTGGCTATAACTTTGCCATCTCTTAATATTTCTTCTTGAAACTTTCAAATTATGTTGCTTATCACAACACGCTCGTAATGATGACAAATTCTTCAGGTCAAGGTCACATGTACTGGAGTTATGCCCCTTTTAACACTTGGATTTTGACACTTAAACTTAAAGTTGGCTATAACTTTGCCATTTCTCAATATTTCTTTATGATATTTTCAAATAATATTGCTTATGACAATACCCTCATGATGATGCCAAATTCTTAAGGTCAAGGTCACATTTGATGGAGTTATGCCCCTTTTCGTACTTGCATTTTTATTACGATATAACACCCTAGCGTGACACAAGTGTTCAACTGAACACCCATCTAGTTTTCAAATAAGGGTTCCATTAATGTTTATCCATCAGATCACCTGTCCTAGTACTGTGTGGCCATACAGGATTATCCCTTCTATGGATACAGCTTGTGATCCCGGTCTGCGCTCCATCAGATCACCTGTCCTAGTACTGTGTGGCCATACAGGATTATCCCTTCTATGGATACAGCTTGTGATCCCGGTCTGCGCTCCATCAGATCACCTGTCCTAGTACTGTGTGGCCATACAGGATTATCCCTTCAGATCACCTGTCCTAGTACTGTGTGGCCATACAGGATTATCCCTTCTATGGATACAGCTTGTGATCCCGGTCTGCGCTCCATCAGATCACCTGTCCTAGTACTGTGTGGCCATACAGGATTATCCCTTCTATGGATACAGCTTGTGATCCCGGTCTGCGCTCCATCAGATCACCTGTCCTAGTACTGTGTGGCCATACAGGATTATCCCTTCTATGGATACAGCTTGTGATCCCGGTCTGCACTCCATCAGATCACCTGTCCTAGTACTGTGTGGCCTACTATACAGGATTATCCCTTCTATGGATACAGCTTGTGATCCCGGTCTGCGCTCCATCAGATCACCTGTCCTAGTACTGTGTGGCCATACAGGATTATCCCTTCTATGGATACAGCTTGTGATCCCGGTCTGCGCTCCATCAGATCACCTGTCCTAGTACTGTGTGGCCATACAGGATTATCCCTTCTATGGATACAGCTTGTGATCCCGGTCTGCGCTCCATCAGATCACCTGTCCTAGTACTGTGTGGCCATACAGCATTATCCCTTCAGCTTGTGATCCCGGTCTGCACTCCATCAGATCACCTGTCCTAGTACTGTGTGGCCATACAGGATTATCCCTTCTATGGATACAGCTTGTGATCCCGGTCTGCGCTCCATCAGATCACCTGTCCTAGTACTGTGTGGCCATACAGGATTATCCCTTCTATGGATACAGCTTGTGATCCCGGTCTGCGCTCCATCAGATCACCTGTCCTAGTACTGTGTGGCCATACAGGATTATCCCTTCTATGGATACAGCTTGTGATCCCGGTCTGCGCTCCATCAGATCACCTGTCCTAGTACTGTGTGGCCATACAGGATTATCCCTTCTATGGATACAGCTTGTGATCCCGGTCTGCACTCCATCAGATCACCTGTCCTAGTACTGTGTGGCCTACTATACAGGATTATCCCTTCTATGGATACAGCTTGTGATCCCGGTCTGCGCTCCATCAGATCACCTGTCCTAGTACTGTGTGGCCTACTATACAGGATTATCCCTTCTATGGATACAGCTTGTGATCCCGGTCTGCGCTCCATCAGATCACCTGTCCTAGTACTGTGTGGTCATACAGGATTATCCCTTCTATGGATACAGCTTGTGATCCCGGTCTGCACTCCATCAGATCACCTGTCCTAGTACTGTGTGGCCATACAGGATTATCCCTTCTATGGATACAGCTTGTGATCCCGGTCTGCGCTCCATCAGATCACCTGTCCTAGTACTGTGTGGCCATACAGGATTATCCCTTCTATGGATACAGCTTGTGATCCCGGTCTGCGCTCCATCAGATCACCTGTCCTAGTACTGTGTGGCCATACAGGATTATCCCTTCTATGGATACAGCTTGTGATCCCGGTCTGCGCTCCATCAGATCACCTGTCCTAGTACTGTGTGGCCATACAGGATTATCCCTTCTATGGATACAGCTTGTGATCCCGGTCTGCGCTCCATCAGATCACCTGTCCTAGTACTGTGTGGCCATACAGGATTATCCCTTCTATGGATACAGCTTGTGATCCCGGTCTGCGCTCCATCAGATCACCTGTCCTAGTACTGTGTGGCCATACAGGATTATCCCTTCTATGGATACAGCTTGTGATCCCGGTCTGCGCTCCATCAGATCACCTGTCCTAGTACTGTGTGGCCATACAGGATTATCCCTTCTATGGATACAGCTTGTGATCCCGGTCTGCGCTCCATCAGATCACCTGTCCTAGTACTGTGTGGCCATACAGGATTATCCCTTCTATGGATACAGCTTGTGATCCCGGTCTGCACTCCATCAGATCACCTGTCCTAGTACTGTGTGGCCATACAGGATTATCCCTTCTATGGATACAGCTTGTGATCCCGGTCTGCGCTCCATCAGATCACCTGTCCTAGTACTGTGTGGCCATACAGGATTATCCCTTCTATGGATACAGCTTGTGATCCCGGTCTGCGCTCCATCAGATCACCTGTCCTAGTACTGTGTGGCCATACAGGATTATCCCTTCTATGGATACAGCTTGTGATCCCGGTCTGCGCTCCATCAGATCACCTGTCCTAGTACTGTGTGGCCATACAGGATTATCCCTTCTATGGATACAGCTTGTGATCCCGGTCTGCGCTCCATCAGATCACCTGTCCTAGTACTGTGTGGCCATACAGGATTATCCCTTCTATGGATACAGCTTGTGATCCCGGTCTGCGCTCCATCAGATCACCTGTCCTAGTACTGTGTGGCCATACAGGATTATCCCTTCTATGGATACAGCTTGTGATCCCGGTCTGCGCTCCATCAGATCACCTGTCCTAGTACTGTGTGGCCATACAGGATTATCCCTTCTATGGATACAGCTTGTGATCCCGGTCTGCGCTCCATCAGATCACCTGTCCTAGTACTGTGTGGCCATACAGGATTATCCCTTCTATGGATACAGCTTGTGATCCCGGTCTGCGCTCCATCAGATCACCTGTCCTAGTACTGTGTGGCCATACAGGATTATCCCTTCTATGGATACAGCTTGTGATCCCGGTCTGCGCTCCATCAGATCACCTGTCCTAGTACTGTGTGGCCATACAGGATTATCCCTTCTATGGATACAGCTTGTGATCCCGGTCTGCGCTCCATCAGATCACCTGTCCTAGTACTGTGTGGCCATACAGGATTATCCCTTCTATGGATACAGCTTGTGATCCCGGTCTGCGCTCCATCAGATCACCTGTCCTAGTACTGTGTGGCCATACAGGATTATCCCTTCTATGGATACAGCTTGTGATCCCGGTCTGCGCTCCATCAGATCACCTGTCCTAGTACTGTGTGGCCATACAGGATTATCCCTTCTATGGATACAGCTTGTGATCCCGGTCTGCGCTCCATCAGATCACCTGTCCTAGTACTGTGTGGCCATACAGGATTATCCCTTCTATGGATACAGCTTGTGATCCCGGTCTGCGCTCCATCAGATCACCTGTCCTAGTACTGTGTGGCCATACAGGATTATCCCTTCTATGGATACAGCTTGTGATCCCGGTCTGCGCTCCATCAGATCACCTGTCCTAGTACTGTGTGGCCATACAGGATTATCCCTTCTATGGATACAGCTTGTGATCCCGGTCTGCGCTCCATCAGATCACCTGTCCTAGTACTGTGTGGCCATACAGGATTATCCCTTCTATGGATACAGCTTGTGATCCCGGTCTGCGCTCCATCAGATCACCTGTCCTAGTACTGTGTGGCCATACAGGATTATCCCTTCTATGGATACAGCTTGTGATCCCGGTCTGCGCTCCATCAGATCACCTGTCCTAGTACTGTGTGGCCATACAGGATTATCCCTTCTATGGATACAGCTTGTGATCCCGGTCTGCGCTCCATCAGATCACCTGTCCTAGTACTGTGTGGCCATACAGGATTATCCCTTCTATGGATACAGCTTGTGATCCCGGTCTGCGCTCCATCAGATCACCTGTCCTAGTACTGTGTGGCCATACAGGATTATCCCTTCTATGGATACAGCTTGTGATCCCGGTCTGCGCTCCATCAGATCACCTGTCCTAGTACTGTGTGGCCATACAGGATTATCCCTTCTATGGATACAGCTTGTGATCCCGGTCTGCGCTCCATCAGATCACCTGTCCTAGTACTGTGTGGCCATACAGGATTATCCCTTCTATGGATACAGCTTGTGATCCCGGTCTGCACTCCATCAGATCACCTGTCCTAGTACTGTGTGGCCATACAGGATTATCCCTTCTATGGATACAGCTTGTGATCCCGGTCTGCGCTCCATCAGATCACCTGTCCTAGTACTGTGTGGCCATACAGGATTATCCCTTCTATGGATACAGCTTGTGATCCCGGTCTGCGCTCCATCAGATCACCTGTCCTAGTACTGTGTGGCCATACAGGATTATCCCTTCTATGGATACAGCTTGTGATCCCGGTCTGCGCTCCATCAGATCACCTGTCCTAGTACTGTGTGGCCATACAGGATTATCCCTTCTATGGATACAGCTTGTGATCCCGGTCTGCACTCCATCAGATCACCTGTCCTAGTACTGTGTGGCCATACAGGATTATCCCTTCTATGGATACAGCTTGTGATCCCGGTATTCTGATTCAGGATCTACACTGTGTCACAAATAACCTGAATATAGGTCAATAAGAAATTGAAGAATAGTAAAAAAAATGGGGTAAATGGGGAAATTCTAATTAAGAGGAGTTTCGGCATAAAGAGCTAACTGGTTACCGGTCCTCTTTAGTATGTGATGAGTTTTGTTTCCTGTAGCGATCAAACATCTCTTGGTAAAATGCATTTTAACAGACCATGATCGAAACTGAATATAAAAGGTTCATTTATTATTCATGCGCTTGAGAACAGATTGCACCTAATTGTTTTATATGACCACATGTTTCTTAGTTTTGTTCCAAGAAATTAATTCATGGAAGACAATAAATCAATAAATTTTAATTAATTTTTAAATTATTTTATAAAAGCAATAGTTCTGTTAGAGTAACTTTATTCTAACCAAACAATGTTTGTTGACAGAATAAAATAATAATTAATTCAATATTGTTGCCACTCTGGTTCTTAAGCAGAAATATGGCACCATATTTGCATAATGCTCATAAATACTTTGCTGGATGTCACACAATGGGCTGACACTAAATAGTCCCTAATGTTTGCTATTATGGAGGCATTAGATGTCTGTTACTACACGAAAAGGACATTTTTTAGTATTTAAAAATTGGCAAGACTTTTACCGACATACAAATAACAAATTTATGTCCGGATATGCTATAAATGAAAATAGTCCCTTATAATAGGATGCAATATGTACAACAATTTTGGAGTTCACACATAATTGAAAAATAAAACAGTGTGACCATTTGAAAGTGTCAGATCTCTGTTAATTGATTCAAGACCTATTCTTGTCATGCTTAAAATGAACAGTCCAAACACTTAGCTTTATAAAAGCTTATTTGTAAACCCCTTACCAAATGGTACGAGTTTTTGAAATGTCATTTACAGTAAAACCCCTCATTACGGACACTCGATATTACGGGCACCCCGGTATTATGGGCGATTTTTTTAAGAACAGACACGTTCTCTTCTTCTTGATTTAAACCGACAATTAAAGACAACCCGCTATTAAGGACACTTTCCCTCAGTCCCTTAGGTGTCCGTTATAGAGGGGTTTCAATGTAGTATACATGTAGTTTATATAGGGAGACTGTGTATGAAGTTTGAGGTGGGGTAAATATAGAAGTCATATATACATACATATATTAATATCTTATGTTTTGTTTTCAAAGTTACACTGAAAACTGATCTTTTTAAACTGCAATGTGCTTTGATGACACCTGGTCATCTGTACTACTTGGATTTTGGTTTATACGACACCATAACACATAAGACAAAACAAAATTGAAACAATTTTAACAAACCGTTCGTTGAAAATGTTCTGTGGCCTAATTTATGAGGGGTCTATATCCGATGTACGATGTACACTAATAACCTATAGCCGCGGTCGTTTTGATTCAGAATTAAAGTGATATTTACAAATTAATAAATTATATGTAATCATTTCAACCATTGTTTGAGGTAACAATTGGACTGTTTGAATTTAATAAAGGAGCGAGCTCACCTTTCATGTTTACAATAAAAAAGTTAATTGGTCTTCCGAATGACCACGCCCCCTTGTGATGTTAGACTATTTATAGCAAACGTTCTTGGCCGCATGCCATAAACCCAGCACTAAGGATAAAGTTCCATATCCATAAGGACAAGTTGATCCAGAAGCATGTAGGAAAATCCGCGGTCAGTATTACGTATCATTTTATTGTCTTGAAACGTTTCGTAACAAAGGTTTAAAGAAAAACTTTTGTTTTTAGAAAATAAGTATTTTTTTTAAATAGAAATTTTAAATTCTTCATTATTATGTAAACTTTTGTCAGTTATTCTAAAATGTATTGTGAAATCTCTTTATAAGTTAAATTCCACCTAATAAAATTAATTATTAAATTACTTTAAGATCAGGAAAAACCAACTTATAATACCCGTAAGTTTTACTATTATTTACTATAATGTTTCACAAGGATAACTCTGCTAGATAGAAGAGTACTGACACAGTTTTGTAGTAATATTTTGTTGCTCACAGGTTATACGAAAGAACATGCATCTTACCGTCATAGCAACCTTCTTGTGTTGCGTAGGCTTTACAGCAACCCAAACAATCAACGACATCGAATTGCTGCATTCTACTTTACTCACCGGATACAACAAGCACATCCGACCAGCGACCGACCAGTCAAAACCAACCGTAGTCAATATCACGTTTGATATCATCTCCATTCGGGAACTAGATGCGATTACCGGTAAAATTTCTATTGTCGGTATATTCTGGATGTTTTGGTACGAGCCGCGTATGGCGTGGAACCCGTACCTGTATAACAAAACCTTTACAACAAAGATCCAAATACAGTACGTGTGGAAGCCAGATTTTGTCATTGCACATCCAATCGAGGCTACTAAAGCAATTGGCTACGATCACGACTGGCACCCGGTAAGGTATTATTATAACGGGGTCAGTCTTTGGGCTCCAAGCGACGTAATGACGACTACATGTAATATTGATGTTGCTTTCTTCCCGTTTGATACCCAGTACTGTGACTTGATGTTCTTACCTTGGGGTGTAACGAAAGACGAAATGTTCCTTCATGCCTCTGTCGAGAAAGTTTCTAAAACTTTCTTCACCGAAAATGGAGAATGGTATCTTGATCAAGCGACGGCAAGTACTGGCCTAATCTCAGATTTATATCCGGCCTACTACGTTCACCTGGTGTTGAAACGACGCCCGACATTTGTTATTGTAAACGTTATCCTACCTATTATGTTTATGGGACTGTTAAATGTGCTCGTTTTCTGTCTGCCGGCAAAATCTGGTGAGCGGGTCTCTTTCGCCATGACCGTTCTGCTTGCGATAGCGGTGTTCCTGACCTTGGTAGGGGACAACATGCCAAAAACCTCCGAGCCCATGTCTACAATTTGTTACTTCCTGTTGACCAACCTCGTTCTCAGCTCCCTCATCATGATCGTCACAATCTTCAATCTCGGTATCTACCATCGCAGCGAAACAATTCCCGTTCCACGGTGGGTTACAAACCTGGTACTGTTTGTGAATTGCAAATCCAGGCCCAAACGTACACAAGTTGAACAGATCGCTGATGTTGGCGAAGAGGTAAAGGACTCGAGAAAAGATATCAAACAACATATAAAATGGGCACTTCCGGCATTGCAATCAGCCGATGAAAAGTACAATGTCACGTGGCGTGACGTCAGCAAGATGGTGGATGTAATCGCAGGTTCTGTTTCGTTTATATGGTTACTTCTTACAGCGGCTTCGTTCTTTGTGATGGTCGTAACGCACCATGTGCCTGGTGCAAAGAGCAATTAAGGACTTGAAATTTACATCAAAGGGCTGTACATTGTTCAATCTTATGAATATATCACTTAAAAATTTAAATCGTAGCTCTGCCTACTAATCAAATCAAAAGTGATCGTTTACCAACTGTAAGTGTGTAAGTCGAAAATTATGCCAGTTTGGAGAATTGAGTGTATTTCATGTGGCATTGTGAAATATGTTAGATCAAACATCGATAGTACTGAAATGCATAATTCATTCCAACACTTACAGCCTTCAATGACGGTTTACGCATGTTAGTCATACATGCATAAGATAATAATTATTATTGGTGTCAGTCTAAATACTGATTTGACCGATTTGTTTACATGTTCAGTGAATTGTTCAGGACAGCCTGGGAAGTTTCAGAGTTAAAGTACTATTACTCCAAAGACAGACATGTGCATTAAGTTTGTCAAATAGCACAGTCTTTTTACCTCTCCTTCGTTTCATCTGACCCTACCAGTGCACAAGGACCAGCAAGATGTACAATACTGATTTCAAATGTTCATTAGTAGCGTTTTAAAAGGGGTTGCAAATACGCCACAAGGGTGGGGTAATGAACAAACTTTGAAAGTTTTCTTAGAAAGGTGAGTTATTTATTTTCAAAATAAAAGACCATATGATTTCAAGCATTTTTCAAACACTGTTATGAATAATGTGTTGTATATGCACTCACCCAAAGTTCTAATTGGTCACTTCTTGTCCATAATTTTCTCTGAGAATGACATTGACTTGCCTCTTTATTTGTAATCAGTTGCCAACAGCAGTCTTCAATTAAAGTTTAAATCTTGTGATAATTGAATTTGGATCAGTTTAGCAAGAGTTATCCGAAATTGTTCTTAAAATGCATTTAATTAAATTGAAGGTCAAGCAACCAGAAAATTGCTCTAAACTTCTTTTTTTCTTTTTGTAGGACACCTAGTAGTAGTAGTAGTAAAAACATATTAAAATCTTATTTATTAGCAGCTTTATTGTTTAAATAAATCCCCTTCAATGTACCAAGTTTTACAATTATCTCCCTTTCGATTAAAGTTTGTTCTAATTTTGACCCTGCAGTGTAAGTATATGGTATTCAATTTATCTAAGAAAACAATCAATAATGATTAAAAAGACATTAATAATTGATTTAAAGACAAAACAATTCTTTTCAAACCTCTCTTGACATAGGGAAGAAACGAAACTAGCATTAATTGTAAAACTAGCATTAATTGTAAACATATACAATCGATTACCAATTAGAATTTTGGGTGAGTATATTGTGAATATCACAACGCAGAAGAGCTAAAAACGGTAAATTTACATCAATTCATAATAGTGAAAATCATTTTGCAAAAGTAACGTGTGAAAAGCTTATTATTAATCAAACTGCAATATTTTGTTAAGTCAATACTGAAAAGAAAAGCTAACTTCTGGAAATTTCAGATGCCCACACGAGAGTGTCTCAAAACCCGAGGAGGATACAATCATTACTGACACTGACTATGAAACTTTTCCATGCCTGAATCTGCTTCTACAGACATTGCTTTTTCTCCTGTAAGACAACCATTTCAAAGTTAGTTTTAGTAGTACTTCATATCATTGAACACTGTCTCTGTTCAGGAATGTGCCTGTTGGCGATGAAACAAATGCCGATTTGTTGTAAAAAGAACGATTTTGTTATTTCTGTAAAATATATTCATAAATCTTCTCTATGCGTATGGTATTTTATAGATTATGTGGGCGCTCCTTTAATTATTGTGAGCAGAATATTACTCATAAGCATATTCTTGGTTTAGGTATGTTTTATGTATATTAATATATTTTTAATGAATTTCATAGATGTGACAAACGCTATTTCTTTTGTTTTTGTATATGTAAGTAATTAGATCATTAATTTGACCGAGAGCAGCTTGCAGACTTTAGTATATCATGAGATAATCTTCACAAACATTTAGCAATTTTATTTAATTAGCCAGTTTTTGCCATTTGCAAAGTTAGTCCTATCTTAAATTAGTGTCATTCACGTAGCTTTTTTTCTAACTTTTTATAATCTTAGGTATTATTTGTGCTTGCATTTCTGTTTTTCTTTAGATGTAACAATTATTGGTCGTTCAAACTTATTTGTTTTATGTTTGAAATAGATATTCATTAAGTTAAACAATAACATTTGATATATATTGCTTTGAATTGACTTTTACACTGCAATGCACTTGTTTTCGGTATTTTCTCGTTCTTGAACGTGGTATCTTGAAATTATATGACACTGTAAGCCGAGTACAGTGCCTAAGGTTATAAAGCTGAGCATGGAAACCAGTCTCAAATCTCAAGCATTTGATTGGCTGAAATGGCGACTGGTCGCCATTTCAGCCAATCAGATGCTTGAGATTTGAGACTGGTTTCCAATCTCAGCTTTATAACCTTGGGACCAGGAAGACAATGTTTATAATCACAATCAAGCAATACAATGTAGATCCTGAACATCAAGTTGACGCCAAAAGGTTTTTGTAGCAGAAAATGTGAATACAACTCTTAAATGGTACTTTTGTATTTATATTAATTTTAAATTCCTATAAACTCAATTTTATTACAACTGAGATCTCTTATTTTGCAAAAACAATTTATAAGCAATAGACTGAAAATTAAAATAAGACGTCACTGACATAAATGATATGTTACGTTAAAGAATAGATCGCCCTCTAATCGGGAATCGATCCGGGATTGTTAGCCCGATGCGCGACCATAACATAAAACAGCAGTGACGAAAATTGTGTTCCAATATAAGATATACACTCACCAAAAGTTTTAATTGGTCACTTTTTATCCGTACTTTTTCATTATGATGACATTGACTTAACTCTTTATTATTGATCAGTTGCCAACAACAGTATTGAATATAAGCTTTAATCTTGTAATATTACATGTAATAGACTTTGGAACAGTTTGGCGAGAATCATCCTAAATTTTGCTAAAATGCGTTTCATGCAATTCTAGGTAAATATAGGAAACATAGGAAAGAAACGATTAGCATAAATTGTAAACATATAAAATTGATGACCAATTAGAACTTGGGTGAGTGTATAATCACAATAATTCAAAACCTAGCGGTATACTGATAATAATACTAACACTGATTATTTTAATACTAATTATATTGCAAATTTGTGAGGAAGAATGCATACAAAAATGACAGTGGCCATATCATATTCTCATAAAATAATTAGAACGGTTTGAAATAAATGTTTCAGACATTTAATCAATCATTTTTTATTACCTGGGCTGAAGGTTATAAAACTGAGATTGGAAACCAGTCTCAAATCTCAAGGATCGCAAAAATAGATGCTTGAGATTCGAGACTGATTTCCATGCTCAGTTTCATAACCTTGGGCACTGTTCTTACCAATATTTTAATTTACGGCTCCACAAATATAATATCCTCCTTCTGCCTTATGGGAAATCCGGATGTTAGTCGACAATGAAATCATTCCGAGATTTTGTCTATATAAAACAATTCGTCAACATTCCAAGATGCAAAAGAACATGGAGAGGAACAGAGAGCATGGGTAATAAAATGATCAAATTCAAAATAGACATCACAGATAATTAACAAAAATGAGAACCCGATGGCAAAACATTTTGCCACTGGGAGTATAAACCAGGTTCTAGGGCACACCAACCTCACACTTTCCCCTAACTGGTTCTTATATAAACACGTAAGTTATCTTGGTGAATTAGTTCTTACCCACCATTCAACTCGACAATGTTGCATGCAAAAACACACTAAAATATAATCCATTAGAAGATAAACGCATTGTCAAGCAAAAAGGTGTTACTCATTGATCTTACTGAGGCCAGAGACGCTAAAGTCAAATCAGCAAGAACAAGATGACAGGGAATAGACAGATCGAATTTCTGGGTTGTTATTCATGTTCTGGGAGATAAGGGAAGTAAAATGCATATCAGTAAGGTACCTGCAGGAGTTGCTTTTCTTGGAGGTATTGATGATTATTGTATAAGTGACATGAGACTATATAACAGAACATAGGGACGGGAGCCAGTCTAATGTTTTCCCTATAAACATAAATACTTAAAAGAAAGTAAAAAAGAGAGCGACTTGTTAAGGTTTTGACAAGTCCATAAAGTATAATTATGAGAACTGTTCTATGTCCATTACATACGGTAAAGGTCTCTTTATTTACTAAATTATAATGAAGTGCAGTGTACAGTGTAGTCATCTTAAAAAAGAACGTTATCAAAACCTGTCTGTAGGAAAAATGAAATTCGATAAAAAAATTTGCTCAATAAAATTTTTTCTTATCTCTGTTTTACATAAGTTCAGAAACATTTAAACATTAAAGAAAAATTGTCCTCCTCGGAATGCAGTGACAAATGTTTCAGCTTTTAATATGAAATCTCCAACAGAGTATTGGTTCAGTCGTGTCGTCAAGTTCATTGAATATCTGTTTGCCGGAGCGAGTTCGATTTTCCGCTCGACGTGGTGCCTAGAACTATATGAAAGTAGGATAAAGAACATACATAATTTATATGACATTTAAATGCTCAAAACATGCAGATAAATAGAGTTTATTGAGATACTGGAATTTCATTAACTTCAATATTGTTTATAGATGTTTGTTTTCTTGATATTCAGCTCTGGGCTAGATTAAAACTCGATCTCTGCTAATGAAATTATTATATCCTAACCGTTAATCAATAAACTGATCAGGAATCCCCGCGGTCGTTTCGGGAGGGAATTCAGAGATATTTACAATGTGATAAATTATTAATACTCAATTATACGTATATGGCATTCATTCATGAATCAATTTGATTTTTTTTTAATTAAATGAAGGAGTCTGCTCTTCTTTCTTGTTAACAATAAAAATAAAAAGTTCATTTCAGACAGACTATGACCCTTTGCGATGTTGAATATTTTGTAACAAAAAACGATCTTTTAAAAATGTAAAGACGTGCCTTTATGTTGCTGTGCTGGCTTTGTTCCAGTTCTGACAGCGTAAAGCCAACACATAAGGTGAGCCGGAACTTTACATTACTAAGCAAAACCATTGGCGACTATTGAATGATATCATTAAATTTGAGGAGCGTTAATAGAGATGTTGTAACAAAAAAAATCTAGATTTTTCAGAAATAAAGTATTTCTTATAATACTATGTAAGTCATTTTATTTTCTTAAATATTAATTCGGTTATTCTGAAATATATATATGTTTACTAAATTAAACTTTAAATTAGGTTCATTAAATCATAACTGATAATATGTGTTTTACTATTCTGCTTGTATTATCTCATGGAATATTATAATATGCAGAAGAATATTGACGCAGAGTTGTGTAGTTATATTTTGTTGCTCACAGGTTATCCGAAAGATGATGCGTCTGACAGTAATAGGAACCTTCTTGTGTTGCGTAGGCTTTACAGCACCCCAAACAATCCAAGACATCGAATTGCTGCATTCTACTTTACTCACCGGATACAACAAGCACATCCGGCCTGCGACTGACCACTCAAAACCAACCGTAGTCAATATCACGTTTGATCTCATCTCCATTCGGGAACTAGACGCAATTACCGGTAAACTTTCTGTTGTTGGTATATTCTGGATGTATTGGCACGAGCCGCGTATGACGTGGAATCCTTTCTTGTATAATAAAACCTTTACAACTAAAATCAAAATCCAGGACGTATGGAAACCAGATATTGTCATCGGGCATCCAATTGAGGCTATTAGGGCGATTGGCTTTGATCACGAGTGGTACCCGGTAAGGTATTTTTATAACGGGGTCAGTCTTTGGGCTCCAGGCGACGTAATGACGACTACATGTAATATCGATGTTGCTTTCTTCCCGTTTGATACCCAATACTGTGACGTAATGTTCTTACCTTGGGGCGAAACAAAAGACGAAATGTACCTTCATGCCTCTGTCGAGGAAGTTTCTAAAACTTTCTTCACCGAAAATGGAGAATGGTATCTCGATCAAGCGACGACAAGTACGGGCTTCATCTCAGATGTTTATCCCGTATACTACGTACATCTTGTATTGAAAAGACGTCCGACGTTTTTTATTGTTAACGTTATCCTACCTATTATGTTTATGGGACTGTTAAATGTGCTCGTTTTCTGTCTGCCGGCAAAATCTGGTGAACGGGTCTCCTTCGCCATGACTGTTCTGCTTGCGATAGCGGTGTTCCTGACCTTGGTAGGGGACAACATGCCAAAAACCTCGGAGCCCATGTCCACCATTTGTTACTTCCTGTTGACTAACCTCGTTCTCAGCTCCCTCATCATGATCGTCACAATCTTCAATCTAGGGATCTACTACCGCAGCGAGACAATTCCCATTCCACGGTGGGTAACAAACCTCGTACTGTTTGTGAAATGCAAATCCAGGCCCAAACGTACACAAGTTGAACAGATCGCTGAAGATGGCGAAAACATTACAGAAGTGACGGAATCGGCGAAAGATATCAAAGAGCAGATAAAATGGGCACTTCCGGCATTGCAATCGGCCGAAGATGAAAAATACAATGTCACGTGGCGTGACGTCAGCAAGATGGTGGATGTAATCGCAGGTTCTGTTTCGTTTATATGGTTACTTCTTACAGCGGCTTCGTTCTTTGTGATGGTCGTTACACACCATGTGCCTGGTGCAAAGAGCAATTAAGGACGTGAAATTTACATTTGTTATTCTTTTCTTTCTTGCACACATCACTTAACTGTAAACTTGTGGTTATGTGTACATGTTCATTCTTCTTATACGTATATTACTTATGATTGTTTATAGTTTTGGACATAGCAACAACTGTCCAAGTAGAACATAATCAGTGTTAATGTTGGTGGGATCGAAGTCAATTGCGTTGATACTGTTCAAGATGTAGGGGTAGAGATTAACAGTTCTCTGAGCACATTTCCAAAAAGTGTCAAATAACAATAATGTAGTTAAGAAATTCAAAGACACTGAGAAAATATCTGACACGAAAATCCCCCAAAATATTATTTCATGGTCTGAAACATTCACATCTGGACTTTTGCAATGGATTATTTACTAATATTCAAAGCTTCTAACTGGACAAATTACAACTAGTACAGAATCATGCTGCTGTTCCTGGTGCCACATATGCTGAATCTTTTTTCAAAATTCGTAAATATTTACACTGGCTTCCGATTGTGTCATCTAACTACATGGTACATTGGCTGAGAGCCGGGCTCGAAATATTTTTCATAAACGATATACCGAAATCTTTAGCGACGCTTAACAGAAGACTGTGAACGTATACATTGCACCGATTTAATTAGTAATACTTAACTAAATGCGCCGAGTTATGTACACGGATTAGGATAAAAAGTTTTTGCTTTGTTTTGGGCTTTGAGGATACAAATTTCCTTTTTCGTTTATTGTCATGTAACTGTGTTTCGTGTTGTGATATTATAATCCTCGTCAAGATATCTCTTTGACAGCTCATACGCTTGCTGATAGGTCTCTTGCAGTTGTTGGACATCTATTACCAAACTTTTAAAAAAGCGGTTTAAGTCAAACTGAAGACAAACTTGTTTGAACAGTTCAACATTTAGAATGTTCTGCAAATGACTGTGCCAGAAACACTAAATTCCAGAGTGACTATATGAAGTGTTTTTACTCACATTGTATCTAGTATTTCATCAAGATCACTGCTTATTTTGTTTATGCATGTATGCGATGTTAATGTTTTGTTCTGCAGCACAACCGAATAATTTTAACATTTTTGCGCTATATATAAATGTTTTGTACTATATTTTTATCTATTATTGACTTTCAGAAGAATTGATTATTTTAGCAGGCATTGTGTCCTACGATAAATAAAAAAGGTGAAATATGAATATCAGGAATTGCCACTCCCAGAAAACACAGCTTCTCCACGCAGCCAAAACGTAGAGAGAAATATAGAGCACGTGTTTATAAGAAGATTAATTTGAAACAAGAAATATCTTTAAAAAAGATAAACGGCGTTGATGGAAAAGATTTATATATACATGTATATAAGAAAGAAAGAAATATAGAGAGGCGAAGCAGACACAGTTTAGTTATTTTATTTCACTTGTTATACATTGTAGCTGTTGACGAACCCTCCCTGCCTTCTTAGTATGACCGATTTAGCGACCGAATCATGACAACTCATAAATTTATTGAAAATGTCTTTCAAAAATTTTTTGAAGCTGTTGCAATAATTTCATACTGTGATAACAAGTCGATTAAAAAAAAGTTGAAATATGCATACCAGGAATTGCCACATTCAGAAAAAAAAGCCTCCCCACATAGTCAAGAAGAGGGAGAGAGAGCATGGTTAATAAAATGATCAGTTTCAAAAAGGATACCACAAAGAATTAACAAAAATGAGAACCCGAGGGGTTACCGCCTTGAAACGGTCAATGGCAAATCGAATTGCCACAGGGGTTTAAACCAGAAGCAAAGCCTTACATTAAGTCTTGATCTACATTTATTCAGTTTCAATAAAATACCTCTTGTAGAGTTAGAACTCAAGATGAATTAATGAAATTTAATACATATAAATAATAACAGCTTGTTGCAAGAGCGAATTCTACCAACTTTTACGTAAATTAACTTCAAAAAAAGTGTCCCTTCTGAGTATTGAACCCGGGGACTCCGCTTGCGAGGCGAGAGAAGTAGCCATTACACTACAGATAACGTGACTTTCCCACTTGAAAATAACAATCAGTATCAAAGGAACTAGAAAGGAACCAGTAAGAACTAGAAATATCTGCACTTTTCTTTCGTTTTACACTTAGTATTATACGCAAATGTTTACCTGACACCCAATAATATTCTATATAAAATTGTATTTAAGCCATATATATTGACTTGACTGGTTATATAAATTTTAAATATGTTTTTCTCCAATACAATTATCGCTTTTAAAAATAAAAATGCTCGAACATGTAAGTGCCAGGATATAAAATATAAAAATCGTTACGGTAATCGTAAACTACACCCACTAAAAAAACCAATCGAAATAATCTATTTGATTTTCCCGCTGCATAATAATCAAAATCCCACTAGATACCTCTCCACCCTGCTAGATGCCTCTCTGTTGTAAATAGCTACCAATCGAAATAGTTTATTTCATTTTCCCGCTGCATAATAATAGAATACGAGTATTATTTACAACATTTCGTTGGTCGAAAAACTAGGTCAAAAGTGAGCTTAGACAGCTAACGCCGAAAAAAGACATTCATTACAAACAATAAACGAAGGAGTATCTTTGGGGTTACAGCATTGGAAGGATCAGTGGCTAAAGAATTTGCATCTAGAAGTTTAAACCAGGTTCTAGGGTAAACCAACCTCATACTTGCCCTAACAGGTTCTCATATGACAAACAAACAAGTACGAGTTATCTTAGTGAAATAACTCCAACCCACCCTTTTGCTTTGTGGAGGCTGTGTCATCTTGATGTTGTCATTCCTGATATGCATACTTCACTGTTGTACACGGCTGATTGACAAGTGAATATAGTTTATCAAAATTAAAAATGAACAGTCTTTTTATCATCCGTTAGTGTTATGTGACCCAGGCAGTGTAACAGTCTTATTTCTATAAAGTTATTACTGCTTTGTTATTATTTTTGCTTGCATTATTATTATGGCGATATTAAAATTGCTTGTCATTCAACCTTATTTATTTTATATGATCAAATGCTATTCAGTAGAAATAAAGTTTGAAATATAATTATTGCACTGAACTGATGTTTACACTTCTCATTGCACATATTATTGGTATTTTCCCGATGGGAATGGTATCTTTAAATATATGACTCTACTAGTGGGGTACGTAATGACAGTTTCTTCATATACCAAAAACCAACAAGTACATGTAGAATGTTAACGCCGAGCATCAAGCTGACCACTTACCTTAGTAGCAGTAAAATAAAAATAAAATTTTAAACAAAGCTAGGCTATGCGGAAAAAAGCTAAAATTTAAAAAGATATGTATTTAATTTTGGCTGTATTAACGTTTTCACGCTGAGATCAGTCAAATTAATGCTCTTATTTCCATGCACATACTACAACATAAGAAAACTGTTGGAATCAAAATTCTTAAATTCATTGTTAAAACTACTAAAACACCTTAAAAATCATACTTTTACCTATTATATGCTAATCTGCAGTATTTCTAGACTATTCGTCAAAATGCGGTTTGTTTGTTTTTTAAGAAATTCGAGAATTTTTCTCCTATGTCTAATGTCCGTTTCATGGGTACATCAGTTTGCTGTATTATTTAAAAACATGAAAATTTTTTGACAAATCACCATATCATATTGTATATAAGTGTTTAAGACGTTTCAAACGCTGAGGAGAGAGTAAGGAGCTCGATCTGATCCTTCCCCAGCCACCAAGGACTCTCCTCCCCCCTCCAAAAAAAATCTTGAAAGGCTTATGAAAAAGTAAATAATAATTTGGAGTGGATTTCCGTTACTAAATTTAAAAAACAATTTAAATACTTCTGCAATGCCATTTGGACAAAATATAATTTCAACCGTTGTTTAAAGATAGAAAAACAACAAACCAAGTAACAGTACTTCATATATGTAATATACACACATTTCGCGAAAAACCATCGCATACTATACAGCTGGCCCTTCACTACGGGCACTGTGTAGCCGCACAGCTTATTATAGCCTGTTGCACATTTCGCGAACTTTCATCGCATACTAAGATTAAACAAACAAAACAAATGGTGTAACAGCACTTCAGATATATACTATACACACTTCATCTTTTCGCGAAATACCATCGCATAAAAAGCAGATGACCCCTCACTTTGGGCCCGGTGTAGCCTCACAGCTCATTAGAGCCTGCACGTTTGTATGTTCCTCTTTGTTGTATTGTTTGGGGAAAATATCAGTGTTCACCACGATTAGTTAATTATCTAGCATTCTCTTTCCTCCCCAGAGTTCATCACTATTTATTCATCAACTAGAATTCTATGTCATCCCAGCGGTCGGCTTCTCTGCTGTGGAAGTCCATGATAGGAGTCATGGGTGCAACTTGGTCTCGTAGGCCTTCACCGCTAAACCAAACCCTTCTGTCCGCCCCCGGGGATCTTGCAAACGACGGAATCGCCTTTAAGTTAAAGTCCAACTTCTTGTAAGCATTTGACTTATCTGGAAGAATTAATGCTTTTTTAAATCAGAAGAAAAGAGGTTAACAAATTATTAGATTTTTCAATTATTTCAGTAGCTTATTAAAATTAAATTGTATACGGTGTAACAAACCTAAGTGACAGATAAAATAAGTTGGTTATGTTTGAAAATATTGACTTTATAATGGTATGATGTTTCAAGAATGTCACAAGCTTATTAAAATTAAATTGGTTATGTCGAAACACAGCCTGAATCGCTGACATGGTAATTTAAGTTATTCTTTTGAAATTATGTGTTTATAATAGATCTAGACTTCATCCTCAGCCATACATACGACTTGTATACGCGGAGTAGGTGAGGCAGAATGTTAAACCTCCGAAACACAAATCTAATGTAAGTTCTTTTATGTTAGTTTCAAATGTTTCATTAGTCACGTGACAAGCAGCTTTGTTAATATGACTCGATAGTTAAAGATAACCCACGGTCAAGCAAGGCCACCTCAACACAAATGTCTATATACGAAAACCAATGAAACAACAGATTATGACTCCCAAAGGACTCAAAACTACCGAGTACTATTTTAATAGAAGGCTACGGTCTCACAATTACAAATTTAAAGCTCTGAACATAATCCGAATTCTTATGTAACATCTAACTTGGAAAGTATACCCTTTGCTTGTCAGCTTATAAAAATCGTTAGCTTACAAATAGAAAAAACAACTAGCACTAATTTGCCGGAATTTACAATTACTTTTCTTCAGGTACACATTTCCAATCAATGCGAGATCAACGGTTGTACAAACATTTTGGTGAAATGTCAAACAGTGATGTTCAAATATTTTGCTTTAAAATCAGGTCGAAATATCCAAACTTAATCCAATGACAAATTAAATGGACAAACGAAACACGCTTATCAACTAAGCACGTTAATTTTTCGTTTTTGTTTTTTCAACAAATCACATGTGTGTTCAATTAAGTGACCGGATTTAAACACTACCATGTGATACTGCGCTTAATTAAGAGCAGTTCGGTTTCCAAGAAAAGTCATACTCTAGAGCTATTTCTGGTATTCTAAACTATTTTTTTGATTTGTTGATTTTTCTTTAATGAGGTGTGAAATTATGTTATATGCATGTGCAATTGTATATTGGTTTAATATGTTTTGAATCATTTGTAAACACGCTGTGAAAATTTTGAGTCACATCAGATGATAAGGTACCCCGGACATTTAACGTCAATTCTTGAAATAGCGTCATAAAGTTGAGAGATGTGTAATAAAATCACCAATAAGTTATGAGAAAATAATACATTATTGTGAGTGTTTGCTAAATATAGTAACAACTAAAAATTCCAAAATATGTCCGATGAAACATTTTCCCGTGCTGTGTCCCATGTTATTATTATATCATGAATCAGCTCACTTATATGTTAAATGATGACAAGAACATGATTAAAAGTGAAACACCTGGGCTAAAGATTATAAAACTGAAATTTGAAACCAGTCTCAAATCTCAAGCATCTGATTGGCTGAAATGGCGACTTGTCGCCATTTCAGCCAATCTGATGCTTGAGATTTGAAACTAGTTTCCATTCTTAGTTTTATAACCTTGGGACCAGAAATCCTTTGTGTACCGTAATAAAAGGGTAAATCCAATGTGTTTTCTTGGCGTAACCCCGTTAACGTGTATGACATCGGTGACGTATCTGTCGTCTGCGGTGACGCCATGTGCGAATCTGCAAAGTTCTCACGGTCTGTTAGAAAAATAAACGTGACGGTTAAATACAGAAGGGTACCTTCTTCACTATCGTGATCTTGCACAGGTAATTTTTTCAACACACTGGTAATGACATTCAATATGACGGCGTGTTTACCAGCCGGACGTCAAGTATCCATAGCTACGAAGCTGCCAATGCCAAAATGGTCTCCGTAACCAATGGATACGGTCGTGATGCAATTTTCAAGTTGTTTTACAATTCTGACAGGAAGTAAATTTATATAATGAAATATCAAATGTTTGTTTATTGTTGCTCTTTTTTTATTTGTGTTATGGAAAGTGTGTTATTATACAGATCAACATACACTCAGTATCTAAAACTGTAATTTATTTAATTTATTGATTCGCAATGAAATGGTCTCCTTTTGTTAGGTCCATATGCTGTAAAGTGACATCTGTTATTTTGGCAACAAACTCGGTATGACTACCACACTGTGACTCTAAAATATAAATATTAATTCTGGGCTAAGAAACCAGTTTTTCTTATCAACTAGAAAACTTCAAAAGATGAAGACGAGATTCTTTATTATCTTACATCGGGATTAAAAGAAATTGATAAAGGAAACACCCGATATTTTTTAAGCGTCATTTTTGAAACTTTTAAGCAACTCTATTGTTGTTGAAAGGCGATTGCGGCACTTTCCTATTTCCCAACGCAGAGGCCTTCGTCGAAAATATATATATGTAAATCAATATAATATAATGTCGGTCGCAAATCAGCGTTCGCAGTGACGTGTTTTTTTAAGTCATGAAAAATCTTTTAAGTTGCCACAATTTAATTAAATGTATAATATGTAAATTTTGTTGTAATATATGTGAACACGTTTCCCTGCAGTTAAATTTTTTGCTTAGCGATTTAAATCTTCAAACAACAAATCATTAACTAGATGTTGGAATGTTTCCTTTAATCTCATAATCTCTAATATAGTACACTATTTATCAGCTCCAGTAAACACACTGTAATTTTTGGACAATGAAAAACCAACGTCATGATGGCCTAAGGCTAAAACTCTAATATATGGGCGTTATAGAATACAAAATAAACACAGTTATTAATGTTCTATTTGATATTTATTCCATCAGACATGTATTTAAGTCCTGAAACTATAGTCACGACACATAATTGGGTGTTTAATAAGGCAGAAATTGATATGTGTTCTGATTTTAGTACGATCTGCTAGAAAAAAATGCCGCGTTTGCAAATATTCCGGTAAAACTATCACACCAAACAAAACGTGTCATAAAATTAAGTAAGAAAGTATACGTTGGAATTGTTTCATATTTAAGAAATTTTTAAACATTTTGCAGTGTTGCTCAACAAAAATCAATTAAAACAAAGCAGCGTAACTCTACATTATAATGAATGTGCCTCTACCTTAATTGTGCAGTTGCGACTAAAATTGTGGTGATCATACCGCTAGATTGTCGAAAGAAAAAAAATAAGCGCGTTTAGAGCACATAGACCACACTAAAGGAAAACATCACATTTCTGAACAAGAAATCATATTATGATAAGATTTTGTATGTATGTCAATCTATGTTAAATATATCTACAAAACAAGTAATATCTCTCGATTAAAATTTGATTCTTGTCGAATCATCAGCTTACATTGTATAACAACTTGAATGTTTCGAACGTCGGAAGCGTAATACACTATTTTTGCCAGGCATCAAGCAGAGAGGGTCAGTGAGGAAGCTCGCAATCCCAAATTTTGGTCAGCAATATTTATTTTTCATGGATATTTTGGCACAAAGTTGGAAATTGCCAAGTAAAAAACATAGTACAAAACTGCCCCAAACGAACCCCATTTCTGAACATTTTGCACCCGACCTTGATTTTTCTCATTGACGCTAAGAAGGGAATTAAAGAATACTTTTTATCTATCTGGTAAAGACAAATTTAGACATAATCCGTTTGGCTGGTACACACTCCGTCCTCCTGTATTACAACTGGAAAGACTTTATAATATAAAATATAAAACCACCCTTTTATAGTGGAAATTGGTTGAACGTGTATGGGAAAGTTAAGAAAATACAAGTTTACAACATAAAGTCTGTTTACACACTGGCTATCAGCGAAGGTGACATGACATGAAGCGTTAAACAAGCGTTTGAAAAGATAGCATAATATTAAATTGTTATGCTAAACAGCGCCGAAAACATTGAGGTTTTGTTCAGCTAAAACAGATGGCTTTGTCATCTCTATAGATTGTTGCAATCGGACCGGCCTGCGGAATGTGAACCTTCTTCGAAGGTCAACACGAGAACATCATTTTGTATTGTTTAATTTTAAATACAGATTATAAGGGATGTTAAATTGTACAGTTACCTTCAATGACGTCAGTGGTGAAGGGTGTCACTTTATCCCCATTCGGGTAGGCATTTTGTTCAAGGAACACGGCGTCCACCCCTGTCATATACAAAGCAATATGATATGGGAAAACACTATTTCATCAGTAATGCATAAGAAATAATTTATTCTTCCTTTTTAGACATATGTCTTGTGTGCGGGACATTCGTGTTTACCAAATTAAGTGTCCATGATCTGGAAAAACTTGAAAAACATTCTCCCCCTTACTCAATCAGATGGTAGGAGTGACAAGAGAATGGAAACACAGTGAGGCACACGAACAAGTGGACAGACAGCAAACCAGCAGTGAAGATTCTTAATCTGGTTTTGATAGAAACTAGTACATAAAAGGCACGGAATGTAACATCATGATAACTGTACTACGTACGAAGAACAACACTTTGATATAAATATGGCCAACGAGTGTCTGACGTGCTGTTGTTGGTTTAAGATAATTTCAATGAAACCATAGCAAATTATGTCTTTCATGGGAGAAGTGGAATAAGACATCAAATGAAAGTTGATTTTAAAGGTGTTCATGGTTTTGATCAGTAGCAAATCAGAAAATCATCAACAAAGAGTTCTGTGTCGCCAAGAAGAAACCATAACTCGACAAGACTCAACCAAAGAAAGGTTTACGGTGTTAATGTTACTTGAACAAGGGAGTTAACTGAAATAGGTTAAGTGTTTATGTATTCCTGCAGTATTTCCCATTTCATATTGAGAGACTTCCGATAGGTACTATTCCCTCGGCGACAGCGACAGAACAATAGACAAGTGCAGCTGACATGTCTAGATCTGCTAGAAAGTTTTCTTAACTATGTAGCAGAACATGCAAAAACAATCTACCTTTTAGGTTCACACCGTAACCATTAACATTTCTGTGCCTCAAAAATTGGCTATAACTTGTGGAAAAATCAACCAAATGGAAATTGCTGTACATATGCGCATATAGTATTTATGCACAGTTTGTATGAAATCAGCCAGAGGTTTAGGAGAAGAAGCCCGGAAACGATGAGTGAACACATCCAGAGTTACATCTAGACAGACGTTTGCAGACAGAGGGTAAAGCGACAAGATCAACATGTCTTTCCAAACCACTACATAAGTAGTGCTTATTGTTTTGTTTTCGAAATCGTATTTTTGCTGTGTTTGTAATTGATTGTATATGCAATAAAATATGTTTAAACTACATAAGTGACTTTCGCGTTATTCTTTACGATTTTATTTCCGCGGGTTTAAATTGGATTATGAGGACGTGATCAACCAGCAACTGTGGAAATATGCACCGAATACATGTACACATATTCTTCAAATGTGTTCGGTGTATATATAAATTTGACCAAAAAAAAAACTACAAAACGCGTAAGTTACACATTCATGATATAAGATGCAGATGGCTAAAATCGAAATGCGTCAATTCTTTTAACAGTGTGTACGAAGTACCATATATCTCATAAAACATGAAGATGTAAAACGCAAGTGACACCAGCATGCATTGTTTAATTAATGTTATGAGGCCAATTACAAACCAGACAATATCATAATAATGTTAAGACGTTACCGTTAATTTCCTGCACGTGACTGACTGGTACGAGACTGAACAGTTTTGGTATCATGAGCACAGTTGCTGTGACAGCCGCTGACCCAACGGCAAACACCAGTCCGACGACGGCGTTCCATAGAATAGCCTGCAAGTGGGTGAAATTGAAAACTGTTAAGGGTAGCCTCGTACACACTTACAGAGAAGTTCACTATGACCAGCCCAAAACTTAAAAAATAAATAGACAAAGATGGACTTACTGACTAGTTAAATATGTGGTTAACTAAGAAATTCTCTTTGAGATTCCAAAAGTTATTTCTATCATACATTTACAGTATCAGTTTAGAGATTCGAAGATTGGAATTTCTACATGTACTTTAATTAGATTCACCTAAATTGTTTTGGGGAATTTTATATGCTTTTTAAAGAATTTTCTCATTTTCTAGATCATGTGAGTACGTTCGTACGAGAACCCGCAAAAGAAAGGAAAGGTTACCAAAGCAGCGGTTGAGGACACCTCGGCAAACAGCAGCCCCGTCTTTTCGGAGAACAGATGTACACAAATTAATCCCCAGATACCGCCACCTAGATGTACTGAAGCACACAAAATAATGATATATTCATCTTTATGATGAAAGAGACACCTTGAATTATCTTTGCTTGGCAAAACCGGTCTATTTTGTAGGAAATTTATGTACATTTAACCATACATTACTAGCAAATTCGTTATCATAATGATTGCGTGTTTATAAAAATTTCCTTTAGTCCATCCAATTGCTGCTTTTTAAAACCCTTTAATATAAGAATATCTAGCTTATGGTCTATGGTAAAGTCTGGTGATAACCTGTTCTTTCTTCATTTTTGTATTATCATACGTTGTTGATGGAAGTCAGCTAAAGGTTATAATTGACATGTATCCAAACCAGACATATGTCATCTGTTGGCCGTTATCGGTGGTTAATCAGAATAAATTAGAAAAAAATCAAAAACTACCATGCTTTAAACATGTTAAATTAGAATACTTGATTTTTCTGCAATGCGACACCAAAAATAATTTTGTACAATAAAGCTCAAATTTTCTGCAGTCGGGGAATAACAAAAATACAACAGCTAGAAATAAAGCAACATGATTTTCCCAAATGTTTAAGCTTCATCGGTAAGTTTTTTTGGACTAGAGATTATTGTTTAAAGCATCAACATGATCAATTACAGACTGTTTACCAGCGATAGACCCAACTGGATCGTCAACTTTAACGGAGTACAGTACTTGGCACCAGATGACGTAACCAACTGATGACGTCACACCGATGATGAAAGACACCCAGTGATGGTAAGAGCCACAGCCTGCTGCAACCGACACCTGAAATGCAAAATCTGCATCATGGGTACAAAAAGGAAACCTGTATCATTGAAACAAAAAAATCTTTGTGTGCAATGTAAGCAATAAATTACTGCACCCAACACAGAAAAAAGAACAATACGATCAACAGTTATCGTCCTGGCACAATTTGTCTTCGGTATTTTTTGACATTTTAGTGGTTACTATATCTTGAAATAACTAAGACTTCTCTATTATTTTCTTATAATAACATAAGTGATTTCAGGCTTTCACTTTTAAACAATTTTAACTGCTTATAGTTTAATGGCGACTGCTCAACTTTCTGAGGCCACGACAAGGATTTAGGCCAAAGTTACCTTTCCAGTTACATGCCCAATTTCTCAATGGTAAATTTTGTTAACATGTATGACCCAAAATAAACATCCTGGGGAAACTGTAAAATTCAAAGAATTTAAAGAATACTGCATTTGGATAGATACCTACTTTAAGGCCTATTATGCACATTTGATGCAACTGTTGAAGGAGGAATATTTTAAATGAAAATCGAGAGAAAATGAAATTGAAGAGTTTCACATCAGTGCAAATAAAAACCACATTTTACGATGCAATCAATTATTATTAAAAACAAATAAACAAGTGGAATCTATGAAAAAGTGTGTTTCTTGTTCCTTTTTAGCAAAACATTATACCATGAAATTCAGTTCAAATGATATTGCTTCATGGTTCTTTGCACTTTCTAATAAGATGAATTGTAGACGTGATCTGTCAAAACCCTTACTCGCCTACTATGAACTGACTACCAGGTTGATACTTACCAGTCCCAAGAGAGCTCCGTTAGCCAGCACTCGTGACGTCAGATAATGGAACCTTGTCTTTCCCTGAAAAAGTAACAGAACATGTTTTGTTGTTTGTTTGTTTTGTTTGATTGTTTGTTTTTTCATTGATAAAAATTATCGATTTTACGAGTAAACACCAGAAACTGAAATGTTCACGTGTTACAAATTTCCTTTTTATTTCAATCAACATTAGAAAATGGGAAAATTATTTAGTTTTTAAAAAGTAGTCCGGCTTAAACAGTAATAAAACCTGAAAAAATTGGAAAGAGATCTATGTTTTAATGAAAATATCAATTTTATTTGTAAAGACGTTTTTCATCCTTTTATTTGCCAATACTTGCCCGCAAAGTTTTCAGTAGATAAACAAACAGCACAGTTCCTAACGCCGCCGCCGCTGCTGCTATTATACTGTTCACAATGGCTCGTGACACGCGGTGACTAGCCGACTGACACGTGATGCACGTTGTTGTCATGCGTACACAATTACAGCACACGATGCACACAAAGCACAGGTACCAACCAAGCATCTCCAGCTGGTAAAAATAAGTAGGCATCAATTATAAATTCAGATTACAGAGAATAGTGAATATGTATGGATTAACCGCAAAATACATTTACGCGAATTTATGCCTGCGCGAATGTATCAGATGGGATTTTGCGCGAAAATTTCCCTGCGAGATTCAATGAAACCACAATATAAATGGCAGTTAAGTGCATTAAACATGGTTCGTTGTTATATTGGCAATCAAATACTTGGTAACAATATTTCACAAAT
The DNA here is from genome assembly GCA_038501625.1 of Corbicula japonica. Taxonomy (NCBI): domain Eukaryota; kingdom Metazoa; phylum Mollusca; class Bivalvia; order Venerida; family Cyrenidae; genus Corbicula; species Corbicula japonica. The sequence continues at coordinate 348,012 of JAZAYU010000047.1, forward strand.
ATATTAAACATTGTTATTCCATGTAATATTTATTAAAATAAAATAGCTGATCAATTAACATTTTCACTTGGGTCTTAAAAGTGCAAACAGTATTATGCACTTTATAGACATTGCTTATACATAATGCGGTATTGTTAGGAGTGAATCAACTTCTGCAGCATTTTCCGGTTCATGCACAAGTTTAGAGTAGCATACATATTACAGCTCAATATTACATTTATATAACGTTATTGATTGAAGTAATTTACTGATATAGAAACTTAATATATAAAATGTGAAAGATAATGATCAATAACTACGGTTTCTCTATCTTTCAAGTTTTACATGTAACAAACAAAATCAAAATTCCAACAATTCATTTTTATTTGTGTTTCTAAATGTCTCCTCTAGCAAGACAAGCATTACTGAGGTAATAATCTCTACCGACGGTTCTTGAGATGGCAAGAAAATTATTGCTGTCTAACCTAAAGGATGATAGCAAAGCAAAGCATGCAGTCAAGTCGATGGTACCCTGGATTAATAATGTCGAAGTGTTCGCTACCAAACGAGCAGACAGAGTTTTCTAAGCCTTGAATTAAATGGTACGTTACCGGTAAGGAATGTCCATCCAGATCGTTGTACAGTATGCTGGTATGTTGACTTCGGATCCGGCTGTACCTAGCTCCGAGTATCAAGGATAGTGCGAGGGAAGCAGAACCTCCTATGATATGTAGAGCACCAGCACCGCCCTGATCCTTCAAGTATATGTCACACTCTTACTCAATGAAATCGTAACAATAAGTGTCAAATAACATTTTATGATGAGAAGTAATTTTTGTTTACTTGAGTCACGCACGTATTTTCACGACGATCAATAACAAATATATTCATCGTGAATTCCACCGCTTCTCTGAAGATGAGTTCGGAAAACAAAAACAACTAAATAAAATAGTAAAATCTATACAGAATGCATTAAAAAATAATTGTCAATGATCTCAGTCTGACCCTCGCGAAAAACTTTTTACATATCCTTCAAAAAAAGTGAAATATGCATATCAGGAATGGCCACATCCAGCAGGCACAGCCTCCCCACACAGCCAAAAAGCAGAGAGGAAAAGAGAGCATAAAATGGACGCCGCAAACGAAAGTGAAACCAGCGTCTTGTCTGGGGTTATTACCTTGAAAACCACCCCACTGAACGGGGAATTCATGACCGTCCAGCTTTCCCTGTGCCAACTCCAGCGACTTGCCAAACTACTCAACACGCCTGTAAAAGAACTTGCACTGTAGATCACGGGTTGTTGGCACATAGATCGGAACATGCCAATACTTATTCGACTTATTTATGCGAAGATCTACAATTTTTTACATCAATGAAAGAATTCGAAAATCAGACCGGAGGGCTCATTTGATGCATTTGGTGGCAGCCATTTTAAATGGTGGCCATTGGCATCTTCAATTCTTTTGGACAAAAGGAAATACTAAATTAAGAAAATCTCAATTATATTTTTTTTTTCATCTAACAGTATCCGAAAATTAAGTATTATTCTGATTTTAAGTATTATTGTATATTTCATATAAACCAATTCCTTTTTAAACATTATTCAAGAAAATCGTTTTATGCACAAAAATTGATGATGTCACTTGTTACTTCAATATGGCCGCCAGCAAATATTGGGATCAATATTGAACTGACCATATCTCAGCAACTAGTGGGACGATTTTAAAAATCTTTCCAGTTCTGTTCTCGTTTAAAACTTGCAGTGCAAACTGATTCTAATATTCCGGGCTTTGTGTTAGTTAATGTAGATCGAATGGAGACCGGAGTAACTGACTTGATCGTGTCCACTAGAACAAGTGCGTCGTCCGTGTACATTAGATATACCATGTGATTAAAAGCCTACTATCAAGGCATGCTTACTTTTCTGTATTAAACTTTGAATATATACTTCTTATGACAGCTGGGTTGAAGCTAGATGTCAGTTTAACTTACTGAATTATGCCCAAATTTTGTGTATTGAGATCTAGATCAACATACATATCGCGGATAACGATAGAATATGTTAGTATAATGATAGATCTCCAGCTCGGAGAAAACAGCATGGAGAGGCTAGTTATTGTATGAATTTCATGTTATTGTGATCTAATACTTATCTTTTGCCATAGATAACAATCAAGCGATGTCCTATCCTTCCTCTGATACCCATACTTTGGAATCGGCCGTCAGATAAAGAGGAAAAGAGAAAAATGATCACACAACATCCCAGGTTTCTACAAAACTACATATTATGCCCATTTAAAATATATTTAAACATGATTTTGTACACGACACTGCTGTTATCAAAGCCCAAAAATCGACAATCAATATGCCACCCCGCTTGAGCCAGTAGCATGAGTATTTTCCTTATCAAACATCTTTTTTCTGAGGCACCTTAAGCAAATTTGATAACGGGGATGCGCTCGGTTGATAATGGGAAATTCAAATATTTATGAAATGGATAATGGTGGAGTTTTCGTGTTGATCTCAATTTAAATGTTCAGGTTAAATTATTTTTTTAATAACTCTTGTATATAGTCCTTTATTGCTATCCACTATGATCATTACAAAACATCTGTATCTTTTCATTATATGTTTGACCTTTTGGTCGTAGCTTTAATCAAATTAAAGCGTTACCATGACAAATGGTAGTGTACGATGTTCCGCTGAGGCTATCGTTGTTTAGGCTATCTTCGGCGAGAAAACGAAACCGCGATGTGAGATCGCGAAAACACGATGCGAGGTCGCGATATTAAAATCGGGTCTTAACAGCCCACTATCGCGACTAAGCATCGATGTTTCGAATTCTCGCCTCCTGTTTTCACGTTTTCGATGTCCAGCCTACAGGCCAGCAAGACCACGCAAACACGACATTATATTATTATCACGCCCTCGCATTGTACTTTCGCGACCTCGCATCGCCAAAGCAATCTAGCATTGTTGTTTCGCGATATTGTAACAGCACTTTGATGTGTATTATCTTCTAACACACGTTTTTTAAATATCCGAATCTCATTTATACAGAATACTTGCTTTTGCATACTTTTATATACGTTTGTATATCGCATATTTTGTCCAAAAGATAATTATGACGGTGTCGTGTTACGTATCACAACGCAAACAAAGGTATTAAAATCTCAAAAAATATAATATAAACTGTAGGAGACTTGTAAACAGATAATAAAACATGTAATATTCTTACACAATCAATGTAGGAGTAAATTTACATTTAAATCAAAGGTTGTTAAACGTTACTCACGCAATAAATTTCTCTCACACCAGATCATGACATGTACTTATTAGACTAAAATTCTTGCAATATTCGCGCTCTTTTTAGTCAATTATACATTTAGCATATTGGCACAATTAATATAAACCACAACTAAATCATGCTACTTAATTGATACAGTTTTTTAAACAGTAACTACCCAACTGGCAAAGGACGCCACTCTCAGACGTGTGCTTATGTATAACGGTTGGCTCCCATTACGTGAATACGTATCTTAGACCATAATAGTTATAGTAATTAACTAATGTATTTATCACCACCAAATACAGATTCGCTTAACCCGGGTGTTAAGAGAGGCTTTGGGGTTAGCTCTTGGTAGATGCCTTCGGGACAGAAAGAAATTAGGCTATTTCGGGAGATACATGTAATTAAGAGAAATGGGTCATTTATCGTGTCAGTAAGGATGGTGGTATTGTTTCATGAAGATAGTAGTTTGCGGAAAGAGATGGAACATGCAAAAAAGCATAAAATAAATAGTATTCAGGTGGAAATAAGCCACAAATTTACGTTATCCATTGACTTTTTCTATGCGAATCCCCGTTACCCAAATTGGTTTAGGTGGCAAACATTTAAATACGTTTATTAAAGAAAACACTCAATCTTCTGGCTTAAGTGGGGTGGCGTTTTAAATGTCGAAGTGTTGGGCTATGATTACAGCAGGTTCGTGTATTAAAATAGTTTTGTTATATTTTCCAATGTGTGGGTATAAAAGGAAGGGTAGGACATCGCATGATTGTTATCTATGGCAAAAGATAAGTATTAGATCACAATAACATGAAATTCATACAATAACTAACCTCTTCATACTGTTTTCTCCGAGCTGGTGATCTATCATTATACTCACAATAAATCGTTATCCACGATTCTCATTATCTGAGTACATGACGTGATAATTAGTACAACAGAAGTAAAAGACTTTTGTCTTGATACAACTGATATATTTGGTACACAAGGTTACCTTGAGCCTCTTTCAATGATTATGGAACATTGCCGTCCTCTAGGCCAACTATCATTAAATTAAGAATGCAGACAAATCTCAAATCTCAAGCATCTATTTGGCTGAAATGGAGTCTTGTTTTTAACGATTGACTAGAAAGGCGACCTTCATGCTAATTGATCGTCTTAAATATTACGATTAAATATCGTTTTATCAAGGAAAATAATTTAGCATGTACGAAAAACCTACGCGAAATTCTATTTTAAAGATTATATTAAATCTATAACTACTCTTATCACTCAACAATCAATTTCTGATTATATCAGGGAGGAAATTAATATTCATAAATAGTGTGGATCTGTATGCAATATCAATGACGATGAACGGATAATGCGATAAAATGCACCTGCAACTTCCGGAGACTTCGGGGCCGGAAAAAAACAACCGATATTTATTTCAGAGTACCTTACACAACGTTAATATATTATTTAAACCGAAACTAAATTATGATGATTTATTGAGTTTGTGCGTTTTGGTTAAAATATACTGGTCGTCAATAGACAGTTACCAATTTTACTCTTAGCTTTTACATTGATGAAATTGAAACGATTCGGTCTGTTACATGTACATACTAACACGTTCGGGTAATTTAACAGTCTTATCAGGCTTTTTCTGCTGCCAAAATTTGAAAGCAAAATATTCGTCAGAAACAATAAAATCTTCCTAATATTATTGCAATACAGCCAGTGGGAGAACATGTTAAAGGCTGTCTTACGTTTTTTTACGCTTTACGGAAAATTTAATTTACTAAGAAACTGAAAGTTTCCAATATTTTCTTTTGCAATACACTTCCCTGTTTAGTTGGTCAAAGTTTGAAAATGCTTTAGCTGACGGCAGTCGGAAAAAGGTTCAAGGGTGAAAAAAAACTGGTAGCTTGTTCCTGATTTTGTTCATAGTAATCGTTTAATATCCCCTCATATGTAAAATATTAAATTCATATGGAGTCATACATTTTTATTAATCAGTTACAGCTGGTAATAATTACCAGCGGTTACTTTCTTTAGTTTTGAAGTATACTAAAAAGCTAATCTTCGAGGATAGTACAACAATTACCTGTGACTATAGGTGAAAGTAAACAATAGACTTGAAGCGGACATCTTTCCAAACCACCAGAGGTCGCTATGTTGGCAGATGTCAGAGCGAGACTGAAGTGCATTAGCCAGTCAAGGGACAACTCGTCCTCGAATTCGTGACTGAACCACTGATGGTAACCTAGAGTAACGAACCCATCTGACCTTGACATAGCATAACCAACGGCCCAGTATGACAAACCGGAAGTAGCTGTAAACAACAAAGGATATACATTGTGTTCAAACTTCAGTTTTCATCATGCTAGAATTCCAAAATGAACCTCTCTTGAATATTGGTAACTTCTTCATGAATATTAATTAATTCTATTCCGAATCACAAATATTAAATAACATGTCAAAAAAATGTAATATTAAACATCAAAGAAGAAACTAGGTATAAAACGTCTTAAAAATCGAAGTATAGGAAATCTGATACCAAATGTCTACGAAATGTGATAACAAACTTCTGAGAAACGACAAAGAAACATATCAAACGTGAACGAAATTCAATATCGAATGTATATGAAATGTGATATATAACGTCTAAGAAATACGAGTATATAATCAAGTGTCTAAAATATTTAAAATCAGTCTAATTTATCTGATATAAAAATCTAAGAATCCTGACATCAAACATCTAACAAATAAAATATCAAATGTCTAAGAAAGCTGGTAGCAAACGTCAACCGTAAGGATATGTGATAAGAAATATGATATCAACCCTTTCAGAAATCCGATATTAAACATCTAAGAAATCTTAAACAAAACTTCGAAGACAGCTGATATAAAAAGTCTACGAAATGGAATATCAAACGTCAAACAAAACTGAGTCTAAGAAATCTAAATCAAATGTTTATAAAATCTGACAAGAACAACACATACCGAGTACCAGAATAACACCTACCGAGGACTAAAACAACACATACTGAGGACAAATAGACACATACAGAGGACAGGAAAACACATACCGAGAACTTAAAAAACACATACAGAGGACAGGAAAGCACATACCAAGGACTTGAAAAACACAGAGGACTAGAAAATACATAGCGAGGACTAGAACACATACCGAGGACTGGAAAAACACATACCGAGGACTTAAACAACACATACCGAGGACTGGAAAAACACATACTGAGGACTAGAACAACACATGACGAGAACTGGAATACCACACATACCGAGCACTAGAACACATACCGCGGACTGGAAAACACATACCGAGGACTAGAAGATTGGAGATGAATTGTACTGGCTCTGAATGTATTTTTCTCCAGTCATCAGAACTGGAATAACAAATACCGAGCATTAGAACAACAAATACCGAGGACTTGTAAAACACAGAGGACTGGAAAACACATATCGAGGACTAGAACACATACCAAGTACTGGAAAACACATACCGAGGACTAGAAGATTAGAAATGAATGGTACTGCCGCACTCTCCACTCTTGAAGCTCCGCTTTGTAGCATGGCAAACCCGATCTGACATACTGAAACAAGAAGAGTTTATGATAACTTTAAAGTAATACAGTGCAGAAAACAGTTTTCACTTTTTCATAAGATTTAACATGAAGCGGTCACCATAGAGTCACCAATGTCCCCGATAATTTATCCAAGACTAGGACTTAAATTCAATCTAAAGGAAACCAATGATTGCGAAAACTCGAGCAAACAAGAATGGGTATCATTGACAATATGAAGATTGTTTTAATTAATCATGTGTCATGTTTGAAATTAAATAAAACAACGTCAGACTGAATTTTGCTTTCCAACATTTTTCTCTAATTTCTAAACTGCATTTTTGTCATTGAAATTCTAAGTTTAGATAATAATTGGGGGGCAAGATAGTTCTTTATTCGGAAAGATAATTTCATTCTATTCTAAGTTTATGACTTTGACAAAACCCCTTCTTTCGGATTAACACTTCTTTATTAAAATTTCTAATGGGATTGCAAAGGTATATTCTGTAAACCAGATATGTGCCGGACTGATGGCACAGCTTCCATTATCTGATTACTTTCATTTACGTTTTGTTTCATTGCATCTGATAAATAACTTTTCCCCATACCCCACAAGAAACAAAAGGAACAGAATTTGAAATTATATTTTAACCAAAACACCCACAAGTTATCACGGTCAAATTAACGGACGAAATACTGACGGATGGACGAACAATGCGATTTCTATATCTACGCCAGTATAAAATTTGTTTGAGATATATTTCCGATAAAACAATGTGCAGATTTGTAGTATGTTGAAAACTAGAATGTGTCAATGGACACTGATGCTCCCACTGCTACTATTATTTGTAATATTATATAATATTTGTAACAAACGGCCATAACTCTGGTAAAAATGTTCGCTGGAAAAAGTCTTTTCTTGACCATCTACACATTCTGCTTGATCATCTAGCAAGTTTGCCTTTTATTTAATGAGGAGGACGTATGGACGAGTGCAACTCTATATTCCTCCCACTTTGTGGGGACATAAATAAACTCACTGTTTCTTAAATGCTACTACGACTCACGAGTTATCTTTTTCCTTTGTCCAAGATAATAAAACTCAAGATCATAAAACTAAAATTGGAGTCAAGTCTGAAATCTCGAGTACATGTATCTGATTGGCTGAAATGGAGACAAGTCTTGAAATTTTATGTGGTATTTTCTTTATTGATCTTAAACTTTTTAGCATGAATATGAGGCTCTCTTTTTACTATCTTACTACGTTAGCTTACTAAGGTAGCTTATCTTACGCAGTATAAGGATAACGGGTGCTATGGTGTACAGTTCTGCCACTAAGCTCATCACCACTGCCTGATGTGCCGTCTCCTCCACCTTGTACCCGAAGAAGTCCAGCACACGTATATCTGAAGTATACAAGCGCATGTAAACTCTCTAATCTGCAAGGAATATCACAAGTATGAACACTTTGTGACAAATTGACTTAAAAACTAATTCGAGGTAAAACCTTAATTGTCAGTGATTGTCAGTTCAGATCTGAACACATCATCGACGTTGCATCTGAACGAAATTCTGCAACGTTAAAAACAGAAACCAATTGCAACATCAAAACGAAGATATCCTGTAATCATTAAATTCGGAGAAAAAAAAAACACGTCCAGGATTATAATTGTAATTTACATAAGTATAGAATAAATTAGCCAAATTTTAATTAATTAACTGAAAAGATATTCCATTATTGTGGTTAACTGTGTACTTTACCTGATGAACGTCCGTATGTTTCGATTTAAAGCTGATTTTAATGACTGTTTTTTTTTTTATTTGAATATTTAACAGAAATATTCAAGAGGTGTAAACTTTATTATTTTTTTAATATATACCAATAACCAATGTTTAATCTGGTCACCGAAGAATTGAAATAAATAATGCCTCGCATAATATCTACATCTAGAAGGACTGTTTATGAAGTTAAACTATTGTAAACAGTGAAAGTTTAGTTTCTTTTAAATGCTTGAACTCCGTGTCAACGCTGTAGCTGCAAAATTCTTGTCATGGTATAACGGCTGGGGTACGATTGCGCTGCATTTCTTGTGTTCTTTTATATAGGTATATTGGGGGAAATGCCATATACGTGGTTTCATGAAAATTCAAACTCTTGTGATACCAAATGTGGTGGTCACAATAGTATGCAGGCAAGTAATTGTAGAAGCGATCATCACTGATCATATGTATCTGATGTTAGCACAAACACCTCTAGATCGTGTAGATGAGTGTTGATTTACTATAATTATCATTAATACATGTATGTATGTATTATAAAACTCTGTCAAAATTTCAATAATTAAGTATAGATTCCATTTTGTCCTAAAACCAGGTCCTTATGGCGCCGGTAAGTGGCCTTGAAATTTCATGAATATTTGATAAAAGGGCTGTAGTATATGTACCTGGATTGTTCCCTCCAACGACCTTCGACTTGGGAATCACTGCCTCCCCGGGTGGAGCTATTTCAGACGTGTCTGACAGGTTCGTCAATTTGTCCATTGGCAGACCAAACAGGGACGCCATTTTCTATAAGAAAAAAAAACTAATGGACTGATTCATAATGTAGCGTGCTTTGAAGTTATCTGCAATTAATTAACTGATTACATTTTGATATATTTTCAACTAGGGCTTTATGTCATAAATCGCTTAGCACAAGGTTCGATATCAATGATCGATAAATAAAACAGTTGTAAAATAGAAGTCATTTTTTCCTATTATCGATTTGATGAAATGAACAACAAACCCTTTTGTAAATATTCCGATATTTCAAATTACCAATAGCATGACCAATTTGTTTTGAAAATAATAAACCTTTTTCTGAATATTTATTCCAAATTTTCACATAAAAGTCTCCAATCACGTTTGTTTTGGTTGTTGTACACTTTATTTCACGAGAATCACGTGCACACAATTAAGATCACACCGCAATACTGTACTGCGGTGTTCCACGGATTAGTCCCCTTACGATATTTACATAGACTAGATTTCACAAACATTTAAAGTCTAATCCTATACTAGACTAGACTAATCATAGAAATTGACCTATAGACACTTTTCATTGCACGTGTCTCTTTGACCTTTTATCGTTTTCGTGTTATGTCAAATGCTTGATAGTAACGACCAAACTAAAACAGTTATTTGATTAGAAAATTGAAACAATATAATCTACAATATTTAGACAACCCTACGATCAAAGTCTCTCCATCTGGCGTGCTGTAGATATTTTAAAACTCAATTAAGGTTATCAGAAGACGAAATGGGTCTATCTGATTGTCGTTTTGCTAGATAGAAAGCTGGTTGGTACCCTTATATATACGTATAATTCAATACAGTACTATCCCTATAGACTTCATAGATTATTGGTTCCCACGACGAGAGTTTTACTAAACTTCCGGAGCAAACAATATAGACATGTTAACAGCGACTGCAACTCACAAACTACCTCGTGAGAAATCAGCATCGTTCCCGCCTAGGACAATATGTTACGACACGACTAATTGAAAAAAAAATCTTTATTAAAAGTAAGTCTGCCTGATCGTCTGGGCTTAAGATCATTAAACTGAGGTTGGAGACCAGTCTCAAATATCAGGCCTCTGATTTGCTGAAATAGATGAAGCATTCCTTTTCATTAGACAGCTTTGATTGTTTTGTTTGGCACTGGATAGTACAGGGTGTCCCAAAAGTAATTTAACACATATAAAGCGTCATAACATTGCTAATTCTTAACCGATTTTCTTCAGAAAACTATCGTTTGAAGCTTAATTTATTGAAAAAAAAATAAAATTATTGCACTTTGAGACGTTGAACGTGGGCAAAAATGACGTCATTATTGACGTCAATTGTACCCCATCAAAATAGCGTTGCGGCTTACCTACGCGCACCGCACGTTTGTTGTAAAAGCATATTATGAATCAAAAATCTCCAACATTTGTGCAAACAAAATTTCAACATTCATTTTAAACAAAAGATACACCATGCAGAAAACACATCTACTAAAAGTACAGAAGTTTGAAAGATCAGGGACAGTTTTCGGTGAAACAGAACCAGAAGACCGAAAAAGTCAAGCAACGCGAAAACATCTCAGCTTTGTATAGGACCTCTATTGACAGTCAAGCAAAGTCGATTAGAAGATGGAGCTACGCCCCACACTGCGAATGTTGTGCTTGAATTTTCTTTTAAAACTTCGGCGAACATTTGCTGTCAAGAAAATACCCAAGAAGTACGAGCGTTGCCTTACATTGCCCGCCCAAAGACCGGGCTTGAAGACATTTGACTATTTTCTGTGGGGACACTTGAAGTCAAAAGTGTATAGCTCGAAGCTAGTTACTGTTGCGATGTTGCTGTCAAAAAATTGAAGAGTGTGTAGGAAGATATCAAAGTACACGTGTGAAGCAGTAGTTAAAAACTTTAGCGTGAGAGTTCACGAGGGAAACGGACAGAAGGGACGTTATCTGGAGAACGTTACTAACTTTTAAGATGACGTCAAAGACGAAAATAGGTGTGCTTCATTTATTGTATATAAAATAAGTCAATTGTATGATATTTTAAGCAAATTTCTTTTATTTTATTTGTATATATAATCTTCTTTACAGCAAACAAAAGCACACATATACAATTAATATATTAGCAAACATATAAGCGTTTATAAGTGTTACCTTACTTTTGGGACTTTCCTCTATTATGCAAGCGTTTATCCGGACACTGGACGGCGTTTCGATACATGCTGGTCATCATCTAGCACTGTATACATTGTTTTAACGAGACACAACTATATGCCTCTGCACAGTGTTTAGACACTTCTTTTCAAAGTATACTTCATTTAAGAAAGTAACTCTTTATGGCTTGTCACAGGAACATGTTTATTCGAACAGCTATCGGAAACTGAACTGTTTATTCGAACAGCTGACGTCAATAATTTAAATTTTATTGTTTTTTTGCACCAATGAAGAACAACACATTCCACTATACTCTCCTGTTAAACGTGCGTATATGATGCAACAAGATGTTCCAAACGAAAATAGGTCTATCGATTACATCGGTATTATTGTTTTTATCGCCGAAACCTTTTTAATTCATAGTCTATGTACCATCAGCAGTAATTCTGATACCTGTAACGGCTTAGCACTGTGAAGTTAGCAGTAAGCAGTAACAGCAGTGACAGCAGTGAAATGATATCACTGCCGCAGTGACAGCAGTAGCAGCAGTAAGATCTTTTTTACTGCAGCAGTGACAGCAGTGACAGCAGTAAGATCGTTTTTACTGCGGCAGTAACAGCAGTAACAGCAGTAAGATCGTTTTTACTGCGGCAGTAACAGCAGTAACAGCAGTAAGATCGTTTTTACTGCGGCAGTAACAGCAGTAACAGCAGTAAGATCGTTTTTACTGCGGCAGTAACAGCAGTAACAGCAGTAAGATCGTTTTTACTGCGGCAGTAACAGCAGTAAGATGATCTTACTGCCGCAGTAAGATCAGTTACAGCAGTGAGATGTTCAAAAACCACAAAAAATCATCTTACTGCCGCAGTAAGATCAGTAACAGCAGTAAGATCATCTTACTGCCGCCGTAAGATCAGTAAGAGCAGTAAGATGTTCTTAGATTTAACAAAACAATATAAAAATTATCTTACTGCCGCAGTGACAGCAGTGACAGCAGTAAGATGATCTTACTGCCGCAGTTAGATCAGTTACAACAGTAAGATTATCTTACTGCCGCAGTGAGATCAGTTACAGCAGTAAGATGATCTTAGATTAACAAAACAATATAAAAATTATCTTACTGCCGCAGTAACAGCAGTGACAGCAGTAAGATGATCTCAGTGCCGCAGTAAGATCAGTTATAGCAGTGAGATGTTCAAAAACCACAAAAAATCATCTTACTGCCGCAGTAAGATCAGTAACAGCAGTAAGATCATCTTACTGCCGCAGTAAGATCAGTTACAGCAGTAAGATGATCTTACTGCCGCAGTGAGATCAGTAAGAGCAGTAAGATGTTCTTAGATTTAACAAAACAATATAAAACTTATCATACTGCCGCAGTAACAGCAGTGACAGCAGTAAGATGATCTTACTGCCGCAGTAAGATCAGTTACAGCAGTGAGATGTTCAAAAACCACAAAAAATCATCTTACTGCCGCAGTAAGATCAGTAACAGCAGTAAGATCATCTTACTGCCGCAGTAAGATCAGTAACAGCAGTAAGATGTTCTTAGATTTAACAAAACAATATAAAAATTATCTTACTGCCGCAGTGACAGCAGTGACAGCAGTAAGATGATCTTACTGCCGCAGTAAGATCAGTTACAACAGTAAGATGATCTTACTGCCGCAGTGAGATCAGTTACAGCAGTAAGATGTTCTTAGATTTAACAAAACAATATAAAAATTATCTTACTGCCGCAGTAACAGCAGTGACAGCAGTAAGATGATCTTACTGCCGCAGTAAGATCAGTTACAGCAGTGAGATGTTCAGAAACCACAAAAAATCATCTTACTGCCGCAGTAAGATCAGTAACAGCAGTAAGATCATCTTACTGCCGCAGTAAGATCAGTAAGAGCAGTAAGATGTTCTTAGATTTAACAAAACAATATAAAAATTATCTTACTGCCGCAGTAACAGCAGTGACAGCAGTAAGATCATCTTACTGCCGCAGTAAGATCAGTTACAGCAGTGAGATGTTCTTACTGCCGCAGTGAGATCAGTTACAGCAGTAAGATGTTCTTAGATTTAACAAAACAATATAAAAATTATCTTACTGCCGCAGTGACAGCAGTAAGATGATCTCACTGCCGCAGTAAGATCAGTTACAGCAGTGAGATGTTCAAAAACCACAAAAAATCATCTTACTGCCGCAGTAAGATCAGTAACAGCAGTAAGATCATCTTACTGCCGCAGTAAGATCAGTTTCAGCAGTAAGATGATCTTACTGCCGCAGTAAGACCAGTAAGAGCAGTAAGATGTTCTTAAATTTAACAAAACAATATAAAAATTACCTTACTGCCGCAGTAACAGCAGTGACAGCAGTAAGATGATCTTACTGCCGCAGTAAGATCAGTAAGAACAGTAAGATGTTCTTAGATTTAACAAAACAATATAATAATTATCTTACTGCCGCAGTAACAGCAGTGACAGCAGTAAGATGATCTTACTGCCGCAGTAAGATCAGTTACAGCAGTGAGATGTTCAAAAACCACAAAAAAAATCATCTTACTGCCGCAGTAAGATCAGTAACAGCAGTAAGATCATCTTACTGCCGCAGTGAGATCAGTAAGAGCAGTAAGATGTTCTTAGATTTAACAAAACAATATAAAAATTATCTTACTGCCGCAGTAACAGCAGTGACAGCAGTAAGATGATCTTACTGCCGCAGTAAGATCAGTTACAGCAGTGAGATGTTCAAAAACCACAAAAAAACATCTTACTGCCGCAGTAAGATCAGTAACAGCAGTAAGATCATCTTACTGCCGCAGTAAGATCAGTAAGAGAAGTAAGATGTTCTTAGATTTAACAAAACAATATAAAAATTATCTTACTGCCGCAGTGACAGCAGTAAGATGATCTTACTGCCGCAGTAAGATCAGTTACAACAGTAAGATGATCTTACTGCCGCAGTGAGATCAGTTACAGCAGTAAGATGTTCTTAGATTTAACAAAACAATATAAAAATTATCTTACTGCCGCAGTTACAGCAGTGACAGCAGTAAGATCATCTTACTGCCGCAGTAAGATCAGTAAGAGCAGTGAGATGTTCAAAAACCACAAAAAATCATCTTACTGCCGCAGTAAGATCAGTAACAGCAGTAAGATCATCTTACTGCCGCAGTAAGATCAGTAACAGCAGTAAGATGTTCTTAGATTAAACGAAACAATATAAAAATTATCTTACTGCCGCAGTGACAGCAGTGACAGCAGTAAATTATCTTACTGCCGCAGTAAGATCAGTTACAACAGTAAGATGATCTTACTGCCGCAGTGAGATCACTTACAGCAGTAAGATGATCTTAGATTTAACAAAACAATATAAAAATTATCTTACTGCAGCAGTAACAGCAGTGACAGCAGTAAGATGATCTCACTGCCGCAGTAAGATCAGTTACAGCAGTGAGATGTTCAAAAACCACAAAAAATCATCTTACTGCCGCAGTAAGATCAGTAACAGCAGTAAGATCATCTTACTGCCGCAGTAAGATCAGTTACAGCAGTAAGATGATCTTACTGCCGCAGTAAGATCAGTAAGAGCAGTAAGATGTTCTTAAATTTAACAAAACAATATAAAAATTATCTTACTGCAGCAGTAACAGCAGTGACAGCAGTAAGATGATCTCACTGCCGCAGTAAGATCAGTTACAGCAGTGAGATGTTCAAAAACCACAAAAAATCATCTTACTGCCGCAGTAAGATCAGTAACAGCAGTAAGATCATCTTACTGCCGCAGTAAGATCAGTTACAGCAGTAAGATGATCTTACTGCCGCAGTAAGATCAGTAAGAGCAGTAAGATGTTCTTAAATTTAACAAAACAATATAAAAATTATCTTACTGCCGCAGTAACAGCAGTGACAGCAGTAAGATGATCTTACTGCCGCAGTAAGATCAGTAAGAGCAGTAAGATGTTCTTAGATTTAACAAAACAATATAAAAATTATCTTACTGCCGCAGTAACAGCAGTGACAGCAGTAAGATGATCTTACTGCCGCAGTAAGATCAGTTACAGCAGTGAGATGTTCAAAAACCACAAAAAAATCATCTTACTGCCGCAGTAAGATCAGTAACAGCAGTAAGATCATCTTACTGCCGCAGTGAGATCAGTAAGAGCAGTAAGATGTTCTTAGATTTAACAAAACAATATAAAAATTATCTTACTGCCGCAGTAACAGCAGTGACAGCAGTAAGATGATCTTACTGCCGCAGTAAGATCAGTTACAGCAGTGAGATGTTCAAAAACCGCAAAAAATTATCTTACTGCCGCAGTAAGATCAGTAACAGCAGTAAGATCATCTTACTGCCGCAGTAAGATCAGTAAGAGCAGTAAGATGTTCTTAGATTTAACAAAACAATATAAAAATTATCTTACTGCCGCAGTAACAGCAGTGACAGCAGTAAGATGATCTTACTGCCGCAGTAAGATCAGTTACAGCAGTGAGATGTTCAAAAACCGCAAAAAATTATCTTACTGCCGCAGTAAGATCAGTAACAGCAGTAAGATCATCTTACTGCCGCAGTAAGATCAGTAAGAGCAGTAAGATGTTCTTAGATTTAACAAAACAATATAAAAATTATCTTACTGCCGCAGTAACAGCAGTGACAGCAGTAAGATGATCTTACTGCCGCAGTAAGATCAGTAAGAGCAGTAAGATGTTCTTAGATTTAACAAAACAATATAAAAATTATCTTACTGCCGCAGTAACAGCAGTGACAGCAGTAAGATGATCTTACTGCCGCAGTAAGATCAGTTACAGCAGTGAGATGTTCAAAAACCACAAAAAAATCATCTTACTGCCGCAGTAAGATCAGTAACAGCAGTAAGATCATCTTACTGCCGCAGTGAGATCAGTAAGAGCAGTAAGATGTTCTTAGATTTAACAAAACAATATAAAAATTATCTTACTGCCGCAGTAACAGCAGTGACAGCAGTAAGATGATCTTACTGCCGCAGTAAGATCAGTTACAGCAGTGAGATGTTCAAAAACCGCAAAAAAATTATCTTACTGCCGCAGTAAGATCAGTAACAGCAGTAAGATCATCTTACTGCCGCAGTAAGATCAGTAAGAGCAGTAAGATGTTCTTAGATTTAACAAAACAATATAAAAATTATCTTACTGCCGCAGTAACAGCAGTGACAGCAGTAAGATGATCTTACTGCCGCAGTAAGATCAGTTACAGCAGTGAGATGTTCAAAAACCGCAAAAAATTATCTTACTGCCGCAGTAAGATCAGTAACAGCAGTAAGATCATCTTACTGCCGTAGTAAGATCAGTAAGAGCAGTAAGATGTTCTTAGATTTAACAAAACAATATAAAAATTATCTTACTGCCGCAGTGACAGCAGTGACAGCAGTAAGATGATCTTACTGCCGCAGTAAGATCAGTTACAACAGTAAGATGATCTTACTGCCGCAGTGAGATCAGTTACAGCAGTAAGATGTTCTTAGATTTAACAAAACAATATAAAAATTATCTTACTGCCGCAGTTACAGCAGTGATAGCAGTAAGATCATCTTACTGCCGCAGTAAGATCAGTAAGAGCAGTGAGATGTTCAAAAACCACAAAAAATCATCTTACTGCCGCAGTAAGATCAGTAACAGCAGTAAGATCATCTTACTGCCGCAGTAAGATCAGTAACAGCAGTAAGATGTTCTTAGATTTAACGAAACAATATAAAAATTATCTTACTGCCGCAGTGACAGCAGTGACAGCAGTAAGATGATCTTACTGCCGCAGTAAGATCAGTTACAACAGTAAGATTATCTTACTGCCGCAGTGAGATCAGTTACAGCAGTAAGATGATCTTAGATTTAACAAAACAATATAAAAATTATCTTACTGCCGCAGTAACAGCAGTGACAGCAGTAAGATGATCTCACTGCCGCAGTAAGATCAGTTACAGCAGTAAGATGATCTTACTGCCGAAGTAAGATCAATAAGAGCAGTAAGATGTTCTTAAATTTAACAAAACAATATAAAAATTATCTTACTGCCGCAGTAACAGCAGTGACAGCAGTAAGATGATCTTACTGCCGCAGTAAGATCAGTAAGAGCAGTAAGATGTTCTTAGATTTAACAAAACAATATAAAAATTATCTTACTGCCGCAGTAACAGCAGTGACAGCAGTAAGATGATCTTACTGCCGCAGTAAGATCAGTTACAGCAGTGAGATGTTCAAAAACCACAAAAAATCATCTTTCTGCCGCAGTAAGATCAGTAACAGCAGTAAGATCATCTTACTGCCGCAGTAAGATCAGTAACAGCAGTAAGATCATCTTACTGCCGCAGTAAGATCAGTAAGAGCAGTAAGATGTTCTTGGATTTAACAAAACAATATAAATATTATCTTACTGCCGCAGTGACAGCAGTGACAGCAGTAAGATGATCTTACTGCCGCAGTAAGATCAGTTACAACAGTAAGATGATCTTACTGCCGCAGTGAGATCAGTTACAGCAGTAAGATGTTCTTAGATTTAACAAAACAATATAAAAATTATCTTACTGCCCCAGTTACATCAGTGACAGCAGTAAGATCATCTTACTGCCGCAGTAACCTCGACGTGTTGCCTGCTAAACTGAGAAAATAAATTACGCAATTTAAAATCGGTGCTCATTCACATAGAATTCATACAGGCCGTTATGGCTCCAATAACATTCCAAGAAATAAACGCTATTGTTTATACTGTGGCAATCAAGACATAGAAGATGTGTATCATTTTATTTGCACATGTCCGTGTTAATCATCGGTAAGACAGAAGTTTCTTCATTCTAGATTCTATGTTAGACCATTTGTTTTTAAATTCAATTGATTAATGGGAACGCATGACTCGGGCGTTTTAAAAAATATTGCAAATTATATAAAATGTTCTTTAGAAATTAGACCATTACTGTGTAATAATGTGTTAGTCACTCTCCGTATTTATACAACATATATACATTTTCTCTCAAATTTCCCTTGCGTGAAACAGTGTACTTGTAACTCTCAAAACTCTTAGACCACGTCGCAGTTGTAATTGTGTATAATGTTCTAGATTATGTACTCAGTAATTGTCTTACATAAAATATATTGTCATTGTCATTGCTAATAAACAAGTTATAGTCGAAATTTCGTATTCTTCAATTTTACCATTGCACCATTCTTTAGTCAACTGATACATAGAGGTATTAGGGTGGTCTTTGTGTCGTAAAATGATATTATTGCTCGTTATTAACGTTTATACATTTCATTTTTTCAATAACCATATCTTTGGCAATACTAATAAATACTGTAGAATCTCGAAAATAAGCGCATAATCGAAAATACGCGCTTATTGAAAATAAGCCCATATGTCTTACAGAAAACTAATACCTAAAAATAAGCGCATATCCGTCCCTTGAGTTAAAATCTTTCCCAAAAATAAGCGCATACCCAAAGTATTATAGTTTTCAATGTTTGTTTGGTAATATTGATGTTGCTTGAAGTAATATTTTTTGCATACGCAGTGTGTCATAAAATAAGTAATGGACGAAACTCCAAATAAAACTCTCCCAACAGCTCGGAAATCTTACAGCAAAAAACAAAGTGATGATCAATTGTTGTAAATTTGTAAATAAACTTGTCTTTCCAAACACGTCTTTCCTCTTCAAAGAGGGTAATAGTGTTTTGATAATGTTTGATGAATGCGTGTCTATAAATGTTTTTTTGTTTTTTTTTCAAAAATCAGCGTATATTCAGTCAATCTAAGCTATAAGCGCATATCAAATATTAGCGCATATTCAGCGGCATATATATAAGCGCAGCGTATACGCTTATTTTTGTGATTCTACAGTATATAAGAATAACGGCTTCAAAAGACCCCTGGAAAAAAATTCAGACTTATACTGAACGCGAAACAAATTTTAACAATGAGGAAGTAAGCGCATGATGAAACTTTTCCCAGCCGCCACAGCAGCCCAGCGGCCAACTTTTCCCATCAGCCAAGGTATCCCAGCCGCCACAACAGCCCAGCAGCCAACTTTTCCCAGCCGCCACAGCAGCTCATCAGCCAAAGTATCCCAGCAGCCAACTTTTCCCAGCAGCCAAAGTATCACAGCCGCCACAACAGCTCAGCAGCCAAAGTATTCCAGGAGCCAACTTTTCCCAGCCGCCACAGCAACCCAGCAGCCAAATTTTCCTAACCGCCACAGCAGCTTAGCAGCCAAAGTATTCAGGCAGCCAACTTTTCCTAGCAGCTAAAGTATTTCAGCAGCCAACTTTTCCCAGCAGCCAACTTTTCCCAGCCGCCACAGCAGCTCAGCAGCCAAAGTATTCCAGCAGTCAACTTTTCCCAGCCGCCACAGCAGCCCAGCAGCCAACTTTTCCCAGCCGTCACAGCAGCTCAGCAGCCAAAGTATTCCAGCAGCCAACTTTTCCTAGCAGCCAAAGTATCACAGCGCCACAACAGCCCAGCAGCCAACTTTTCCCAGCCGCTACAGCAGCTCAACAGCCAAAGTATTCCAGCAGCCAACTTTTCCCAGCCGCCACAGCAGCTCAGCAGCCAAACTATTCCAGCAGCAAACTTTTCCCAGCAGCCAAAGTATCCCAGCCGCCACAGCAGCCAAGCAGCCAACTTTTCCCAGCCGTAACAGCAGCTCAGCAGCCAAAGTATTCCAGCAGCCAACTTTTCCCAGCCGCCACAGCAGCCCAGCAGCCAACTTTTCCCAGCCGTAACAGCAGCTCAGCAGCCAAAGTATTCCAGCAGCCGCCTTTTCCCAGCAGCCAAAGTATCCCAGCCGCCACAGCAGCCCAGCAGCCAACTTTTCCCAGCCGCTAACTTTTCCCAGCAGCAAACTTTTCTCAGCCGCTACAGCAGCGCAGCAGCCAAACTATTCCAGCTGCCAACTTTTCCAATGAGCAAAAGTATCCCAGCCGCCACAGCAGCCCAGCAGCCAATTTTTCCCAGCCGTCACAGCAGCTCAGCAGCCAAAATATTCCAGCAGCCAACTTTTCCCAGCAGCCAAAGTATCACAGCCGACAAAACAGCCCAGCAGCCAACTTTTTCCAGCCGCCACAGCAGCTCAGCAGCCAAAGTTTCACAGCAGCCAAAGTATCTGCTAGGCTGTTGGGCGGCCAACACGCTGCCTGGCTGCTTGGCTGCTTGGCGGCCAAATTCACGCTGCTTGGCTGCTTGGCGGCCAACTTCACGCTGCTTGGCTGCTTGGCGGCCAACTTCACGCTGCTTGGCTGCTTGGCTGCTTGGCGGCCAACTTCACGCTGCTTGGCTGCTTGGCTGCTAGGCGGTCAACTTTACGCTGCTTGGCTGCTTGGCTGCTAGGCGGCCAACTTCACGAACATTAGAACTCGACGGGGACGATCGAAGTTGTCCAACGAAATTTGAAAAAATCGATTTACTCCCTTTCAAATATTTTAACCTAGCAAAAAGATTCCAACTTTAATATTGTACCGTTTTTTCTAGTCAAATTAAACAACTAAAACGGTCAACCAATACATCGGAGTATCAGTTTTCTCCATGGTAAAAATTGATATTTATGTTTTTTTATTTTTGTATTTTCACACTATCGATCAAACTGAATTAAACCGAATAACGTCTCATGCACCTGTAATATGTTAATCCAATCGCCAGTAGTTTACCTCGTTCTGACTTAATACGCCATTTAGAAATGTGATTCGCTGTTTAAAAGGTCTTTATCTAAAGAAGCACCTTTTTGTAGTTCACACGTTTACTGTTTCTTTAGTTGAAACTTATTAGTGTGAATCTTGCAACCGAGGTGACTGTTTCTTTGTAAAACGATGTACAGTTTTGCCTTAAAGCGAACACAGGAAAGAGATGCGGAAGGAAATTCAGTACAGCCACAAAATCCAAAAGATAACAGAATCCAAATCATACGTCTCCGCATGTTAACACTAATACTGTAAACGGTTTTCGCACAATAAGGAACCGGTGTCATGTATCAACAGGGGCCGTTCTTTCATAACATTTTTTAAAACACTTTTAAATTGATATTCCACATTAATATGACGTTTTCATGTATCGATGTCAATACTGCTTTACAATACTGAACCATCGGAAATGTAATGGACGGGTCCAGTGTGTAAAAATAGTTAAAATCTCCCTTCTAAATTACTCATAACAAAATTTTATACAAGTGGGTCAATACACATCGACAAAAACCAAGCTTTTCTGAAACAATCCATATTATTCTGATGTCTTTTGAACTTGAAACCGGTAAAGTAAACGATAACATGTTCCGTCACATTTTTCTTTTAAATCAAAGTAACGATAGTAAATCGAAATTGATGAGTTTGCAATAAATGTTAAAGCCCTCGGGCCGTAATGCTCCTCTCGGGCCGATTATCACGCCTCGGCCCCGCTCAGCCGTGTATTATCCTCTAAATATATAAAATTATAATAGTTATTTTTCGTTTATTTGTTAACGTTCTTTTATAGGCCTTTCCAATAATTCGATTAATTTTTTGGTTACCTCCACTGTCTAGTCACGTGACTGCTCTACGGGGAAAATGATTGCTCGCTGTATTTACGTAAAAAGGAATATGTACCAACAACTTTCTTTTTTAACATGAAATTATTTTTTGAAAAATATTTTTTCTCGTTGAATTAGTAATAATACATCATGATATTTTTGATAATAATTTGTTAAACAACTAATAAACAACCAAGTTTCTTTGACTAATGTCTAGTCATTATTCCTCACGTTAAACACTAAACGTTTTTAAAGAACAGTCAGTGTTCTCTCCACGGCTAAATTTAAACTCGTCTCCGGAAAAGCGTGTCTAATCAACTACTGACATCATGTTACGAATATGTCGGAGGCGATTGATATTTGAAGGCGGCATGTCATAAAAATGGCACAGAATAAAACGCAGACGATATACGCCTTTCCAATAATTAGTTTCGCAGTCCTGTACGAGTTACTTCCCGCGACCGAAAATCAATCCAAAACGAGGCTCTGCAGGATAGCTGAACGATCGGGCTAATGGCTTTAAGCACATAATAGCTAACCTTATCCGCTATATTGCAGGTCTGCGTTCGTCGCCGGTGGTGAAAAAATAAGTTGCTGGTCTGTTATTCTAGCCAGACTTTTTATGTTTACTATAGACCTTTCCCATAACTAGGTTGCCGTTCGTGGTAAATCATTGATTACATCCCTTGATTACTGGTGAATGACTTCCGGGGACGTTCAAAACAAAAAGGACGTTATAGAGATCGACGATGCATGTAAAAATATGACCGACAATCAAACGCTGAAATTATAACAGATATCTGGAAAGCACATTTGAATGATCATTCATTATGTAATGACAACTAATAAAATATAATAAATTGTCATAACTAAGAAAAATACATTTATAACGGCGCTTTCAGTTATTCTAACTAGCGTTCCGTATCTTTCGGCGGGCCGCTTCCAGATATTCCTCGATTAGTATATGACCGAAAAATATATAAAAAAAACTCAAAAGTATTTAGGTGTTTGTATGAATATATTATTGAATTCTAAGAAAATATTACAGATTTACGCTAGAATTAGTATATAAATATGGCGCTTTCGGTATGTGCATACAAATATTAAGTATGTATATATACGTTCTTTTTGTTAATTTCAAATTATTTTTTTTTTGTATGGACAAAAAACATAAACGTTTTTAGTTTTTATGAATATATTATTAAACGGTAATAATATATTCGAAATTTAAGCTAGATTTAAGATAATTATTTTATATGAAATTTATTTTGCGATTTCGGTATGTAACATGCAAAGTTATGTGCTACCAATCTGAAATATGGTAGTTAATAAAAGTGATCATCTTCTGTTAATTTTATCAAAGGAAGTGTGTATCGAACTTCTACAGTTTATTGTCAAAATCAGTTGTATGCTTAATTTCATAATTGACTACCTATAATTCTTTGTAAGCCGACGGTTTGACAATTACCGATAAAATATAGATATCCCTTACAGTTGTCATGGTAATGATTGTCCGAGGCAGAAAAAATATCAGATTATTATTGATTTTACATGTACATTAAGACATTCAATCTTTTACATGAAGACCTTAACTGCATTTTAGAAATAGTGTTTTATAGCTAACATCCGACGGATTTAACCCTGTTATATAAGTACGCATATAAACGGTCTTTTGTCCTTTTCAAATACAATCTTTGTATTAAATAATCAATATTTTAACGAACATTTATTTTTTTTTCATTTTGATTTGCAGTAAAATCATAATTATATCCTAATTGTTATCTTGTCTCTTTTATTATCGGACGTCCCCGGAAGTGGAAAGTGATTTTTCGGTCATGCGCACTTTGTCAAAGGGCAAGTAATGTTCAAGGGAACCTACCTAGTTATGGGAAAGGGCTTTTTGTTAGATATTTCGATTTTTAATGATTTAAGAACATGTACCATTCTTGTTGATAGTAGGCAGCATGAAATGCAATTTGCACAAACATAAGCATTAATTTTACCAATTATGTACAACAATTTCTTCTTAATATCTTTTCTGCTGATAATATATTTAACTGGTGTAAATGTTAGGTCTGTGAAGTTGGCTCTACGCCCTACGTTCTACGTCCTCCATACAAATCTATTTCTACGTTCTCCATACAACAGTCCTACGTCCTACGTTCATTTCTACTGTCGAACCAGCCCTACGTCCTACATTCATTTCTACGGTCGACCCAGCCCTTCGTCCTACGTTCATCCCTACAGTCGACCCAGCCCTACGTCCTACGTTCATTTCTACGGTCGACCCAGCCCTCCGTCCAACGTTCATCCCTACCGTCGACCCAGCCCTACGTCCTACATTCATTTCTACTGTCGACCCAGCCCTACGTCCTACGTTCATCCCTACAGTCGACCCAGCCCTACGTCCTACATTCATTTCTACCGTCGACCCAGCCCTACGTTCTACGTTCATTTCTACAGTTGACAAAATCATATGTCCGTGCATTTATCCCTTTGGTCGACCCTGTCCTACGTCCTACGTTCATCCCTACCGTCGACCCAGCCCTACGTCCTACGTTCATTTCTACAGTCGACCTAGTCTTATGTCTTGCATTCATTTCTACGGTCGACCCAGCCCTACGTCCTACGTTCATCCCTACAGTCGACCCAGCCCTACGTCCTACGTTCATTTCTACCGTCGATACAGCCCTCCGTCCAACGTTCATCCCTACCGTCGAGCCAGCCCTACGTCCTACGTTCATTTCTACAGTCGACCTGGTCTTATGTCTTGCATTTATTTCTACGGTCGACCCAGTCCTTTGTCCTACGTTAAATTCTACAGTCGACCCAGTACTCCGTCCAACGTTCATCCCTACCGTCGACCCAGCCCTACGTTCTACGTTCATTTCTTCAGTCGACAAAATCATATGTCCATGCATTTATCCCTTCGGTCGACCCAGTCCTACGTCCTACGTTCATCCCTACCGTCGACCCAGCCCTACGTCCTACGTTCATTTCTACAGTAGACGTATTCTTATGTCTTGCATTTATTTCTACGGTCGACCCAGCCCTACGTCCTACGTTCATCCCTACCGTCGACCCAGCCCTACGTCCTACGTTCATTTCTACAGTCGACCTTGTCTTATGTCTTGCATTTATTTCTACGGTCGACCCAGTCCTACGTCCTTCGTTCATTTCTATAGTCGACCCAGCACTCCGTCCAACGTTCATCCCTACAGTCAACGCAGCCCTACGTCCTACATTCATTTCTACGGTCGACCCACCCATACGTCCTACGTTCATCCCTACAGTCGACCCAGTCCTACGTCCTACATTCATTTCTACAGTCGACAAAATCATATGTCCATGCATTAATCCCATCGGTCGACCCAGTCCTACGTCCTACGTTCATCCCTACCGTCGACCCAGCCCTACGTCCTACGTTCATTTCTACAGTAGACGTATTCTTACGTCTTGCATTCATTTCTACGGTCGACCCAGCCCTACGTCCTACGTTCATTTCTACGGTCGACCCAGCCCTCCGTCCAACCCTACCGTCGACCCAGCCCTACGTTCTACGTTCATTTCTACGGTAGACCGAGCCCTCCGTCATACATTCATCCCTACTGTCGACCCAGCCCTGCGTCCTATGTTCATTTCTACAGTCGACCTAGTCCTATTTGCTGCCTTCCTCCTATGTTTATTTCTTCGGTCGACGCATTCCTACGTCATATGTTCATTTCATCGGTCGACCTAGTTAGTATAGAATTACTAGAACCCGAAACTGAAATTGAAGCAAAAGTATAAATCTTCATGTGAAAAAATACTTTTACAATACTATAATATTCACATGTTTTAACATACCACAACATTATTATAGTACTTAAGTATGACCACTCAATGGAAATGATTCATTGTGTTGTTAACATTACGTGATAGGGGTAACTAGAAACGTAATAACCCATAATCGATCTCGATGACCCACATTTTTATTCGTCAAACATTTTCAAAATAAAAGTCTAAGTGTGACATCGACATTTGTCAAATTGAGGTATGGTCATGGTTCATACACGTGACACTCCATCTCGTGTCAATAGTACAACTAGAATGTTGTGTTCTGCGGAACACATGTGTCGCCTCATAGGCGTAGTCAATGGGGCGGCAGAGGCGGCGGCCGCCGCCCCAATATTTCGACTAGCCGCCGTTATATTTTAGTCTCGTCGCTCCAAACATTTTTGTGTCGCCTCGAGTTAAGGCTTCGCTGATGACAGGCATCAGTTTGCTGCGCGGGACAGGGGATTAACGACTGCAAATGTCCGCAGGGTGTTACAATGTAATAGCACTTCTTGTTTATTGTATTTATCTAATGTCATATTAAAATGATGATTGGTAACATGTTATCTTTAAGAGCGGATCATTAGCGGAGTGGTTCGCGCGTTTGGTTTGATTCCAGGGATCGCTGGTTTGATCCCCTGCTACTCCAACTAAAATAACTATTAGTCGTTGGGATGGGACTTAAAACCGAGGTCCAGTGTACAGTACTGTGAACGTTTAAGGTTACAAACGAAACGCACTATACACGATATACGGACGCACGATACACGATAGACGGACGCACGAAAGACGAAAGAGAGACGCACTATACACGGTAGACGCACGATACACGATACTGCCGATTCATATTGTTTGTGTGCGAGATTTCTAAAAATTTGAAAATTCTATGAAAATATAAGATGAATGGATGAAATTAAATCATATTAATTTGCATATGAAAGTAACTTATTCACGTTGCACGAAAAATTAAAAGATGCATGATAAACGATACACGATATACGGTCGCACGATGCACGTTTGACGGACGCACGATACACGTTAGACGGACGCACGATACACGATAGACGGACGCACGGTAGACGCAAATTTTGTAACATTAAACGTTCATAGTACTGTAATAGTGCTTTACAGCGGGCACATAAAATAACCAGAGGCGATCCTCTGTATCTTGCACTATCCTCCAAAACCTAAAATAATTAGCACTAGGCTTCGCTCATATGTGCTTCCGGTAGCGACGATACATAAATGGAAATACACACAACGTTATCTTTATTGTGTGATCAATCTTTACATCAATTACTTTATTTATCATAAAAATTAGAAACATTTTTCTTAATCCATAATTACATGTGATCAGATATGGACGTTCCTAATCAACCCAGGGTCTTTTAATCTAAGACCCTGATCAACCAAAGAATGTTGCATTTTTAAAAGCGAGGATCACTGTGAGAGCTGTGCTTAAACTTTAAATAATGAACTATCAAATATTCTGAAATCAGACACTGACGCAGACGACCAGTTTTTATTCTTTATTTGCAGCAAGTCTTGGTCACCTCTTTCTGCGCCACAATGACATTATATGTGTATGTTGGCTTCGTTTCTTTACAGATCATGTCAGCTACGATCTGTTCATACAATTAAATAATTATTTTGTTATTTTTTAATTATTCATTGATATTCGAAATGCAAGAACAAACAATTTATTTTCAATGTGATTGTCAAACCAAATAATAGTTCGTGCACCTCTAGTTTTAATCTTTCACTATTTCAATCTTAAAAAAAATTCGCGGCCCCAATATCCAAAACTTGCCTCCGCCCCTGCCGCCTGCTGTCAAAAAGTTGAAATGTGGGCCTATGTTTAATCATATATAATAAAATGATTTTATTCAAGTTGATTTCAATGCTACACCACAGAAGACATTCGTCAAGTAAATTGCATTTGAAGGGGGAAAAACTAAAAAAATGATGAAACCTGAGTTATCATTCTTCACCAGTTGGTATGTGTATGCAGATGAAATATTCAAATAATTAAGTGAACTGAACCAGTACTTTCAATTTTACAGGACACATTATGTTTCATGTTAAAGAAGGGCTGGGTCGACGGTAGGGATGAACGTAGGACGTTGGACTGGGTCGACCAAAGGGATAAATGCACGGACATATGATTTTGTCGACTGTAGAAATGAACGTAGAACGTAGGGCTGGGTCGACCTTAGAAATGAATGCAAGACATAAGAATACGTCTACTGTAGAAATGAACGTAGGACGTAGGGCTGGGTCGACTGTAGGGATGAACGTAGGGTGGGTCGACCGTAGAAATGAATGTAGGACTTAGGGCTGGGTCGACCGTAGAAATAAATGCAAGACATAAGACTAGGTCGACTGTAGAAATGAACGTAGGACGTAGGGCTGGCTCTACGGTAGGGATGAACGTAGGACGTTGGACTGGGTCGACCAAAGGGATAAATGCACGGACATATGATTTCGCGACTGTAGAAATGAAGGTAGAACGTAGGGCTGGGTCGACCGTAGAAATGAATGTAGGACGTAGGGCTGGGTCGACTGTAGGGATGAACGTAGGACGTAGGGCTGGGTCGACAGTAGAAATGAATGTAGGACGTAGGGCTGGGTCGACGGTAGGGATGAACGTTGGACGGAGGGCTGTATCGACGGTAGAAATGAACGTAGGACGTAGGGCTGGGTCGACTGTAGGGATGAACGTAGGACGTAGGGCTGGGTCGACCGTAGAAATGAATGCAAGACATAAGACTAGGTCGACTGTAGAAATGAACGTAGGACGAAGGGCTGGGTCGACGGTAGGGATGAACGTAGGACGTAGGACTGGGTCGACCAAAGGGATAAATGCACGGACATATGATTTTGTCAACTGTAGAAATGAACGTAGAACGTAGGGCTGGGTCGACGGTAGAAATGAATGTAGGACGTAGGGCTGGGTCGACTGTAGGGATGAACGTAGGACGTAGGGCTTGGTCGACAGTAGAAATGAATGTAGGACGTAGGGCTGGGTCGACGGTAGGGATGAACGTTGGACGGAGGGCTGGGTCGACCGTAGAAATGAACGTAGGACGTAGGGCTGGGTCGACTGTAGGGATGAACGTAGGACGTAGGGCTGGGTCGACCGTAGAAATGAATGCAAGACATAAGACTAGGTCGACTGTAGAAATGAACGTAGGACGTAGGGCTGGCTCGACGGTAGGGATGAACGTAGGACTGGGTCGACCGAAGGGATAAATGCATGGACATATGATTTTGTCGACTGTAGAAATGAACGTAGAACGTAGGGCTGGGTCGACGGTAGGGATGAACGTTGGACGGAGGGCTGGGTCGACCGTAGAAATGAACGTAGGACGTAGGACTGGGTCGACCGTAGAAATGAATGCAAGACATAAGACTAGGTCGACTGTAGAAATGAACGTAGGACGTAGGGCTGGGTCGACGGTAGGGATGAACGTAGGACGTTGGACTGGGTCGACCAAAGGGAAAAATGCACGGACATATGATTTTGTGGACTGTAGAAATGAACGTAGAACGTAGGGCTGGGTCGACCGTAGAAATGAATGTAGGACGTAGGGCTGGGTCGACTGTAGGGATGAACGTAGGACGTAGGGCTGGGTCGACAGTAGAAATGAATGTAGGACGTAGGGCTGGGTCGACGGGAGGGATGAACGTTGGACGGAGGGCTGTATCGACGGTAGAAATGAACGTAGGACGTAGGGCTGGGTCGACTGTAGGGATGAACGTAGGACGTAGGGCTGGATCGACCGTAGAAATGAATGCAAGACATAAGACTAGGTCGACTGTAGAAATGAACGTAGGACGTAGGGCTGGGTCGACGGTATGGATGAACGTAGGACGTAGGACTGGGTCGACCAAAGGGATAAATGCACGGACATATGATTTTGTCAACTGTAGAAATGAACGTAGAACGTAGGGCTGGGTCGACCGTAGAAATGAATGTAGGACGTAGGGCTGGGTCGACTGTAGAAATGAATGTAGGACGTAGGGCTGGGTCGACAGTAGAAATGAATGTAGGACGTAGGGCTGGGTCGACGGTAGGGATGAACGTTGGACGGAGGGCTGAGTCGACGGTAGAAATGAACGTAGGACGTAGGGCTGGGTCGACTGTAGGGATGAACGTAGGACGTAGGGCTGGGTCGACCGTAGAAATGAATGGAAGACATAAGACTAGGTCGACTGTGGAAATGAACGTAGGACGTAGGGCTGGCTCGACGGTAGGGATGAACGTAGGACGTAGGACTGGGTCGACCGAAGGGATAAATGCATGGACATATGATTTTGTCGACTGTAGAAATGAACGTAGAACGTAGGGCTGGGTCGACGGTAGGGATGAACGTTGGACGGAGGGCTGGGTCGACCGTAGAAATGAACGTAGGACGTAGGACTGGGTCGACCGTAGAAATGAATGCAAGACATAAGACTAGGTCGACTGTAGAAATGAACGTAGGACGTAGGGCAGGGTCGACGGTAGGGATGAACGTAGGACGTTGGACTGGGTCGACCGAAGGGATAAATGCATGGACATATGATTTTGTCGACTGTAGAAATGAACGTAGAACGTAGGGCTGGGTCGACGGTAGGGATGAACGTTGGACGGAGGGCTGGGTCGACCGTAGAAATGAACGTAGGACGTAGGACTGGGTCGACCGTAGAAATGAATGCAAGACATAAGACTAGGTCGACTGTAGAAATGAACGTAGAACGTAGGGCTGGGTCGACGGTAGGGATGAACGTTGGACGGAGGGCTGGGTCGACCGTAGAAATGAACGTAGGACGTAGGACTGGGTCGACCGTAGAAATGAATGCAAGACATAAGACTAGGTCGACTGTAGAAATGAACGTAGGACGTAGGGCTGGGTCGACGGTAGGGATGAACGTAGGACGTTGGACTGGGTCGACCAAAGGGAAAAATGCACGGACATATGATTTTGTGGACTGTAGAAATGAACGTAGAACGTAGGGCTGGGTCGACCGTAGAAATGAATGTAGGACGTAGGGCTGGGTCGACTGTAGGGATGAACGTAGGACGTAGGGCTGGGTCGACAGTAGAAATGAATGTAGGACGTAGGGCTGGGTCGACGGGAGGGATGAACGTTGGACGGAGGGCTGTATCGACGGTAGAAATGAACGTAGGACGTAGGGCTGGGTCGACTGTAGGGATGAACGTAGGACGTAGGGCTGGATCGACCGTAGAAATGAATGCAAGACATAAGACTAGGTCGACTGTAGAAATGAACGTAGGACGTAGGGCTGGGTCGACGGTATGGATGAACGTAGGACGTAGGACTGGGTCGACCAAAGGGATAAATGCACGGACATATGATTTTGTCAACTGTAGAAATGAACGTAGAACGTAGGGCTGGGTCGACCGTAGAAATGAATGTAGGACGTAGGGCTGGGTCGACTGTAGAAATGAATGTAGGACGTAGGGCTGGGTCGACAGTAGAAATGAATGTAGGACGTAGGGCTGGGTCGACGGTAGGGATGAACGTTGGACGGAGGGCTGAGTCGACGGTAGAAATGAACGTAGGACGTAGGGCTGGGTCGACTGTAGGGATGAACGTAGGACGTAGGGCTGGGTCGACCGTAGAAATGAATGGAAGACATAAGACTAGGTCGACTGTGGAAATGAACGTAGGACGTAGGGCTGGCTCGACGGTAGGGATGAACGTAGGACGTAGGACTGGGTCGACCGAAGGGATAAATGCATGGACATATGATTTTGTCGACTGTAGAAATGAACGTAGAACGTAGGGCTGGGTCGACGGTAGGGATGAACGTTGGACGGAGGGCTGGGTCGACCGTAGAAATGAACGTAGGACGTAGGACTGGGTCGACCGTAGAAATGAATGCAAGACATAAGACTAGGTCGACTGTAGAAATGAACGTAGGACGTAGGGCAGGGTCGACGGTAGGGATGAACGTAGGACGTTGGACTGGGTCGACCGAAGGGATAAATGCATGGACATATGATTTTGTCGACTGTAGAAATGAACGTAGAACGTAGGGCTGGGTCGACGGTAGGGATGAACGTTGGACGGAGGGCTGGGTCGACCGTAGAAATGAACGTAGGACGTAGGACTGGGTCGACCGTAGAAATGAATGCAAGACATAAGACTAGGTCGACTGTAGAAATGAACGTAGGACGTAGGGCTGGGTCGACGGTAGGGATGAACGTAGGACGTTGGACTGGGTCGACCAAAGGGATAAATGCACGGACATATGATTTCGCGACTGTAGAAATGAACGTAGAACGTAGGGCTGGGTCGACCGTAGAAATGAATGTAGGACGTAGGGCTGGGTCGACTGTAGGGATGAACGTAGGACGTAGGGCTGGGTCGACAGTAGAAATGAATGTAGGACGTAGGGCTGGGTCGACGGGAGGGATGAACGTTGGACGGAGGGCTGTATCGACGGTAGAAATGAACGTAGGACGTAGGGCTGGGTCGACTGTAGGGATGAACGTAGGACGTAGGGCTGGATCGACCGTAGAAATGAATGCAAGACATAAGACTAGGTCGACTGTAGAAATGAACGTAGGACGTAGGGCTGGGTCGACGGTATGGATGAACGTAGGACGTAGGACTGGGTCGACCAAAGGGATAAATGCACGGACATATGATTTTGTCAACTGTAGAAATGAACGTAGAACGTAGGGCTGGGTCGACGGTAGAAATGAATGTAGGACGTAGGGCTGGGTCGACTGTAGAAATGAATGTAGGACGTAGGGCTGGGTCGACAGTAGAAATGAATGTAGGACGTAGGGCTGGGTCGACGGTAGGGATGAACGTTGGACGGAGGGCTGGGTCGACGGTAGAAATGAACGTAGGACGTAGGGCTGGGTCGACTGTAGGGATGAACGTAGGACGTAGGGCTGGGTCGACCGTAGAAATGAATGGAAGACATAAGACTAGGTCGACTGTAGAAATGAACGTAGGACGTAGGGCTGGCTCGACGGTAGGGATGAACGTAGGACGTAGGACTGGGTCGACCGAAGGGATAAATGCATGGACATATGATTTTGTCGACTGTAGAAATGAACGTAGAACGTAGGGCTGGGTCGACGGTAGGGATGAACGTTGGACGGAGGGCTGGGTCGACCGTAGAAATGAACGTAGGACGTAGGACTGGGTCGACCGTAGAAATGAATGCAAGACATAAGACTAGGTCGACTGTAGAAATGAACGTAGGACGTAGGGCTGGGTCGACGGTAGGGATGAACGTAGGACGTTGGACTGGGTCGACCGAAGGGATAAATGCATGGACATATGATTTTGTCGACTGTAGAAATGAACGTAGAACGTAGGGCTGGGTCGACGGTAGGGATGAACGTTGGACGGAGGGCTGGGTCGACCGTAGAAATGAACGTAGGACGTAGGACTGGGTCGACCGTAGAAATGAATGCATGACATAAGACTAGGTCGACTGTAGAAATGAACGTGGGACGTAGGGCTGGGTCGACGGTAGGGATGAACGTATTACGTTGGACTGGGTCGACCAAAGGGATAAATGCACGGACATATGATTTCGCGACTGTAGAAATGAACGTAGAACGTAGGGCTGGGTCGACCGTAGAAATGAATGTAGGACGTAGGGCTGGGTCGACTGTAGGGATGAACGTAGGACGTAGGGCTGGGTCGACAGTAGAAATGAATGTAGGACGTAGGGCTGGGTCGACGGTAGGGATGATCGTTGGACGGAGGGCTGTATCGACGGTAGGAATGAACGTAGGACGTTGGGCTGGGTCGACTGTAGGGATGAACGTAGGACGTAGGGCTGGGTCGACCGTAGAAATGAATGTAGGACGTAGGGCTGGGTCGACGGTAGGGATGAACGTTGGACGGAGGGCTGTATCGACGGTAGAAATAAACGTAGGACGTAGGGCTGGGTCGACTGTAGGGATGAACGTAGGACGTAGGGCTGGGTCGACCGTAGAAATGAATGCAAGATATAAGACTAGGTCGACTGTAGAAATGAACGTAGGACGTAGGGCTGGGTCGACGGTAGGGATGAACATAACGTAGGACTGGGTCGACCAAAGGGATAAATGCACGGACATATGATTTTGTCAACTGTAGAAATGAACGTAGAACGTAGGGCTGGGTCGACCGTAGAAATGAATGTAGAACGTAGGGCTGGGTCGACTGTAGGGATGAACGTAGGACGTAGGGCTGGGTCGACAGTAGAAATGAATGTAGGACGTAGGGCTGGGTCGACGGTAGGGATGAACGTTGGACGGAGGGCTGGGTCGACGGTAGAAATGAACGTAGGACGTAGGGCTGGGTCGACTGTAGGGATGAACGTAGTACGTAGGGCTGGGTCGACCGTAGAAATGAATGTAGGACGTAGGGCTGGTTGGACAGTAGAAATGAACGTAGGACGTAGGACTGTTGTATGGAGAACGTAGAAATAGATTTGTATGGAGGACGTAGAACGTAGGGCGTAGAGCCAACTTCACAGACCTGTAAATGTTGCAACTTGCTAAGGCTAGTAATGCGCTATTCTCCGGAAATCGTGATATGTCAACATCAGGTTACATGATCTGTAGACAAAAAATACAATCTGAATTTGTTGATACTTACACATTTTGCTAATAGAATTGTCCTAAAAATTTAAGGCGTTTAACGAATAAATAATTTGAATATTTAAAATGTTACGTATACTTCACAACAAACTATGATTTATTCTGTCTTGAAATAAAACAGGATCGGTAATCTGATTGTTTGTTGTAGAAGTATCATTCGTAGAATAAAATCCAAGGATTTAGATGCCGGCTTCAAAAAAGATGGGAATATTTATATCACAATAAGGTTGCATATCCAATTTAGATTTCTTAGGTTTGACATTGTAATTTTGGCACATCCAGTAGTTAAAGGACTCCGAAATACTTAAGAATTGGGAGGTGTAGATACCTTGCAAATAGAGATTACACGATCTCTATTGGTCTATGATATCTGCCCCTTTAAGTAATTGACAGATGACCCCGTGTGCAAGACAGTTTGACATGTTTATGGCATGCCGCCTTCAAAATCAATCGCCGCCGACATAATCACAACATGATGTCAGTAGATGAATAGACACGCTAATCCGGAAACGAGACTCAATTAAGCCGTGAAGAGAACACTGCGACTGTCTGTTAGTTCAAGTCGTTTAGTGTTTAATGCGAGGAATAATGAATTGACACTTTTAGTCAGACACCTGATTGTTTTATAAATTATTTTCAAAAATATCATGACGCTGATGTATTATTACCATTCCAAAGATAAAATATATTTTTCAAAAAAGAATTTTATGTTAAAAAAGAAAGTTGTAGGTACATATTCCCTATAACAGCGAGCAATCATTTTTCATGTAGAGCAGTCACGGTACTGGACAGGAGCGGTAACCAAATAAATTCATCGAATGATTGGAAAAGCGTATAAAAGAAAATAGAAGTCTGCAGACAATATAGGCAAAGAAGGGCGTTGAGAAACGCAGACAACATAAATAATGAAGAAACTAGAAAACGCAGACAACATACAATAAATACAAAATGTTAATGTTGATTAAATTAATAATATTTAAGTTGTAGAATAAAAAGAGAAAACGCTTTTATTAATGATATATTGAAGTGATTATGATGATTAATATTTTAATAGCACTTTGATTAGCTAATTATTAACTTAATTGGTAATCATGACAATATTTTGTAGAATGATTAAAGTGTGATAAAATTATGAATTGGTTTGATTGATCTTAGAACAAACAGCTTTTGTTGAAATTTAGCAACTTATTTATAAAAGTGGTAAACAAAAGGGTAAAAATTAATGTAGTAAGGTAATAATTAACTAGTAATAATGTTATGTGACTATTAAAATATTTATCATATAGATAAATAAGTGTTCATATAATTCAATTAAAAGTGGTGTTTTGTTAGAAAAATAAATAAGGTATTGCAAATCAGTAATCTTTAATGTAGTTAATTAACAGCACCTTTATATGCATATATCATGATAATAAATTAATTAAAAAAATCATTATTGATTAACTATAATTATAATTGTTCGTTTTTACAGCAAGTACACATCATCTGAAAACGATTTCTTGAGAGGTGAACGTAATATTTCAGTATCTGGTTTTATTTCACTTTTTTTTTTTGGTTAAAACTATATTCAATAGAATGTTCCGAAACTGCGAATATGTTATGTATTTTGGTTTTGCATGTTCGTTCTACATTTAATTACACCAAAATATTTTATTCTTAAGAAAAGTTAGACCTTTTTATCATAGATTAAGAAACTAATTTTTATTAAAACTGATGTGTCGTTCTCATGGCTGAAGTTTTAACAAAAAAGAAGAAGTAAATAAGCATATATGTCTTCTAATAAACTTTCACTAATTGAATAATTCACAAAATATCCATATACTTTTGACTCCTACCGCAATGAATGACAACTCTCCAACTGTCAGATTAAGCTGTCATAGTTTATCCAATGGAGTTAGGTACCATGACATGGGACGTAGGCTGATAAATAAACAGTAGCAGAGCATGCAAGCCCCCTAATTATCATGTCACAGAGGATATGCAAGTTTAGATTAAATCAAAAGATAGCGCAAATCTTGTAGTTTAGGTGTATAATAAAACAGACATTTAAGGAAAAAAATATTTAGCAACAAATTTTTGTCGATGGCATACAAATATTAATCAATCCAAATTGGACATAATATTATCTTATTTATCAAACGGATAAGAGAATAAGCTAACGTACTTAAGCAATAAATAATTAATAATAATTACAGAATATTCTGTATTTTGTTTACTTCTGTTTTTTTTACTTATGTTTAGTGGGATTACCATCACAGTGTCAATAGGACAATACCCAATTGTCTGCATTGTCCGGAACCATTAGATCCTTTCGGTAGAGTACTGATCAATAGTGTCAGAGATAATTAGCGAATAAACAATGGATAGTAAACTAATTGCTGTCACCCTCAAGATAATCTACAATTTGCGTTGTACAATTTCAATATTTTACTGTTCTTTTATGTATAGATTTACAAAATTTTCTATACAGCAAATGCCAAAACCGTATAGTGAGAATTTATTTTAAGTATAATGTTGTTGTTGTTGTTGTTTTAATTCTAGCTTTGTCATACAGAGTTGCAAAAATGTTGTAACTAATTGATTAATTGACTAATACAACTATATGCCATACCGGAGTTTGGAAAATTCCCAGATCTCAATGAGCAGGCTTCGCTGAACGTTCCCCCTGCAAATACAAAATCAAAATTATGCAGTGACTAGGATAAGTATGGGGGCGGATAAATTTACACATAGGTTGCGCAATTTCGAAACTTTTTTAGCGGTCAGACAAAAAGAAGTGGATACAATAGTTTGACATCTTCACTCACACATAACTCTTGCGTTCCAGATGTAAGTCATTGTTAACAAATGGAACTAAATTGGTGTTTCCTACAGGATACAACTGTATGGTAATTAATGAAATAAAATGCTAAAAGAATGTTTGAACGTTGATTTTGAGGAAAGTAAGCCCCACCCCGTGTTTTTTTTAAGTTTTGCCCTGAACAATTTTCGTAAAAATGGTTCTGCGAAATATTTAAATAATCTGGCCTGTGGTTTTTAAAAGCATTTTTAGTTTTTCCTATAAAGATGTAAGACCTACGAGGGATGATCCAAAAGTTTTGTCACTGCCTCGATTACGCAAAAATTTGACGTAAGATTGTTTTATGTTTAGTATATACTGATCAATAAACATGATTTCAGTTATATTAAGCAATAATATTACAAGGTTAACAATTATAGCACTTAATAACGATGTTTTGATAAACCCGCTACGAGCTAACCGCCGCACGCCGAAATTTTAGTGTTTTCCGGTTAAAATAGTTTATAAATTTCAGAAAAAAACGCGCAAAACCAGAACAAACATTTTTGACGTGACACCGTAAAATATTTAGAGCAGGAGTTTAAGTATAAATAAGGTGATTGTACGTTTATAACATTTTCCACGCATATTTGATGAATGTCCGTTGAAACAAGAAAATGCTGAACGTTGAAAGAACGCCGCATGGCGCTTTATTACATTTTCGCTTCAAGCTATAAAATTCGCTTCTGGAAACGATGAAAGTGGTAAACTTAATATATGTTGAAAACAAAATAAAAATAAGACTCCTCTATAGATGGTATGAACGCTTTGGAGAGGGAGATAATTACTGGATGATGATGCAAGGACCGGAAAGTCGGTCACACGAACGGATGCGAACGTCAGATTTATGTCCGACACGAAGTTAACTTTTTTAGTTTGGTTTAACTTAGACATATATTGCACATATTTACTGTATCAAGTAACAAAGATCTGGCACCTTGAATCCAGAGTACTGTTCTGTTTCACTACTGCCTGAACTTT
Organism: Corbicula japonica; assembly: GCA_038501625.1. Lineage (NCBI taxonomy): Eukaryota > Metazoa > Mollusca > Bivalvia > Venerida > Cyrenidae > Corbicula > Corbicula japonica. The sequence goes on from JAZAYU010000047.1 coordinate 386,308, forward strand.
AAAACAGTTTAAATGTACATGTATGTACTTTACAATGCTTTGTTTATTACTTTATACAACATCATGGTAAAGGTTTTTCCAAGACAGTTTTCTGTATATTTCGTTTGAAATCAAGCTAAAGGTTTTGAGAAGTTTTGAACGATTTTGCTTTAAGGCCCGATGGTAACACCCTGGCTAACCTGATACGTTTCGCGAACGGCACTACGCCGCGATCACGACTATGCAACGCTGTTAACCGGCATACACGGTGTCAATGTAGGAGATTTTGTTGGGTAAGGTAAGAAAATCGCAGAGTGTTTGGTTACATATTTAAATAATATTCAAACCAATAGGCCTTTACGGCTGTCAAATCATGACTGTTAATGATTCTAGTATTCTTTTTGTCCAGAACACAGTAGTTTGCTCAATCTTTTGTGAAAATGGACCTATCTGTGCTGTAAACGTCCTGTTCAAATGTATTTTCCTTGAGCTAAACTAAAGTTTAGTGAAGAATTCTGACTGCATAAAAATTGTCTGTATTGGAAAACAACGCAGTGTAAAATTCGTATTTATTTATATTTTACTTACTTCTTGTCAAAAAAATGAGAGGCCACGCACCGTACACAGGCACTTAATTTTTGCTACGCTGCAGATCACGGCATTGGTATGAAACCTATACTTTGGTTGTCAAAATCTTTTGCTGTTTCTTCACATTTAATTAAGCTGTAGTTTTTTGTGTTGGTGTACATTGCAAAACAGAGTTTGAAAACTGTATACTTAAAGTTCAACCATCAACCGGCAGGAGCGGATTCAAAGGGTGTTATTTTGAGTTGCTCAAACCCCTTTTTGGCGCATCAATATTTAATTTTCATGGGGATTATGACCAGAAAGTTGGAATTATCGCATAACTACTCTGTGACTGACCCAAACGAACTTCTGTTGTGGAAATATTTGATCCGACCATGAACAAAGCTAGCAGAGTATTTCACGCAAAGCCCGAGTCCGCTACCGATGAAAACTCCAATCAATTAATTGTGAAAAGAAGACTCATCTGACGTCCAATTATTGATATGTTGTTGTTTATACTAATTGTGACGGTTATTGAAAACTTCATTTCTGTTGCAATTTTTGCCTAGGTTTGACGTATTTTTTTTTCCTAATGTTAATGTGCTAATGGTGTCCTATCGATATACAGAGTTATCTCAATATTCTGTCCTAAGTTAACTCCCTTTGTAACGCGCACCTGTCGCTGGGTAGTTCCGGTCCATGATTGACATATATGGCCAGTTTTCACATATTTTTCCATACCCTTCCTTTTTTGTGACCTGGTTACACTGGTCACATTGGTTACATGTATCAAATATTGATTTCTGATTCAACAACAACAACAACACGCATTGTATCGATTAAAATTGATAACTGATGATGAATGGGGATTTTATCTAATGATTGACATTAAAACAGACATGCAGTAGTTTTCTGTGTCCTTTTAAACACGTTTAAATAGGTTCTGGTTGGTCAGAGATCAGCATAATGCATAAAAACATTTGATTATTATTATTGAATGGAAAATATAGATAGTTTTATAGTGCAGCGCATAATATTTAAAATGTCTCTCTTACCCATTTTTATACGTTTGCGAGGTATGTGTTTAACATCCTTATGTTCGAAGCCTTCGGTAATAAGAGTAAAAATAAGCATTTCTTATGCTCAAAAATGACAGATTTGAGGGAAAGAAAAGTAAGAAACCGTTAACGAAAATAAGGTAGACTAGTACATAACACATGATGTAAAATAAATTTTGACTTCCGCCAATGAAACGCCCGTTCTCTTTTATACATATTCTTTCATGTCCATGCAACATTTTTGGCCGGGAATTTTTTAGTCTATAATTATTTTAATAACTGAACCTTTTCCTACACCATTCGGTTCATAGATTTGTGCCATGTTCGTATTAACGTATTTTTCAATATAATGCTATTTATTCTCTAAAAGTTTCTTTCTTATTCCTATACAATTAAGAATATATTCAAACATAGTTTCGTAATATTTTCACGTTTTTCTCTTTATATCATTTTTTATTTCATTAAGTTTATGATTTTGTCCGGAATCTCAGGATTTTAAGTTACTTCTCCGGATCTCCGAATTTATAGTCAAAATATCCGGATTTCTATGAAACTGTCAACAAAAAATAGATTATTTAGACCTAATTTTTAAGTTGTACAATATAAATGTAAGTTTACTGCAGTCGGACATTTCCAGTTTATTACTTAATAACGAGATAACGAGGTAATGGTCAGTTACATGCAGTTTTAATGCCTCTGGCACAATTATACAATAACAGCGTGTCATAAACTAAACAAGGGGCTCGGTGTTTCTCCTGCCTTTATGTGGCCAATGTTTAGAGAATTGGTAAGGAAAAGTGCAACAGCATTGAAAATATGTCATTTTTAGCAAAACTGTGTTGTAAAACATTCAAGTCGCAGTTTATATGCGATGTATGTAATACAGCAGTAATCAATGAACTATTTCATGTATGTTTGAATGTAGAACCAAAGACTTAAGATATTACGGATAATTTCATGTTCTCAATCAAAGTCAATTTTTCTGTAGAGTTGTATCTCTTCTTTGATTGTGTAGAAAGAGAACGATTACTGCTGTACATGTTAGGTCATGTCGACGATGTCATTCGAACGCTTGTTCCTATTGAAAAATATACTGAATTTATGAATCTGAATGCAACTTTTTTGAGAGCAGTTTATGCTTGTAAAAGCTTTTCGTAGGATTTTAATCTTCGTCTTTTCGTAAAATCTTACTATATGCTGCTTTTAACTGGCTCCAAGGTTGTAATGCTGGGCTTGGGAACCGGTCACGGATCTTGTGGGTCTGATTGGCTAAAATGGAGAATCGTCTCTATTTCAGCCAATCGGATACTTGAGATTTTGGACTGGTTTCAGATCTCGGTTTTGTAATCTTCAGCCCAGATACTGTATTATATCCCTTTACGCTTGCCTCTCTCGCAGAGACTTGCTAGTGGGGCAGATTGAACCTTATTATATTATGCTTCATTTATATATTATTAATTCCCTATATTCTCTTAGTCTCATATTATGTAACTTGTATATTTATATGATATTTGTGTTTTAAACTGTTATATACTCTTCAGAAATGGAGAAAATAAAGATGATAATAATAGAAAAAAGTCATTTTAAAACATTTTCATCAACCATTTATAACAAAATCGGCAAAAATCATTTATACCATTTAAGAAGAATATAATTACAAAGAAAACTATCAGAAAATCATCATCATTATCATCATTTTTGTTCAGTCACAGTCATAGTGAACAGCAGAAACAAAACATGAAAACAACAACAACAACATCATCATCAACATCATCATCATCATTATCATCATCGTCGTCGTCGTCATCATCATTTACATATTCAGACAAAATCTCCGTATTTTAATGAAGAAGTATTGGCAGGCCTTTTTTACAATCAATTTTAATTAATTTATTAAAGTTTATATAAGTTTGGGTAAAACTTTCCCAAATGCTATTTTATTTAATTCAGATCAGAGCGCTTTAAGTTGCAAATATCAAATAATGAATGGCTCGGGTCTCAAACAACAGTGTGACAATTAGAATATTTAATCTCAAGTCACTTTCCTAAAACAACACTTTTATCCCCAACAAGCAACGTTTTCGACCTCTTACAAATCTACAACTAAACTTCAAAAGGCCTTTATCACACCTCCAGCTGGTAAAAACCAGTCTTGCTAATTAGATTACGTAACATGATCGTAAAACACCAGGCCCTTTTCTTAATAAGCATTGTTTTTCATGACGGTGATTGGCTGAATACTTAAGTGAACGTTTATAAATGCTAAAATTTCGATGCCAGCCAATAAAAAAATTTCATAAAGGATACGTGCAGTTACATAAATAGGTAAAGATGCATTTAGTTATTAACTTTAAAAAATCACTTAACAAAGATGATGGTTATTCCTTTTATGCCTGTTTCACTTTTTTATAATCTGACAATGCATTTTAACTTCCAAAGTACTTTTAAACTTTAAATCTCTGCTTTTAACTGCTTTATATTAGCGATTCTAAACCGGAACAACCTGATCAGCAAGGGAAGCCACTCTCAATGGGAGGTAACTCTGGATATCGGTAGGCCCCCATTGTGATAATTGCAAATAACTTACTTGACCTTTGATATGTGGTGAAAAATGAAATGTTGTAAATTATGCTTTAATCACTTTAATCTGTGTACCAAGTATGATATGCAGGATCATTTTCATCAAAGGTCAGGTAAACATAAATAAGAAAAAAAACAACTTTTATAACTTTAGAAGTAGTCAAGATCATTCATTTAAATGGCAATACGAAAATTATAAACGGCCTTTTATCTTCACCAATGGTCTACGGTAGGTGTATGTTATTAAAATAGAGAAAACTTAATATTTCAATAACTCATGAGGTAAAGTAAACAAGAATTTGAAATGCACAAACACAACAATTAACTTTTAATTATATCCGTTAATTTTTGTATTTGATTGTCATAAAATAGTCGATTCATAAAAATAAGAGTCATAAACAAACCTTATAACCATTCATGCATCTCTAGTTTTCTTATTTAAATGTTCACTAATCATATTATGTTACACGAATTCCGCCGACCCAATATCCAAAACTTGCCTAGGCCATCAACGAAGATGCTGAGGCTATTAAGTAATCACGGCAGTTTTAACTCTCTCGTGGTATCAATCGGACAGACCGCTAAATGCATATTACTTACACATTTTACACAACATAAATCAAAGAAATAACGTATAATATTATGTTGATCAGAGAAACAAAAACTGTCTATATTCTGTTCCATATTTATCAATATAATTTAATAAAACTAATGTTTCACCTTGTTTATAATGCAATCCGTTAAGCTTCCGTTCATTGTGTGTAACCTATCTTCGTAAAGCAAGGATTCAAGTAGCCAGTAGGCTAATAATAGATTTACTGATAAGTATGGCGCACGAAAAGGCTCAAAAGTAAATTGAAGGTGCACCTACATATAAAATTAGCGGTGCACCTGTAAATTTATGCGTTGGACGTGTAAATTTACGCGATGGACGTATAAATTTACAGGTGCACCCATAAAATACAGGTGCACCGCCATTTCAAATAGCGGTGCACCTACATTTTTAAACGTCCATCGTATATATTTATACGTCCATCGCATAAATTACCGGTGCACCTACATACAAGTGCCGGTGCACCTGTAATTTTACACGTCCAACGTATAAAATTACAGGTGCACCGGCACTTGTTACCTTTTGAGCCTTTTCGTACGCCATAGATAAGAACTGACCTTAGCAACCGTTGCTAGTGGTACAAAATTTGTATGACTTGAATTCAGTTTATTATAGATATGTTTATGTTGAGGTATGCATCTGGAACCAAAATATTAAAAAATACTTGTGTAAGAAAAAAATATTGCTGTGGAGTCTTTAAAAGTGACTCGAGGTATACATACAAAGATAACATGAAAGATGTATTTTATGCCATTTTCAAAACCGAACAAACATGAACTGAAGTTCCAAAAGTGGGTAAGTGCATGCTGTCGGGAGTATTTTTCTATCGACAAAGTGAAAAAAGTGGACATGCAAACGCTGTTATTAATTTCATATAATATAGGTCTTTGATAACTTGTTGGGAGGCAAAATACCTTCTGGACACAGAAAAGACTAGAATCATAAAAAGCCATGATTTGACAACCGAACAGACCTATTGGTTTGAGTATTATTTAAATATCTAACCAAAAACTGCGATTTTCTTACCTTACCCCACACAATTTCTACATTGACACCGTGTATGCCGGTTAAAAGCGTTGCATCGCGGCGTAGTGCCGTTCGCGAAGCGTACAAGGCTAGCCAGGGCGGGTAAGGGAGTGATTAACCTCAAGATCCTTTCTTGATGGGTTTGGTCAAACTAAATTAAAAACAAGAGGACCAAATCGAAATGACTATCGCTCACCAGATTATTGGATTCACGAAATGAAAGGTAGAAAAAATTTCAAGAAAATAACAAATAGTAACACAGCTGACTTCGCAACAATTAAAAAAAACAGGCCTTATATCATCACACAAAGATATGTTTTCAAATTTCATGAGATGACGATTCTTCTTCATTTGCTGAAGTATTATAGCATTTCACACTGTCAAACTTGAGTTCAATTCAAGAAGCCCCATAGTCTTCAACCCATTACATTTATGCAAAGAATCCGTTTTCGTTCGAGGCAGTAGTTTGGTTGAAATTAATGGAATATACCTTTTCATACAAAAATGCTTAACTCTTTCCTCCATCTATATACCTTATTGCGTGAACAAACAGTGTAGATCCAGATCAGCCGGCACATCCCTATCGTCTGAACAAAATCTACACTGTATCCTTTTTTATTTGTTCTGTTACTTCTGATTAAAATGCGACAAGATCCTAAACAGACGACACAAATGAGCCAGCTGATCTGGATCTACACTGTTGGCATTGCATAAAAATGTGTATATATGGAGGAAAGGGTTAAAACTGGTTCGGTCAAAAGACCTACAAAAGAAAACCCAGGTCCCTATTCGAGCCACTTCCATACCGCTTTGGTATAGAACATTCAGTCAATCCTTTATAGCCGCAGATATTTCTTTTTGCATGTGTAGCGTAATGCTACCGCATAAAAAACAACAGTAACACACTTAAAAGGGAATGTCGGCCTTAGAGCCCGCGTCGTCGGCCTCTTCAGCCGACCTACTAGAATGCGCTCACATGCCTACTAGAATGCGCTTACATGCCTACTAGAATACGCGCTGGAATGTTGTTGTTGTCGTTGTTTATTCCCAGTTAAAGGTCCCTCCAGCCTCTGATGGAGGACATTATGGTGTGGTCCGACGCGCTGGACTGCTTCGCTAGTACAGTATATATAGCCCAAAAGACCTAGACTGTTTAAAAAAAAACAATAAAACGCTGAAAACAATCAACAACTGTCACTAGTGTTACTGCCGCAGTAAAAACGATCTTACTGCTGTCGCTGCTGTTACTATCGCAGTAAAAACGATCTTACTGCTGTCACTGCTGTCACTGCTGTCACTGCCGCATAAAAAAATCTTACTGCTGTCACGGCTATAACTGCCGCAGTACAAACGATCTTACTTCTGCTACTGCTGTGACTGCCGCAGTAAAAACGGTGTTACTGCTGTCACTGCTGTTACTGCCGTAGTAAAAACGATCTTACTGGTGTCACTGCCGCAGAAAAAAACGATCATACTGCTGTCACTGCTGTCACTGCCGCAGATAAAAAGATCTTACTGCTATCAATGCTGTCACTGCCGTAGTAAAAACGATCTTACTGCTGCAACTGCTGTGACTGCCGCAGTTAAAACGGTGTTACTGCTGTCACTGCTGTTACTGCCTCAGTTAAAACGATTTTACTGCTGTCACTGCCGTAGAAAAAACGATCTTACTGCTGTCACTGCAGCAGAAAAAAACGATCTTACTGCTGTCACTGCGGCAGTAAAAACGATCTTACTGCTGCTAATGCTGTGACTGCCGCAGTAAAAACGATCTTACTGCTGTCACTGCTGTTACTGCCGTAGTAAAAACGATCTTACTGCTGTCACTGCAGTCATTGCCGCAGAAAAAACGATCTTACTGCTATCACTGCTGTCACTGCCGCAGTAAAAACGATCTTACTGCTGTCGCTGCCGCAGTAAAAACGATCTTACTGCTGTCACTGCTGTCACTAACGCAGTAAAAACGATCTTTCTGCTGGCACTGCTGTTACTGCCGCAGTAAAAACGATCTTACTGCTGTCACTGCTGTTACTGCCGCAGTAAAAACGATCTTACTGCTGTCACTGCTGTCACTGCCGCAGTAAAAACGATCTTACTGCTGTCACTGCTGTCACTGCCGCAGTAAAACGATCTTACTGCTGTCACTGCTGTTACTGCCGCAGTAAAAACGATCTTACTGCTGTCACTGCTGTCACTGCCGCAGTAAAAACGATCTTACTGCTGTCACTGCTGTCACTGCCGCAGTAAAAACGATCTTACTGCTCTCACTGCTGTCACTGTCTCAGTAAAAACGATCTTACTGCTGTCACTGCTGTTACTGCCGCAGTAAAAACGATCTTACTGCTGTCACTGATGTCACTGCCGCAGTAAAAACGATCTTACTGCTGTCACTGCTGTTACTGCAGCAGTAAAAACGATCTTACTGCTGTCACTACTGTCATTGCCGCATTTAAAACGATCTTACTGCTCTCACTGCTGTCACTGCCGCAGTAGAAACGATCTTACTGCTCTCACTGCTGTCACTGCCGCAGTAAAAACGATCTTACTGCTGTCACTGCCGCAGTAAAAACGATCTTACTGCTGTCACTGCTGTCACTGCGGCAGTAAAAACGATCTTACTGCTGTCACTGCTGTTACTGCCGCAGTAAAAACGATCTTACTGCTGTCACTGCTGTTACTGCCGCAGTAAAAACGATCTTACTGCTGTCACTGCTGTTACTGCCGCAGTAAAAACGATCTTACTGCTGTCACTGCTGTTACTGCCGCAGTAAAAACGATCTTACTGCTGTCACTGCTGTTACTGCCGCAGTAAAAACGATCTTACTGCTGTCACTGCTGTTACTGCCGCAGTAAAAACGATCTTACTGCTGTCACTGCTGTTACTGCCGCAGTAAAAACGATCTTACTGCTGTCACTGCTGTTACTGCCGCAGTAAAAACGATCTTACTGCTGTCACTGCTGTTACTTCCGCAGTAAAAACGATCTTACTGCTGTCACTGCTGTCACTGCCGCAGTAAAAACGATCTTACTGCTGTCACTGCTGTCACTGCGGCAGTAAAAACGATCTTACTGCTGCTACTGTTGTCACTGCGGCAGTTATATCATTTCACTGCTGTCACTGCTATTACTGCTTACTGCTAACTTCACGTTCCCTAATGGCTTTATCGACAAATTGTTATGTACCTTTTAAATTAATGTCCGTATGGCGGAAACATAGTTCGTGGGTTATTATTACTTGGTTGCGTGTCTTATTTCTTGTATTAGAGGTATTGTATTGAAAACAACTCACGTTCAGACGCGCCAACGTTTTAACATAATATACCTTGGTGACATCAAATAATAATTTTTGTATCATTTATTGGGCCTGGCGTTTTATAAACCTTCTTATTATCATTGTCTTATTTTATGCTGTCTTATTTTTCAAATCCTTAAGCTAAATCATTTAAACAAAAAAGGCAATTTGAAAATGGCGACTATGACAAACCCTAGCAAATCCTGACGCGTTAAGATACCCTCTATAACACAAATAGAAATACTCGTGTGAAAAATATCAATAAAAAGACTGTTATTGGCAGATTCATCGATAATAAACAACTTGACTGTTCGACAAAATTATTTATCTTAGTTACATTAAGTTAGTAAAATATTGATAGAACGTTAACGATTAAACATTAAGAAAGCTAGAAAAGTCGCAAAATGAGCAGAAATACAGAAATACAACCATCAATCTAGGCCATATGTCTAGAGTTTTATCATTGTCATTAAACGTTTAGCAAATAAAATAAAAAATAGAAACCTCAAATCAATATTCAATTGAAACCTTTGTAAATAAAAAAGATAAAGCAGACGCAATTAATTCTTCTTTTTCAAACTCACAGTTAGATGGCAGTAACAAACATTTACCAACGGAACAAGTAACGCGTGTTCGAAATATTGAAAAATTCACAAATACGCTATATTATGTTTAATATCTTCGCGGATAATAACGTTATAATTTCATTCCAATCATGCTTTATTCATTATTTATCTACAGTTAATCAATTTTTTTCTATATACTTCCTGCAACTCTCTGGATAATAGCAACAAAGTCTGGTATATTGCGATATCACAAAGGCATTTGATAAATTTTGGCATAATGGTCTTGTAAATTAATTATAACTTAACGGAATATCAGGAAATCTTTTTGGTGCCACCTTTTTCACGTGACAATGCTATAAGTTTCTTATGATTTATACATTGTTGAAGGATGGAATGGAGCTAATTTACCAAGACAACTTGTACTCGTTTGTTCATATCAGAAGCTGTTGTACCAAGTATGAGGTCGATGCACCCTAAAACCTGGTTAAACTCATATTGGCAAATTGTTTGAACATATCGAATACATTTAACAAAATGAAGTGAGCTCGTATAAATGTCATGAAAAAAGCATTCTTCAAAGAAAATCTCTTGAAACAAGTTATGTGTCTTTCCTGCGACCAATAATGGAATACGCAGACGTTGTATTGGACAACATAACACTAATGACCTAGAAGAAATCCAATTATAACCTCTCAGAATAATTAGTGAATGTACCAATTTAGTATTAAATGCAAATCTTGATAAAGAAACGTGCTTCGAAACTCTAATGCCAAAACATATAAATATAAATCAACCTTATTGTTCAAATTTTTAATACACAACAGCAACATTTATGAGCATCTCAGCATTATAGCCTTTGGCTTATAAACCTATCAAAACTAGTATAGTTATGGTTCGTGAAAATTTAAACATTTTACAAAACAAATAGACTATGTGAAACGAATCACGAAACACAAACACAAATTCAAATTTTACTAAATGTTTGCTGTCAAATAGTGCATACATTTTCAAAAAATTCCCTATACCTAATAATAAGTTCTTGTTTTCTGGCGACATTAGAGTACACAATTTTCTATTATTATTATCAGGCCATGATATTCGAGGCAAAAACCTAGCTCTTAATTCTGCATATTTGTAACACATCATTAGAAAATCTTTACATGGATTTGGAGAGAAGAATCGTACACAAGTTCAGTTAGTTTTAAAATGTTGTTTTTTAATTTCAATTATCAATATTTTCTATATCATTGTGCGTTATATCATTAAAATATATGCGTTTTGTTACAACAGATCTAACACCTGTTGCGAATTGTTTGAATCCCAAGAGAGTATTTCTCTTGGAGCTTTAATTGGCACAATATTAATTTATTACATAATTATTAAATTGGTTGTAATCGGACAGGGCACAATATTATTTTATTACATATTAAATTGGTTGTAATCGGACAGTCGTCCGTGAACCCTGTCAAGTCTAGTACTTTAAATTGACAGATAAATTAAGGTTACTGTTGTAATAAAACTCCGACTAAATTAATTTCTGAGTTTGATAAATAAATTAACAATCTTTTTCACATCTGAAGGAATTTACTCCCGACAGGGTTGGCATAACGCTTTATAATTACAGCCTTAGAGACTAGCTAGCTGTGCAATGTTCATTGTAATTCATGCGCAACTCTATGGAAAGTCATTTCTACCATTGCAAATAAGTGGCTGGAATCAACTTCTAGCTGATATCTTTGGAGACAAAAAAAAAGATATGACTGATAAACAACATATCTCTGCATTATTATTCAAGAAAACGACCTATCTCAGATACATAACAACAATACCCCGCCTCAAACCCCGGTATATAAATAAAGTGTGACCACAAGTTTTCTGTTCTTTCTGTTCTACTGATGTTAACATCGTCTCTTCTAATTTCCTGTAATTTCTTTCTGTCGAAATATGCTTTACTTTAGTTTATTTCATCAATTAAAATATCGCTGTAGCGCTGTTTGTGTCGTGTGGCTGCTGTAAAACTTCTCCCCGTACATTCAATCAGTATTGTTATCAATTACGCATTTGAAAGTACGTATATCTTTGTATATATTATACAGTTTCGCTCAAGTCGATGCTAGGCGGCGTGTGAATTTCGATTACTGCAGGCTATGAACATCTCAATCAAACCGACCCTGCAATATTTTTACTATTTGCCGTGTGGCTTTCAAAGTTCAGGACAGCGATTGTAACTTCCTTATCAATGCTCTCTGTGAATTACATTTTTACTTACTGTGCATGCATTGTGGTCGAAAAGAATAAATATAAACGTTTAAACCAGTTTGAGTATTAACATGTTTTAACGTGTTTCGGGATCTTACTAAAATGCAATATTGGCGGATGATCAACAATTTTCAGCAATTTTAATTTTTATTGTCTTAATTAATATATAAAAATAGTAAATCAATGATTGACCAGCTAATAATTGTTTCCACATAATTAGATTATTAGATTAATCAAACAACTACATTAGAAATTTACATCTTTGCAAGCTTTATAATAAAGAACAGAACAGAACTTTTATTTCAAATAACTTGAACATTTTCATTTCATCGTTATATAAATATATTATATACAGATGTGCAATAATTATGTAGCAATTGCAATAAAGAAAATATGCTCCAGTAGTTAACAGTAACGTGAAGGAATCATACATGTTTCATCGGTTTATACATCAGCTCTTTAAATGGTCTCGCGAAATATTTCCGTTTAATCCATCATGCGATTCCACTTAATTGTTAGAAAACTCGTTCCGCGTTCTTGCACGTGTATAGGCCCCTCGTAACGACTGATGCTATTTTTCCTGTAGGCTTTTATTCTCAGCAGAGGTTGGCCAGCCCGTTATTCATTGTGAAAACGTAATTATATTCTGTGCTTTATAGATCGCTAGATAATGACAAGTGATTGATAATTCTAGAAGTTAGATGAATATATAATTTAAGTCTCCTGCCGGTTAATGTTTGAAAAAATGAGAAAATGGCGGTATGATTGAATTGAGGTCGATTTAGAGATATTATAAACAAAACAATTTTCTGTCTCAATTGGTTATTCAATGAGAAAGTGGACTGATACTGAGCGACCAGGATTAACCTTTGTTATGATCTCAATGTATCATGGAAGCCGGTCATTTCGTTAACACAAAGACGTAATCTAATGAAGAAAGGAATGTTATTATTTTTCATTAATGCTTGCCGCAGTGTTTTCACTTCTGGGCTTAAGAGATTTTTTTCTAACTTTCGGAAGAATGAAATTATGACAATGAATTTATGAATACTGCCTTTGTGATTAAAGTCGCGGGAAAACAACGTTCTTGATTTGTTTCTGTTTACAACGAAGTTCTATGAATAAGGAACAATAAGGAACAATAGGGGCTCTTATACAATCAAAAGTGCTGAAATGTCATGGCAGAAACTGTTGGTGAGCATAATATTTATAAATGTTGTTGGTGAGCATAATTTTTTATAAAATGGCTGTAGCCTTGTACGGTATTGTATATCTTTTAACATTTTTACTCATTAAGTATAAATTAAGATTAATTAATTGTGTATTAATTTACAAGATTTTTAAAAACTTAAAATTTACGTTAACTTTGATGGTGTGTTCAAGTTATGTTCACAACCAAGAAGACATATATTAACTCCGTGAATATTTGAGTAACAAACAATGTAAATTATGATCTGGGTCTACACTGATCACAGCTGTTCCCTTTCCTCCATATATACGCCTATATGGTGTTGGCGAACAGTGTACATCCATATGTCGATATATAAACCAGTGTAGATCAGGATCTGCACTGTTCGCTTTTTTTATTTATTATATTATTTCTGAACAAAAAGCGAACAGTGAAGATCCTTATCGGACGTCACGTATGTGCCGGTCGATTTGGATCTACTCTGGTTGCACATGCGATAAAAAAATTTTATATGGAATAAAGGGTTTCAGTTTATTATATTTCCTTGTGATTTTATTTTCTAGTTCTATCAACATTAATGGTGTTACTGGCGAACAGCAATCGCAGTATAGACCAGCTATGGAATACGGTCGGCGGGTTAAATGATCCAAGCGGTAACAAGAACATGCTACCGCCGGCAACCATTATCAAGGATGGTAACTTCCGGAGTGTCGTCGTAGATTCATGGGCTAGCGAAGCGTACGAATCAGTATGTCTTGTTTTTCATTTTCTCATTGCAATTTTAAAAAAGCTTTTACCTTCAATTTAAATTATATCCACCAACCCAGTCCATGATGCACTGTGACTGAACCATAAAGGATACATGGGTGAGCAGTTAGCTTTTATACAGACGTACATAACTAATCGAATTAATTGCTATTTTTTTACATCTTTCGCAACAATTCATTTATTTATTTATTTGTTTATTTAATATTAATTTTTATTTTTGAGCTCGCTTTTACATTTTGCGATGTGTTCCTTTCCCGTATTAACCTGATTAAGACCGAAAAGTAAGCACATATAACAAGTAATTGTTCTTGTTTTAATATGAGGCGTTTGTATCAATGCAGATTATTGTATCCGGTATGAACATGTTTGGCGACATTTTCTGGGAGACCGAGTTTAATGCTACCGGAAGTTCATCTAACATGTCGTCGTGGCTGACAACCCCCCGGATAATACGCTCTTCCTCCACAGTCACAGCGTCACAGTATGTCTATGCCAAGTAGGTATTTATGAGTCGTTATTTATACGCGAAATGTGATTTAAATAGTACACTGATATAAGTTCCAAAAATGAACAAGTCATTATGATGAAAGAAAAGCCTGAAACTTTGCACTATCAATGTTGGGGTCAATCTAAGATAATTCATACTTCCGGTTTTATTGAACATGACGTCATTGCTATAAAAGTCCTCAGTATCATGTAATAAACAAGACATTTTAAGTGAGAAGAAAATTCAACGAGTCAATTAATGAAGTTAAATACTTAACCAATTTTTATCAATTTTGGTTTGAATTTGTTTGAAGCCATTTTGCACTAAGGTTACGATATCGGATAAGCGTCAATAAGCATCGGACAATGACAACAACTGCTAATTTTGTACTGGCATCACGTGGGATAAATGTTGCTCTAGATATTGTAAAAATAGCCGCTTCTAGCTTGAGAAAAGGATATGTTCATTAGATCCCTATTGTCTCCGTACTGCCCATGGCATTCATGTAGACGTTGCCAATCAAGCAAGCAGATCCTATCTTAAGGCTCCTTGCATGGATTGCAACGCCACTTACTACTACACGAAATAAGTACAGGTAAAAGACATTGGGAGACATAACCATGTGCCGATAATTTACTGTTAGGAATCATAGACTTCTGCACAGCTCGGAAATCCTAGATGGTGCAATCATACGATTCATTACTTCCTGCTTAATTGTTCGACCATTAAACTAAGAGGGATTTTATTAATCGAAAATTTTGTTGTATTTATCCAAAAGGGAAGAATCATCGATTCAGATTCTTCAACTGTTATATTGCATGATCATTATAAATTTATACAATTTGTCGATTTGAAGATATTGCTCACTGCACAGCGCATGATGATCTCCTAGGAATATGTAGTTGTTTAACGTTTCGGATGTTTTGTTTGTCAGACGCAGGTCATTTAAAATGTAGGGGTAATGTAGTTTAAATTTTGACGTAATTTTTACTCGGAACAAAAAAAACCCCACAAATAATTGTTCTATTTTCAGTAATAACAACTACAGATATCGGATCGTACCATCCGACACGAATAAATCCTGGTTTGCTGTTTCCAACATCGGTCTGTCTTACGGTCCTCTCCCTCTTATTTTTGTCCCCAGGTCGCCGGATACACCCTTCTCTGCTCCAGTGGTGTTGGATGGTTAGTAACTTCATATTACTGAACTGGAAATAAATTTCCTTGAATTTGATTGGGTAATTTGCCGTTGATGTATGTCCGCATCCTCCTTAGATATGAAATGAACGTGCCTTAATTTGTTTTTAAGACCTCCCATCTTTTCTTGTCTTGCGATTTTGATTTGAAATTTGGTAAATATCATTTGGTAAGCCGAACTTCTATCCTATTTTTATTAAACGGCATTCTTATTTGTGCTTTGAAATAATTATATTACATATACTAATAATAATCTTTTCATTACATTTAATTGAACATCAACATTATCACCACCACCACCACCACCTTCATCATTATTTATTTATGTATGTATTTATTTATTTATTTATTTATTTATTTATTTATTTATTATTATTGTTTTTATTATCATTATTACTATTATTATTATTATTATTGTTATTATTATTATTATTATTATTATTATTATTATTATTATTATTATTATTATTATTATAATTATTATTACTTCCAGTTCTATATTTGTAGGTCATCTAGGTTGCTGGTACTTGAGCGGACAGTTTGCAACATACACGTTTTATCAGGACGACCCTAGTAACTCTCCACGTGCATGCGTACTTTCTTGTTGGACTTCCGGAAATATCGCAGTACTCGTAGTGAGTAGAGACATATACATTTTACCGCGTAAATGCATCTACATATTATAACAATGTTCTGTCTTTCACTATAATCCTTTGAACCAAAAATGACCATGTGCATTATTTTGGCAAGATCAGCCAATAACCGAAACGAAATTGATAAAGAAAAATGGCTTTCTTTTTATTCATTATTAAAAAATTAAAATATGGTATTAGAAACTGTATACAAAAATGTAAAATTATCACCCTTTATCAAACATAAGTGGTTTCTTTATCAGCAAACTACACTGTGTTATTGTGGCACAACTTACCCGAACTACGTTCCGACCATCGGCGCCTCCAACTGCTACATTGCCTGTCCCGGTAACGCCAGCGCTCAGTGTGGGGGATTCGCAAACACATACGGCAACGTGTATCATGTTCAAGGTATGACACACTGGATTCACGTGGGAGCAGATTAAACAGATTTCGCACGAGCATCATTTCAAGAAAATGTGATTTTTAACACTTTCAATACGTAATTTATTAATACCATTCAGCGAAACTATCAATATCTGATGAACTAGGGCATATGTATCTTTCATTTGCCAAACATAATGTTTGCAAAATGTTGAGTTATTCCCACGAATACTTAACTTTAACCAAATTTTCCAAAAAAAATCTATTTCACAAAACGTAAACTTATATCAATGAAATTCAATGTAAAAAATGTGATGTTTACATTAATTTTTTTATTAAAAACATAAAAAGTAAGGATGTCGGAGTTTTTTAACGGCTACAGTTTAAGGACCGTCCACAGTCGTAATTTCACTCTCATTGGTAAAAAATAAAAATATCAAATGTCCTTAACGGCAAAAAGACTGTACTGATTTGTACGTTGTAGGTGGCACGCTTCCGGGTACCTTAGCACCAACGGTCTTGTACAGTAATACTTACAGCAGCGTAAACGGAACAATTCAGGTAATGTTTAAGTTGGCCCCGTCCTATTCGCCCATCAGATACAACACTGGCAACAACGGCCTTGTACAGTAATACGTACAGTAGCGTAAACGGAACTTTTCAGGTAATGTATAAGTTGGCCCCGCCCTATTCGCTCATCAGATACAACACTGGCAACAACGGTATTGTACAGTAATAAGTACAGTAGCGTAAACGGAACTTTTCAGGTAATGTATAAGTTGGCCCCGCCCTATTCGCTCATCAGATACAACACTGGCAACAACGGTCTTGTACAGTAACACTTTAAGAAGCGTAAACGGAACTATTTAGATAATTTATCAGTTGACCCCGACCACCTTGCTTTGGTATATTGTTCACGAATTTCAGAGTTCTCATGCAAACGGTTTTTCTTTTGTTTAAGTATGTGCTTGGTAACATGAATTAGACTAAATTGAGCTTGCAAACATTAGTACATCCTTAGCTAAATACATTTCTTCATTAAAATCTAGGAGACAATAAGTATTCCCCCAAAATTCATTTTTGAAATTTTAGCCAGTTTTCGCCTTTTGCAATGTTTGCGACCCCTTAAAATAGATGAACAGGTAACTTTGAAAACCACCGAACACGACAAATATGAAAATATTGCAGGCTCGGTTTGACTGAGACTGTTTAAGACTTTTTAGCAAAAACATAAAATACCGCGTCGCAATCAGTGCTCCAGCTTGGATTTCAAAAGGACAGGGCAATAGATAGATCTCAAAAAACAGGGCAGTCTTTGCTCAAAATTAGGCACTGTTATGCAAATCTTCGTATATAAATGTCCCTCTGAATGAGTAATTGCAAATAAAAGATAAAATGAAATGCAATGAAGACATGAAAAGTCATCCAACCAACTAGTTTGAAACGCTCGCAGCTCGGGTTTAACATTTACAATTCTGAGGTTGATTAGCTGATCGGAACTAGTTATGGATTGAAATGATTTTTTCAACATATTTGACTTACGAAGTACTTGTTAATATATGACACCAAAAACTGAGTAAACATGTCGCCTTTTATGATATTAATATTAATATAAGACAAAAACAAAAAACTCATTATTGATACTACCCTGGCACTCTGAACGTGTTATCATAAAGTGCAATTAACCTCCTGTGGCCATCCTATTCGTTAATCTCTGACGTTCGTTGCTATTTATACGTATCGATGACTGTCTTTTAGCGTACCACCGCCCCATTGACTACGCTTATGATTTTAGATAAAAGAAATGTTGTCCATGCTGATCTTCTATGTTAAATAATTGTCATCTCACTTTCGCTAAACCTCCGGTTATTTCTGAGAACATTCACCAAATTGCACTGGATATCGCAAACAAATTGCAAAATCTCTGACCTCCCTAAGTTTACTTTAAACAATGGTCATCTCACATTCGCTAAACTTCTGTTAACTTCTAAGAACATTCACAACATTTGTACTGGAAATCACAAAAAAGCAAGATCTCTCTTTAAAAGTCAATATTTGTACAATTAAGCAAAGTTCTGAGCATTTGCTTCGTCCTAAATGTCTATTTAATACCTTTTGTCATATGCTATAAGCCTCCACTATTTTACGACCATATGTTTGGTGATTTATACCACAAGTTAGAAAAATTTTTAATGTGAACGCATGGGTAGAAGTTTTCATCAATTTTCAAAGTGAACGCAGTGACAGGAGTTTTTTGAGACCCGCATTATTTCATATAACATGGCATACACCTGAATTGACATCATTAAAACAAAAAACAAAAAAAAAACAACAAGAAAATGTGCAAGAACCTGTAATATATTACATGTTGAAGTTCTAAATAAATAGCAATACCAACATTTTAACGAAATTGTTGACGATCAGAATAGTAATTATAATCCGTTCGAGTCCCTGTCAGGCTGCTGTTGCAAAATGGCAAGAATTTTCACCAGCTTAAATGCATTACTTAAAAAAAACCGGAAATATATACAAGTAAACTTATTTTGTATGACATCAAATAAAACTTAAGCGCTTTTATTTCAAAGCGGCATAAAGTTTTAACTTCAGTGCCATGTTTTTTTAAAGGTTATGCTAATGACCGACTAGCTTTTTGTAAACTTTTGTTTACAGACAGCATTTCCCGCCAAAGTCGGATATTCGTGAGTCTCTAAGAAAAACATAAACCGTGTCTTGCTTTTGACGAACAAAATCAAGATAACGAATCTATTTCATATATGGCATCATCCTGAACAGTTGTTTGATTCAAATAAAGGATCAGTTCAACTTATGTGCAACTAAAATCTTTGCTATAAAGGTTTGCATCACGTGACTTTCTAAATAAAGACGCATAACATTATTTCTATACGCTGTAGAAAATACAACATACGTATGTTTACATAATTTAACATGTCGTTATAGATCAGCTCAATTTCTGATTCGCCGTAACTACAATGTTCAAATATTGTTTCATCAACATTTAAAAGACTTTTCTTGCAAGTAGGGGGAACGAAATAGAATTCGCAAGCTTTAGACGGGCGGTTTTGTCTAAAGTGACAACGTCCGGTGCCGCTGTTAACTGGTGTTACCCTTCAAAGTTCAGGCTTGGTCCATTATAATATGTCGGTCATCAGGATGACCGACAATTAAATTAAGTATACAAGTAACAAGATTATCAACATTGAAGTCTTTTCCGGTAAACATCTTCTCTATATATCAAACAATCAAACATCAGCCTCTACACTATCTTTTTGCATGCGTAAACAGGTGGCATAGTCTAAATTATGCGTTCCGTCTGGTACGTGATATAACTGTTAACCGGTGTTCAGGCTAAAGATCTCAAGTTTGGTCGATTATAATATGTCGGTCATCAGGATGACCGACAATAATTATACAGTAGATGTATATGTAGTCACTTTACGGTAGTTAGCACATGCGCATTAAAACAGGAGAGCATCCTTAATCTAATTTTAGATTGACGTCAACGACGTGACGGTGGTCGCTGTAGGTCATCCTATCATATTTACATCATTGAAGCTTAGTGTTCCCGTCCCGCCACAGCCTGACTATACCGTGTCATACAGCAACAACACGTGTTCCCAAGCGGCGGGTAACATGAAGCCGGTCTCACAAGACGGCACTACCCCATCTGTGAGTATTAGTATTGATCCTTATACACGCATTTCCGATTTTAGCCCGACTAAAGTTAAAAATTAAAAAAATCCAGTTTATATGTCTTTATGTAAATTGTTTATACTTAAATTCAAAATTTAATTCAAATTTCCGGAAACTCACCCTTTATTAAGAAAATATTCCTGTAAAAGTAAAAGTGTCCGAAAAATTGAATTTAAGAGTATAAATTTTACATAGATATGTTATTGACTTTCTTTTTGGAAAATTTTATGCATCTGACAAGTTCATGTACATCTAGAAAATCATTTGTCACGTGTGTCACGGAGACTGCGTGTGTCTGAAAAAAAAAACGTTAAAACATGTATTCTACAACATCATTAGATGATTCCATGGAAATAATTAATTTCAATATACTTTTTACATAATTAGACATTTTGAATTTTATTTATAATTATCATGGTTATTAGCGTTCACGATGTCGAGCGATTCCTTGTTTTGGTACCCTAAGAACAAACAGAACTGATTCATTTTCGAGCTTTCTATATGATTATTATTATAATTGTTATTATTATTAGTATTAGTATTAGTAGTTGTAGTAGTAGTAGTAGTAGTAGTAGTAGTAGTAGTAGTAGTAGTATTTTACTATTCAAACTTGGTGAAATTATTTGTTACAGGTGTTTTCGGCGAATGGCGTCGAGGCTACAGTAGATATTTTACTGGCAAGGTGCGTGCAAATAAACTTAACAATTGCTACACCATTGGTCAATGTTACACTGCTAGGACCTACCGGTGAGGGCCTTTTATTATACAGGTTTTCTGTGGAACTCCTCGGGAATATTGTTGCGTGGTCGGGCGGGCGTCACCATTTCATTGTTTTTTGTTGTTGTTTTTTTCGTTGTTGAAATTCACTTTTCTCAGTAAAGATTCGAGGTAGAACTTTAAAAATGAAAATAGTTTTTTGACATCACAAAAGCATTTATCAAGACAAGTTACATAATTCTTGGCAAGATTTTGAGATGTGTGAAGTTAGCGGCCTGGCGGCGTGAAGTTAGCGGCCTGGCGGCCTAGCGGCCTAGCGGCTTGAAGTTAGCGGCCTGGCGGCGTGAAGTTAGCGGCCTGGCGGCGTGAAGTTAGCGGCCTGGCGGCCTAGCGGCGTGAAGATGGCTGAATTTATCGCAATTAACGTTGATCTTAAAAACTGATTGAAATTAATTTTTACAGATACAATGTAAATTGCAGGGGTGTATAAGAAAGTTATCGACATGATTTAGCTTTTATTTTTTAAATCAAAGTTCTAGCTTATCTGCAGAGACGACTCGGAATCTATTTGTACATTCACTTCCATGTACTCTTTGTAAATTACATTTCAGTTGATGATAAAGAACTAAGTTTGATTGTTTAACTTTTCAAAGCCTGGCGGCCTAGCGGCCTAAACTTAATATTTATCATAATTTATGTTTATGTTTGAAACGGCTTGAAATCGATTTTTACAGCATGCAATGTACATTTCAGGGATGATTAAGTAAAATATCAACAAAAACTAGCTTTGAATTTTTCTTAAGTTTTCGAAGCCTGGCGGCCTAGCGGCCTGGCGGCCTAAACTTAATATTTATCATAATTTATGTTTATCTGTAAAACGGCTTGAAATCGATTTTTACAGCATGCAATGTGCATTTCAGGGATGATTAAGTAAAATATCAACAAAAACTAGCTTTGAATTTATTTTAAGTTTTCGAAGCCTGGCGGCCTAGCGGCCTAGCGGCCTTAACTTAATATTTATCATAATTTATGTTTATCTTTAAACCGGCTTGAAATCGATTTTTACAGCATGCAATGTACATTTCAGGGATGATTAAGTAAAATATCAACAAAAACTAGCTTTGATTTTTTTTTTAAGTTTTCGAAGCCTGGCGGCCTGGCGGCCTAAACTTAATATTTATCATAATATATGTTTATCTTTAAAACGGCTTGAAATCGATTTTTACAGCATGCAATGTACATTTCAGGGATGATTAAGTAAAATATCAACAAAAACTAGGTTTGAATTTTTTGAAGTTTTCGAAGCCTGGCGGCCTAGCAATAACGAGATCTTAATATTGTTCTAGAGGCCTGAGGAAATTCAACTAAAGCGATGCAAATAAATTAAAAAAAAACGTGGGGCTTGAAACCGAGTCTGGTCTCGATTTCTAATTTTTCTTTTATTTCAAATAGGTACAGATCACTATGGTAGGCATACATTTTTGCGAGGGTTGAAATTCTGGTTCCAACCATGTATGAATTGTTTGGCCAGATAAGAAGACTGTACAGATCCGAACCTCCGTATTTGCGATTATATGCAGAATATGTATTTGTCTTATTGTTAAACGTTACATCGTCCTAAATCTCCACCATTTTATAAACAGTTTTTATGTTTTATATACCATTTTAATCGCAAGAACGAGATCTTAAAATTATTCAGCATGCCGGAAGAGATCGCACCAAAGCAATCCAGGTTAAAGCGAAAGAAGGAAGGTTTTAATCCGAGGTTGGTCTCGGTTTCTGATATATTTTTTTCTTTAAAATAGGGACATATCGTAAAGATAAACATACATATTTTCGAAGGTTTAAATTCCGGTTCCAACCATGAATGGATTGTTTGGCTAGTTTAGAAGACTGTCCAGATCCGAGCCTCCGTAATTGCGATTATATGCAGAAAATGGCATTTTTTCTCTGGGTAAACATTACGTCGTCCTAAATCTCCGCCATTTCATGAACAGTTGTCATGTTTTATATACCATTTTACTCGCAATAAAGAAATCTGAAAATTATTCTAAAGGACTGAAGAGACCGCACTAATTCAAACCAGATTAAAGCGAAAGAAGTAGGGCTCGAATCCGAGGCTGGTCTCGGTTTCTGATATTTATTTCATGGAAAGAGTGACATATCGTAACGGTAAACATACATGTTTGTGAGGGTTTAAATTCTGGTTCCAACCATACATAGATTGTTTGTACAGCTTAGAAGACAGTACAAATCCGTGCCTCCGTAATTGCGATTATGTGCAGAATATGGATTTGTTCTATTGTTAAACGTTACGTCGTCCTAAATCTCCACCATTTTATGAACAGTTTTTATGTTTTATATACCAAATTAAGAACGAGATCTTAAAATTATTCAGCATGCCGAAAGAGATCACACCAAAGCAATCCAGGTTAAAGCGAAAGAAGGAGGGCTTTAATCCGAGGTTGGTCTCGGTTACTGGTATCTTTTGTCTTTAAAATTTGGACATATCGTAAAGGCAAACATACATATTTTCGAAGGTTTAAATTCCGGTTCCAACCATGTATAGATTGTTTGGCCAGCTTTGAAGACTGTACAGATCCGAGCCTCCGTAATTCCGGGTATATGCAGAATATGGCATTCTTAGTATAAGTAAACATTACGTCGTCCTAAATCTCCGCCAGTTGATGAACAGTTTTCATGTTTTATATACCATTTTACTCGCAACAAAAGAGATCTGAAAATTATTCTACATACCAGAAGAGACCGCAACAAAGAAATCCAGGTTAAAGCGAAAGACGTAAGGCACCAATCCGAGGCTGGTCTCGGTTTCGGATATTTATTTCATTAAAAGAGGGACATATCTTAAATGTAAATATATATGTTTGCGAGGGTTTAAATTCTGATTCCATGTATAGATTGTTTGACAAGCTTAGAAGACTGTACAGATCCGAGCCTCCGTAATTGCGGTTATATGCAGAATATGGATTTGTTCTATCGTCAAACATTACGCAGAATGCACTGCTGGACATTCAAAACATGCATAAAATCGAATTTCAAAGAATCAAGAAGGCCGCCAGGCTTCGAAAACTTAAAAAATCAAAGCTAGTTCTTGTTGATATTTTGCTTATTCACCCCTGAAATGTGCATTACATGCTGAAAAATCGATTTCAAGACGTTTTAAGATAAACATAAAGTTTAGACCGCTAGGCCGCTAGGCCGCCAGGCTTCGAAAACTTAAAAAAAAAATCAAAACTAGTTTTTGTTGATATTTTACTTAATCATCCCTGAAGTACATTGCATGCTGTAAAAATCGATTTCAAGCCGTTTCAAAGATAAACATAAATTATGATAAATATTAAGTTTAGGCCGCCAGGCCGCTAGGCCGCCAGGCTTCGAAAACTTAAAAAAAATCAAAGCTAGTTGTTGTTGATATTTTACTTAATCATCCCTGAAATGTACATTGCATGCTGTAAAAATCGATTTCAAGCCGTTTTAAAGATAAACATAAATTATGATAAATATTAAGTTTAGGCCGCCAGGCCGCTAGGCCGCCAGGCTTCGAAAACTTAAAAAAAATCAAAGCTAGTTTTTGTCGATATTTAACTTAATCATCCCTGAAATGTACATTGCATGCTGTAAAAATCGATTTCAAGCTGTTTTAAAGATAAACATAAATTATGATAAATATTAAGTTTAGGCCGCTAGGCCGCTAGGCCGCCAGGCCGCTAGGCCGCCAGGCCGCTAGGCCGCCAGGCTTCGAAAACTTAAAAAAAATCAAAGCTAGTTTTTGTTGATATTTTACTTAATCATCCCTGAAATGTACATTGCATGCTGTAAAAATCGATTTCAAGCCGGTTTAAAGATAAACATAAATTATGATAAATATTAAGTTTAGGCCGCTAGGCCGCTAGGCCACCAGGCCGCCAGGCCGCTAGGCCGCCAGGCTTCGAAAACTTAAAAAAAAATTCAAAGCTAGTTTTTGTTGATATTTTACTTAATCATCCCTGAAATGTACATTGCATGCTGTAAAAATCGATTTCAAGCCGTTTTAAAGATAAACATAAATTATGATAAATATTAAGTTTAGGCCGCTAGGCCGCTAGGCCGCCAGGCTTCGAAAAGTTAAACAATCAAACTTAGTTATTTATCATCAACTGAAATGTAATTTACAAAGAGTACATGGAAGTGAATGTACAAATAGATTCCGAGTCGTCTCTGCAGATAAGCTAGAACTTTGATTTAAAAAATAAAAGCTAAATCATGTCGATAACTTTCTTATACACCCCTGCATTTTACATTATATCTGTAAAAATAGATTTCAATCAGTTTTTAAGATCAACGTTAATTGCGATAAATTCAGCCATCTTCACGCCGCTTGGCCGCTAGGCCGCTAACTTCACGCCGCCAGGCCGCCAGGCCGCTAACTTCACGCCGCCAGGCCGCTAGGCCGCCAGGCCGCTAACTTCACGCCGCCAGGCCGCTAGGCCGCCAGGCCGCTAACTTCACACATCTAAGATTTTGTCATAGTTATGCCTTTTTTCACTTTAAATTTAAGAAGTAAACATGGTTTCGTCGAAGTTTGGCATCTTCTTTGTGTTTCTTGAAAAAGGTGAAGTTTCGAAATATTGCTTACAATAAGCTTTTTATAAAGTGCATAATGCTACAACTGCAATGGACAACTGTACGCTGAAACATTCGTTTTTTTTGTATATTATCCAAGTTTTGGAATTAAAATTTGTGTATCTTCAGTTTATTAAAGATTATAATAGTGTACATCAATTAAATTATAGAGGAATAAACCTCCATTAACTTTGTTTTAGTGTCATCAACCTATGTCAGTGTCCCGGCTTTGGTGATACAAGGAAAGAAACGAGTGCCAGGTAAGTGATGTCAAAATCTCGATATTTATACAATTATCAAACATCAGTTATTTGCACTATGATAAGGTCATAGCCAATTATTAACCTGTTAATCATCAAAAATATATACATTAAAACGAACCGGACTGTACACGTCTATAGAGTGGTTATTGGAAAAACAAAAAATCAGAAATGTTTTGAATCGAAGCAGAATTAGGATCTCAAAAATGGGGATCTGTGCTGGTCATACAAAAATCTGCTATTTAAGAATATAATTAATTTTATTTTCATATTGAAGAAACAACAACAACTTCAACATCAACAACAACGACGACGACGACTGTTGCAACATCAACAGCAACAACAACATTGCCCCCTACAACAACAACCTTGCCACCATCAACAGCAGCAACAACAACATCACCACCATCAACAGCAACAACAACATTGCCACCTACAACAACAACATTGCCACCTACAACAACAACTACAACATCGCCACCATCAACAGCAGCAACAACAACGTCGCCACCTTCAACAGTAACGACAACAACAACAACAACCACTGGCGCAGCGGCAACAACCACAAGCACTACATCTTCAACACAACTGGCGTCAACGACAACGCAAGTCAGTGATGCACAAACAACAACAACAACGTCATCATCAACCGCAGTATCATCTCCATCAACAGCGCCATCTACAACCACTCAAACACCTTGTTTTTGTAGTTGTAAATACAATTTAACTCAGTTAAATCTTACAGCAGAAGAATTGCAGGTATGGCATTACCTTTTCAACATTTTTAAAATTTGTTTAAGAAACATAAACGATATACACGTGTATTTTTGAAATATCTGAATTCTAAATTATAACAATTATCTGAACAAAAAAATTGCTTTTGTTAAACACAAGAAGTCCGCTTTTTAGCCATTTTACCATGATTAAGGTACATGCACACAAACTTGCCAAAAGATAAGTAATTAACCTGTATGTATACAGTTTGTCGCTTTGGGTCCAATTTTATTAATGAATATTATTTCAATAACCAAATAAGTATGTTTTATTTAAATGAAGAATATTTAAAACAATATCTTTCTTTTAGTAAAATATTGTAAATATTTAAATTAGTTCTTTTTAATTTAAGGTGTTTATTGTAATGAGAAATGAAAACTGATAGTTTTGTACATGTTCATGGCTGAACATGCTTAAAGTTTTTTGTATGCAGTTTCGCTTGTTGTTAATGAATGGCTACTTTTAATCAAAATTTATAGATTTCCTGTTCAAACAATCTCCTCGTCGGTGCTTAAAATTTGAGACTGGTGTCCAGTTTCAGTATTATGATTTTCGTCACAATTTAACTATTTGTTTTTGGCAAATGTCTCATTATGGAGCATTCTTCTCTTTCTAGGAAAAGATCTTGGAGATACAGCGCCACCTAGCGGTAAATGTTTCTGAGCTATCGGCTACCATACGAAAGCTGACTAGCGCCGAGGACAATCGGGTGTCTGCTGTCAGTATAGGTTACTTGGGTTTGGGGATATTGGTTGCCATTATCGGTTCCATCATATTCATAGACTCGGGAATGCTGTTTCGAGATTGCAAACTGTTATATCACAACTTAAAGCATGGACTTTGTAGGCGCAGCGTACAAGATTCGACCGGATAGACTAAGGATTGGATTACAAGTTGGGACATAGAGATTAGTTATACATAGCACATCTCTCGCAATTTTACTGCTTGAACGGATTAGAGCAATACTTGCATGTTTATTTGTTACATGTATTGATGCATTTTTTGCACGAATCGTGCCGAGACAGAAGCAATAAAGCATATTTCAGTCAGTGCATACTGGAAGGAACAGCTAGAATATTTCATGGAAGGAACAAATGAAAAACACACATTTTACAAATACTGTAATTGTGTTTGTTTCATATATAGTATGTAAATTAAGTTGTTGGTATTATGAAACTGACTACTTATAACTAATGCATATTTTAAGCATAATGTAAAATTCAACGAAAATATTGTTATGCACTATATACTAATCATTGCAATGCTTCCGAAAAATGATCACTGTTTATCCGTTTTTTAAAGCCCATTTACGCGAACTATGATAATGTATAACCTGACCAAACTCCAGCAAAACCAAGCATAACGTTACTGTTCTAATAAAAAAGAAATTGCACTTACAACTTTAAATGGATGCGCTCGGCGATGGGTCGTCGTCATGTTCCTGCTATTTTAGAAGATTCAAATATAGTTTTAGAGAAATCATGGAAATATTTGCCTTTTAAAATCATGTAGAAATACGCCTATCTTAAACAACTCTATGCCCATTTTTATCAATTTTAGATGGTATTTTGTTTTCTGTCGATAGCTTTAGTGTAGTTTTATGTGCTGTCGATCGAAACCGTTCAGAAATATTGTATTGTTTTCTTCTTAAGCAAAAACTTCATTTAATCAGATGCGCTTATTTATAATCATCGCTTAATCGAATGAAAACAATAGTCGAATGTCTATATAAACTTATTAAAGTTATCAGTAATTGGTGCTTACATAAACTTCAAGAGATAACTTAAGAGTTATTAGATAAGAATTATGAATGTTATGAATACTACCAAGTAATACCTAATGATTATGAATATATTTTGCATTGTAACCTGATGAGCGTTTCTAATATAAAATAGTTGGAAACGTATCTTGCTCACGTAAAAGTGTCACAAATTCCGACATTTTCTCACGGCACTACACTTTTATTATAGCTTTCTGTAAGTGTCTCACCATCCCACCCAACTCCCCATTCCGTCCCATTTGCATTCGTTTATCGGAAGAATGCATTTTTGTCTTATCGCTGCCGTCCGATTATGTGTCCGTCTTTCGGATTTACACGAAAATCAGACTTGTTCCTCCATTATCGTACCTACTCGGCGATGTCCGGCGAGTTTTATATTACGTGGAAATCCTGGTTAGTTGAAAGGAAGTTAACTCTCCAGGACGTTTAGTTCACTTTTTGACATTTCAACAAGTCCACGGTATTGATCTCCCTTCCATGCTACAGCTGTGAAGAAAGAAATGACTTCGAAGTTGTGATAACATTTTAATACCACTCTTTTAACATTACGCAGCTAGTCAAATTTTGAATAGAAAAGATATTCTTTTAATTTACACAAGCGTAGTTGTAAGAAAAATATTGAGCCATATTTTATTTCTTATTGTGTAAAATCGTTTTTAAAATGTAACTCAGGGAATGTACTCGTTTTATATCACAATACAGGTTTTAGTCTGTTAGATTGTTTCAATATGTCTCGTGTTCTGAGCAAATAAAAAAATCAGACTGAGAATTTATATCTAGCCGTTCATGTTAAAATTATTTAGCATCTCAATGGTTGGTTTGCGTTAGATGCTTTAGAAAACTACAAAATATCTCAAAGAATTCAAAAACTGACCTTTCTTTGTGTTTAGAAATTCTGTTATTATGTAGCAGTATTAATATAATTACTGTAAGTATTCGCGATAGGGAATAATATGAATTAACATAATTCGTCTAATTACATGTACATGTATGATAAAAGAAACCACGCTGAAAGCAACACTAATTTACGCGATTATCAATTAGGAGTCAAAGGTCCCGAATGGTCTAGAGTTATCCAAGCAGACATGAATTCCGCGAACGAAATCTAGGAGCTACTATTCTAGATCTCGATATAAAACAAACTTATATTTTCATATAGAATTCCTTAAAAACAAAAATTATTTTTGATAAGAAATAGTTTCCTAAAAATAAATCAGTGAGTGTACTTTTGAATAATGTAGTTTTAAGAATCTCTTGTGTGAATTTAACCGATTCTTTTAAAAGTCAGTGGCTATACTTTTGAAGTTTCGTAAATTGATTGCCTATATCTTAGTTATTGACATGTGTAAATTACTTGTACTAAATTTCCTCGTTTTAAATGGCCCTAAGTCATAATCAGCAAAACAAGGTAAACATAGTCAATGAAATGAGGATTTGTTAATATCTGTACTGACCTGGAATGTGAGTTGTTAAAATATGGGATTCTTGAGAAGGATTTGTCTGCAGTCATTTTTTCACGTCTCCGTGGCGCTGTATTTGCATAATTGCGCGTGTAAGGAAATCATACGGGAAACTCGATACGGACTTGTGAAGGGGCTTCTTACCGAACATGCTCAAGTATTTCTTGGAATACCCTACGCTGCCCCACCACAAAGGTAACGTGTTTATTATTATTTATATATTATGTAAAACTAAAGCGTAGAAACGACAGTCAAAATGTCTGCAGAAACCGTCATGCTATTTTTGCGATTTCAATGAAATAATCTGTTTTAGTTCAGAGTACATGCATTTATTCTTTTGTACAATTTTGCAAACACATTTAACAAAATCATTAGACATTTCGATTTTTTTCTTAATGATTTGCTTTTACTGAGATATTTTTAAAAAAAGAGTTTTTCTTTTTATTAAATGTATCTAACATCTACAAGGAAATAAAAATCGGCTCTGACTGTAAAATGGAAGGCTTATTGTTGTTTTCTCACTGTCTCTTTTTGTGATCTTAGTGGTTGTGATTATTTTAAAATTAATCATTATTTAAACATTACTTGTTAACTTTAAAAATAACAAATTTCGCCCAAACAAAGTCTTGTTCACCTTATTTAGATACACGTCTAGTAGTAAATTAACCATAGTTTAGCAATTCAACAACTGGTTTCTGCTGGTTTGTAGCTTCAGGCTTAACTATTGTATCAACGTAGGTTGTTTTTTTTCAATGATTCATCATAAATTTCCACCAACTTGGTTTCGTTCGAAACAGATCTATAAGATATTACCTAGACGTCCATAGATTTGCTTCAGTGGCAGCAATGTGTGGCGATATAGGTTGGGTTCCGAGCCGCCACGAGATGATTCAATATGCTTAGATACTGGAATAGACTAGTGAACTTAGAAAATGACAGGCTTACCCCCCTGAAACCCAGAACGTACAAGACATTTAATAAAGAATGTTTTAAGACTACAAACTATATCCTTTTAAATTTGTCTGAGTATGAACGTCCTGAACAGCACAGTTCCGATGTGGAATAATCCCACTTAAGGTCGAAAAAGGACTTCAAGGTATATTGGTGAAACGCTGCATGACAGACCGTGTATGCTCGAGTAAGTGTTTCGAGGATGAGACTCACTTTTTGCTGAATTGTCAGAGGTATGTTATTACAAGTCAAACATTAGGTACCATTCTGAACAATAACATTACAGGTGGAAAGCACCGACACCCCCGGATTCTTGGAATGGTGTCCTAGATGCTACGACGCAGGCACCAATGTGTTATCAAGGTGAAAACTGTAAAGATGTTAATCCTGTTGGGACCTGTCTTCCCCAGGTAAATGTGTTAAAAGTAAACTCAATGCCAAGTGTGTTTTTTTTTCAATTAGTTTTATTATACAAGATGAACCACACATCCAAGCCAACCGAAATCCATACTTTTAAGAAAACCCTCCCAAAAACAACAACAAAACAAAAACAACCAAAATCTAAGGACACATGTTTCTGCATTTACTTTTAAGTATTAAATCAAATTAATTTAAATGAACTGAAGCGCAGGTTATAAATTTGCATAAACTAACATTGATTCAACGTTGCGGTTGACAAAAATGCAACGATTACATCAACATGAACTCACCCTATTCACACATGTTAACATGTTTAAACATTTCTGTTCATTTTAAGGTATCAGAAAATTGTCTTTATTTAAATATTTACGCTCCCCTCAATACAACCGCTAACTCTCGGACAGCCGTCATGTTGTTTCTTCACGGTGGTGGGTTCGAGTTCTCAAGCGGCGGGGCAGACGTCTATAACGGAGAGATTTTGAGCAGCAAAGGTGGTGTGGTCCTGGTGACGATCAACTACAGACTAGGTATGTAGTCATTCTTGTTGTTGAAATTTTGTTTGTTATTGGGTACGGTGGACTACTTCATGAGTAAGAGAATCGTTCAGCTCATCCTTTGTCCATACAGTTGTCTAAGTGCCAGGGCCCAAGATCATTAAACTAAATCGGGAGATAAGTCTCAAATCTCAAGCATCTGATTGGCTAAACATGCAACTGGTCTGATCTCCAATCGTAGTTTTATGACCTTGGGCCCTGTATTGATCAGATTCATAGACGGTAAAAAGTAAGCCGTCTAGAATAATTCGTACCGTTTCAAATTTTGTAGTGGTTTAAAATTTGTGGATCGATCTTCGCACGAAATTTACGGATATAAAAACCCCACGAATATTATTGTTTTCACAGTATATGAGAAGATGTAAAGTGTTACTATTCTTGATAAAGATAAATGCACAGGTTATGTTTTATGTATGGTATTTTTACTTGTGCATACACATTATTAAAAGCCAGGGCAATGTCAATTGATTTATATTTAAAATATAAACGCAGATGGATCTATATTGAATCTTGAAGTTCTGTCTAAATAATAGAGACTACAGCTGAGAAATGTGGGGGTATGATTGATTATGTTGCAGGAGCATTCGGGTTCCTGGTGACAGGGAGCAACACTGGTGACGTCACGGGTAACTATGGTATTTTAGATCAAGTTCAAGCACTCAAATGGGTCCATGACAACATTGATAGTTTTGGAGGTGACAATACAAAGGTATGATTCTCAAATATTTACAGAAAACTTAAATTCTTGCAAAAGCTTTCCTGGTAGCTAATATATAAATATAGGTTTATCAGGTGTTAAAGAAGTTAGTTTTATAAAACAGATATCTTAAAACACATTTTTCGAAGGATAACAAGATATTGTTGTAGCCTAAATATCGTATTTTATGTTGGCATTTAAAATGCTGTCCTGTTGTTTAGTTTTTACGTTTGGATATAAATATAACTTTACGGAAGTTTTAGGTCTTTGTTTTAATTGAATTACATTTTGATTTTCGTAAATTTCTTTTTATTGATACAATGCCGATGGCAAAAGTGGAAGACCCGTAATACAAACCTTTTTTTCCGAATAAATACTCAAGCTTTAATAGTGATGCGGTACGAATCTAGTAACTTTTATGGGAGAAGATGTGTAAGCGGCCCGTATAGCTCATTTGGGAGAGCCCATCTTCTCCCCAAACAGTGACTAGATTCGTACCATTTCACGCGGACAGCAAATAGAGGTAACGGTATTCGCTCAGCTTTGTAGATTAAATAAAGCTCATGCATATTATCTTTTTTAAACTGAACTGATTATTAACTGGTATTTTTCTACTATTCCAAGATAAATTCTGCGTTTCACGAATTAGGCAACACATCAGGTCTAACAATAGTTTATTTCATAGAACGAGGCAGCAAAACAGTCATGTGCGGCTTCACATTTTTAGAAGTCTATATAGGAGAAAAGGTTTTTGATATGCATAAAACAAGGTCAGCGTTTGTTTTCTAGGTGACACTGTTTGGTCAAAGCGCAGGCGCAATGTCAACGGCTATCCTTACCACTTCCGGAACGACAGCTCCGCTTTTCCATAGGATAATTCTTGAAAGTCTACCATTTACGATCCCTCTGAAACCGTTGGACGTTGCTGTCAAGCAAGGAAAGGAATTCGCAGAAATTTTAAACTGTAATTCATGGAATATTACGTGTTTGCAATCCAGATCCGCGTCGGAGATCGCCGCCGCACAAGGTGTTTATTTCCAACAAGCATTATTTAGTGATAGCTATCTTCGCAAGTTTTTGCCCTGGACACCACATATTGATGGTGAAATTATAAAGCAAGACCTGATTGATGCTTATAGAACGGGCTCATTCTACCCAAAACCAGCTATAATGGGGACGACTTCAGAAGAAGGTCAAATGTATATATACTTTGGTTTTGGCGCGCCTATGTCAGCACTCGAATATAGGATGCTTTTGTTTGGTGTACGGCCGTCTCAGTCAGGAACTGCGTACAACATGTACAAACCAGAAAACCGGTCCGACGCTCGGCACAGCCTCGCTGACCTCACGACTGATTTTGTATTCTATTGTCCGACACGAGCAGTGGCAAGAACACTATCACAGTATGTTCCTGTATATTCATATATATTTGACAATAACATTTCCTTACCGGGTATCTGGAATAACGTTAAACACTGCGAGGGTAGGGTATGCCATGGATCTGATATCCCTTATATATTTCAATCAGCCAGAAAGGAACCGTGGGTGTTCAGCAATGAAGAATTTAAACTTTCAGATTCAATGATATTTTATTGGACTAATTTTGCCAAAACGGGTAACCCGAACAGCTATCAACAGTACCGGATGTCGAGTCACCGGTTTGAGCCCCCTATTTGGCCGGCTTACC
The DNA here is from genome assembly GCA_038501625.1 of Corbicula japonica. NCBI lineage: Eukaryota > Metazoa > Mollusca > Bivalvia > Venerida > Cyrenidae > Corbicula > Corbicula japonica. Next base: position 420,539 of record JAZAYU010000047.1, read on the forward strand.
AGCAAAATGGATACTTCCCAGAGATGTCTTTAATGTTTCAACAACAAGGAAACTTTATAGTTCAAGGTTACAAATCGGAAAAATGTGATTTTTGGGATAGTGGTGAATATAGAGCTAAAAAATAACATATTTTATCAAAGATTATAAATCTGATTTTTTAACTATGTAATCTTAATAATAAGTTGATATATATTGTTAAAACAACATTTCTTCCTGAAAGATAAGCAAGAAAAGGTACCTTCGGAGAGTTGACCTCAATCCTTGGAATCACGTCATAAAGTGATGCAAACTACATTGCTTATTATACAATCGCGATGAAAATAACGTTATATTGTCAACATCCGCAACACGATCATTTTTTATTACGTTAACGTAATAGAAAATCGTATACTAAGTTCTTTCAAAATATAGTTACACATAGAATGTAAAAAAAACAACAAACGAAGACATCTTTTCCTGCGACGTGACCCAAATGCGCTTACTGAATGGATTATGATAACGACTGTACAATTATCATTTTAGCAATGATCCATTCTAGTAAGAAGCTAGATGCTGGGTTACTACAATTCATGCAAAATAATTAAAATCAAGAGTTCAGTTTCAATTAAAATTTTAATATCGGAAACCATTTTTTCATGTAGAAAAATACGGCAGACAAGAGATATTACTGTAGATCGATTGTTAAATAAAGACCAAGTTAAATATGTATGTTCTTATTTTTTGTTGTGCGATTGATGATATTTGCAAGCAAAAGAGGTATACAAGTAAAAAATTGCTGCTAATGCAGCAAAAGGAGTACACGGCCTATAAAGCGAGCTGTTTGTGTCAAACCATTCCATTTAACTACTTGTAAACCTGTTTGAAATGTGTATTATGCCTATTTGATTATTTGGTTGTTTTAGCCATCGTTATCTTACTTGGACAGGGGAAATGAGAAAATCAGGGAAACTACTCAGCGCATATATCGTGGGTGGGTTGAGCGCAACACGGTTGTAAGTCACTTTTTTAAAAAGTTTTCAGTATTAACAAAAAACTAATTTGTGATTCTCATATTTGAATGTTTATTCTTTTCTGTTTATATGCATATAAACTTATAAAGAAGAAATGTTAAAAAATAATTTCCAAAAAAAGATATTTATAAATATATGACTTACAACCGTTTTCCACTTAAAATTTGACATAAATGAGAAGAATGATTTTTTTATTGCAAAAGAGATCTTTGAATACAACTATGTATTCAAAACATTCTGGTTTAAAGCCATTCATAGTTCATGGTAACTGGTAAGGGTACATCTGTTAATGAAACCCCAGTTATGACAATTTGAATTCATGCTTATATTTTATATTTTATAAATTATGTACATATAAAGACTGAGTTACATCTCTATTCCACTTACAACTCATCCCAGGTAAGTCAATGCCTTTTTGTGCAACATGGTTTTAATTTGAGTTACAACCGTATTGCACAAAAAATTTATTCAGTATGAGATTTAGCCTTAGGACTTATTTGCAATATTTAGTGTGTTTTTTTTTTCAAAAACATTTTTCTTTAATCATATTATGTACAATGTATTAATATAAAATGAGCCATATTATGCAAAAAAAGTCATTTTTCAAAAAAGTGGAGTTACAACCCTATTGCGCTCAACCCACGATTACTGTTTATTCTAATCAGGGTCGAACTATGATTTTACTTTTTGGGCTACGTTTGCCTTAATCGTAAAATCATTCTAAAGAGACATCACACGCGCGATCAAGAGCGATTTGAACACTGGGACCGCGGAGGAGATGATTTTGGCTGCATAACAGTGGCATGTCGATATGAAAAAGTTACTTATTTATAATACAATTATATGTAATCATTTGGTAAATAAAACGGTTAAATCATTAGTATACTGAAATACTGCAAGCAATAATAGGATCCCAGTTCATAAATTTGACATCGATTCTCTTTATAATATATTAACCTAATAATAATTTTACATAAATATGAAAACAAAAAATGGATCAGTAATAATGTTTCATCCATACTTATTGAATGTTTTTAGGGGCGGATCAAGAGTCGTTGTTTTGTTTGTTCTAGCTGTTGTTGTTTGTTTTTTTTGTTGTTTTTTTGTTGTTGTTGTTGTTGTTGTCGTTGTTTGTTTTTGTTTTTTGTTGTGTTTTTTTTTTTGGGGGGGGGGGGGGGGGGGGTTCGGGGTGGGATCGAACCCCGTTTGATGCAGAATTATTTAAATTTCACGGAGATGTTGCTATTTTTGGAAATTATCATGTAATTATCATAAGACTACCCCAACGAACCCCTTTCTGAAAATCTAGCCTCCGACCCTGTTCTTTGAATACGACATTGTTTTCCATATTCTGTGTAGCGCTAAATATTCCATACATTTAACTGGTATTACCTCCTTACTCAACCGTGGCTTTAATACCCTGAGGAAATCCCGCAACATATCGCCATTTCCTGGATGTTGACACTTGACTTTTATGTATTAGACAAACCGACAACGATTTTCATACAAAAACGAAGACCTGATGGTAGGAGTATATTGTTAATGGCATTGCATAGGCGCCCAAGTACCCTTATGTTTGAGCCGTGACCGCCGGGGTTAGCGGTCTCTGCTCCTGTGGTCACAGCTCCTATGCACCTACATCACCTACCTTCCTATTCTTGAAATTGCTAAAACAGTGTAGCGGTGATCTATCCATGTTAATTCATTTCGGCTTATAACAACAGCAATCTACATCATGCTTTACCTCTTTTGTCTGTACCCTTCCCTTCTAAGGCATGGGCCTTTCTGTCATCAAGTTGAGTAGTTGTACAGTTTGGACACAAATAGCGTAGGTTTGAATCTAAAGTGGAATATAATCAGCAAGATGCGAAGTAACATAACTTTGAAAGGCTGTGCGATTTTAAAGAAATTTGATGAGGAGAAGGTGCTCCTAATGCCATTTACTTAAGAAGGAAATCAGTTCTCTGATGCGGTGCCTGTTTACATAAAATTTGCCCTTGTTCACATTAGCAAAACGAAACCACAATACCAAATTTCAACAGAAATCGATACAATGCTTGATGCATCATTTGCATTTAATTTACATGTAGATACAAATTTAGGCCTATGATTATTAGTAAGTACAATGATTTGTGCATTTAATGATTGGTGCTTCATTTGCATTTAATTAAGTTGCAAATTTAAGCCCATACCTGTTAGTTATCACAATGCTTTGTTCCAATTCGCATATTGAAAAGTAAACTAAAACTACTATTATTGCGAAAGTAAAATACTTATTTAATATGAGAAATGTATCAAACCGATTGACAGTCACTAATATTGATTATCCGACAGATGTCGAAACTGGTACAAAAAGCTATAAATAGATTGGCCAAAACATGATCTATAGCTTAAGAGAACCATCGTCTGGATCCACTTTTATTCGAATGTGACAACCATAAATGGTTACAGACCACTTATTAATGTTGATCCGGCATGTAAACACTTTTACAGAAAGTCAGAATTGATTGAGAACAATGGAAATTGAAAGGTAAAAAAGAAAATGATGTTGGGAAAATATATGATTTGAGTAGTAAGCCGGAAAAAATCGTAAAATTGTATACTTTCACATTCCGTGATTAAATTAGTAGCACGTATTTTGACAGATTGTAGACAAAAGTTCCGCGACTTGGGCTAAAATGCCAAAAACGTTTACCGTTTATGCTATGATAAGAGTCGGATTTTAATAATTATTTAAGTTGTTTCTTAATATAAGATTTTAAAGGCTTGACCAAATAGCAAATTCGAAATTTGATGAATTGCTAAAGTGTGAGTCTATATGATTTGATTTAGTGGTCTATAGCCTAAACAGTCACGTGCTCCTCCATGTAACATCTCAATTCGTTATATCAATATACACGGCCTTGTGAGGCCGTGTAATAATAGAAAAAAATAAAATTAAAAAACTTGTTTATTTTGCCGTTTTATATTTATTATAATTTCAATATGGTGTTTTTAATGAAACTTTTCTTGCTTTTGTTTTGTTTGTTGTTTTGACTGTAGGAAAAGTAAAAATAAAAACTAACAATAACACTTAAAACACGGAAAAAAGATTTCTTCCCAAATACATGTAAAGCCACTGTTTTTCACCAATGATTAGCATTTATCGGCAATGTTCGCCTGCATGTGCTTGTAAAATCGATACTATGTAGAGAATTGTGTCCTTAAATAGATAAATGTTCTATAATTATGAAGTCACATGTAAGGATGGGCTTGGGCTGGCATTTAAATCAACAACCATTGAATTTTAACACTTATAACTTTAATTCAGTGTTATCAGATGATAACTAAACTCGTAGGTATTTATTATATCATTCTACATATAGATTTGATGCAATTATGACCATAATGATGGAAGGACTTCAGTTTCAAATTAAACCGCTATGTAAATATTTCAGAAGTTTACTAACTATAACGATGTTGTCGTCAGATGACTCAGATGTCAAGACCGAAGTGCCATTTTGTATTTCGCGCCGCACTTATACAGGCAGCGAAACTGAAATCCTCCAATCAAAATAACGGTATCCCTGAAATCTACCAATGATCTACGAGGAGTTTTCCCAAATATTATTTCCGGATCTCAAAGATCGGCCATATTGAAATCCACAACAAAATCCAAACGGACAAAAACATGAAATTCAAAGGATGTACCAAAGAGACTGGTAGATTTCAGGACTACACAATAAGAATTCAATATGCATTAAGTAAATATTCAAGGATTATGATAAATCTCACTATAATAATTATGGATTTTAACTTGAAAGTCACAAAATGGCGGATTTCAAATAATGGCGCCACGAAAACTTCTGCTAAGAGTGAAATCCAAAATAGTCACTGGAATTTTACTGTCAAAGGTGAGAGTTTATGAAAGTTATGATTATATTTCAATATATTTATGCTTAAAGTTTGTCCTTATGACCATTAGCAGGAATTTCAACAGGTTAGTAATATGTTTTCTTTAAAAGTCCAAATTCAGTCCATGGATTTCAGGATTTCTCCAGGATTTCAAGTAAGTCTATTATTTACATTGTAGATTAAGGTTCAGAAGAACAATAAAAAAGGTCATACCCTTACACACCCCCTCCCTAAGTCTTTAGACTGATTAACAAATAGATTACCATAATTACTCATGTATTGACCGCAAGTCTAAGATGAGTGCAGACTTAATAATAATATCAAAGACAGTTTTCACCATTTATGAATAATAACACTTCATAAATAACATGAAGCTGATAACATTTAACACATCCCAAATATGCGAACAATGTAAGAATTTACATTAAGCGGCCTATACACAAGTGATGATGGTACTCACAGATTCTGCGGATTTTACACCGAGATACAGATAAAATGTTGATTGAGATGATTCTATCACGAGTATCATAATATAATATCATAATTCATATAACTGTGTGATTCCTGTTCCAATGCTTCTTAACATTTACAGGCGTAGTGGTACATCTTTAATTTGATTCAGGAGAAAGTCCAGTGTTGTGTCACGCCCAGCCTCACTAGCTTGCAAAACCTTGAGAATGTCACCATTTCCACTATGCCCAGTGGCTAGAGACTTCAGTGTGAAGAATGTTTGAAGTTGAAGTGGACGAGGAAAGTGTTCTTTTGGAAGTTTAGTACCAGGTAACATCATGAAGTTATACCTTGCCGTGACCTCGTGTATCGGTGTTTGAGGAAAGCCATCCGCTCCCACATCAAGAGTTAGAGCTGTATACATGAAGGCTTGGTATTTCTTATCACCATCCCAGGTATTCCACTCTGGAGGTGGCCAAGTAACTGAGTTCTTGGAACCTTGAATTACAACAGGATCAGTCCACTGTCGTTTAGCTGGGATACCAAGTGGGTAGAGGCCATGGGACAGCAAACCAAGGGCAGAACTCTTGAGTGTGGAACAGGAAGTGGTACTTGAGGAGGATGAAGAAGGAATTCTAGACGATGACGATGACTCAGGTTCATCAGTGAGGGTAGGTGTTGGCAGAGCTGGACAAATGCTGTTGCCACTGTTTTGGCTTCCTGGTCTGGCAATGCTACAGCCTCAGTATATTTAGTGAATACATCAGTTATCACTAGTATGTACTTGTTACCTTTTAAAGTGGTGGGTAAAGGACCTAATATGTCCATTTGTACTTTTTCTAACATTGCACCACAGGTGACCTCACCAAGGGGGGCATGCGAAGGTTTTGCTGGCTTTTTAGATGCACATGTCATGCACTGTTCACAGTACTTTTTGACATCTTTGGTCATTCCGGGACAAAAGAAATTTTGCTGTAGACGACTCAAAACCTTATTTGCACCTAAATGTCCGGCTGTGGGAATGTTATGATAGTAGAACAATATATCATTTCTTTTAACTTTGGGGACCACAAGCTGAACTATATCATTTTCTGTTTCAGATGACCATCTTCGGTGTAAGATACCCCGATGAACCTCCAGTCGGTCCCATTGGTTTAATATCATCTTAGTAACTGGCGAAAACCTAGATGGTTGATTCCAACCTGGCTTGTTACCAGTTTCCACAGCAACGACGATTGGAGCAATGTCACTATCCGTTAATTGGTCGTGCCGAAGGTCAGTTGTTGTCCAGCCATCCAGCAGTACAGTACGGTGTAGACTACCGGGTGCTGATGGGTCTTGTTGTGATCTGGTGACCACACACACCACTGCTGAGGAATTTTTGATTTCTTGATTCTCACTTGTAGTTGTTTCTGTTCTACATTCTAGCTCTTGGTTTCGCTTTTCATGTCTCTCACACACTTTGCATGGGTGACGACTGAGTGCATCAGCATTAGTGTGTAAGCGGCCTGGGCGATGAGTTATTGTGAGGTTGTAGGTATCTATGAATTGTAGCCAACGAGCCATTTGACCGCAAGGATCTTTCAGTCTTCTTAGCCAAGAAACCGCGGCATTGTCAGTCCTGAGGAAAACTTGTTGGCCATAAAGATAATGATGGAAATGTTTAAGAGCTGTAACCACAGCTAATAACTCTTTTCTGGTAACACAATATTTAACTTCAGGTGCGGATAGAGTTTTACTCATATAGGCAATAACGCGTTCAGTACCATTTTGCACTTGCCCAAGAATGGCACCACAGGCATAGTGTGAGCAGTCAGTGTCAAGATAAAATGGTAGATCACTTCTTGGATACGCCAAAATAGGGGCAGTTGTCAATGATGTTTTTAAAGACTGAAAGGCCTGTTCATGTTCATTTGCCCAAACAAATTTGTTACTTTTACTGCATAACTTATACAGAGGCTTTGCAAGGTTACTGAATTGGTCAACAAATCTCATGTAATATGCTGCTAAACCTAAGAAAGACTTCAGTTCTTTTGCATTTCTTGGAGTCGGCCAGTCTCGGACAGCTTCTATTTTCTGAGGGTCAGTTTCAACTCCATTTTCAGAAACAACATGACCTAATACTTTTACTGTCTTTTGGAAAAATGTGCATTTCTTTGGCTTTAATTTCAGATTAGCGGCACGAAGACGTTGGAAGACCTGCTCTAGTTTAACCAGTCCTTTATCAATGGTTGTACATGGCACAATAATGTCATCCATGTAAATAAGAATGTCACGCCATTGCATTCCACGGAACACTTCATTCATCAACCTACTAAACTCTGACGGGGCGCTTACCAAACCATACGGAAGTCGGAGGTATTGATAAAGTCCCATTGTGGTGGCTATAGCCGTGTAAGGGCGGTCTTCTTTAGCTATCGGAAGTTGCATGAACCCCTGGTTTAAGTCCATGCATGAGAAGAAAGAATATCCTCCAAGGACATCAAGGCATTCATCAATCTTTGGCAAAGGAAAGCTGTCCTTGCGAATTTTCGATAGTCAACAGCAAACCTGGTGGTACCATCTGGTTTGGTCAGGAGAAGAACTGGGCTACTCCACTCACTTATACTAGGCTCTATAATATTGTTCTTTAACATTTTTTCTATCTCAGACCGCTCAATTTCACGCTTAACTAAAGGGAGTCTGCGCGGTGCCTGTTTAATAGGTTTAGCACCTTGTACATCAATATGATGCTCAAGTATATTAGTACATCCTAAGTCATCATTAGATTTGGCAAAAACATCTTGAAATTGAGTTAATAACTTTGCAAGAGACGCTTGCTCTATTTCAGAAAGATGGACTGTACTTCGGTTATAAAGTTCGGTAAGATAGTCAGGCAAGCCCTCGGACTGTTGGACTGGCAATTGACATGTTTCAGTGCTCCCATTTATCGCAGCACGACATTTGCTCTGCTTATCAAATATAGTTAGATCACCAAATGATTCACAAGTCCCTATCACACTTGTTGTAGTCAGCACGTCTGACTCATCCTGACAGTTAATGACATTGAGATTTATCTCTTCCAGGTCATTGGTTGAGATTCCTTCTACTAAATGAACAGAGTTTTGAATGCATGAACTAACTGGCTGAAAATGGATCACTTTTGACATGAAATCTTTATTTGGAATGTTCACAGGTACCCATATTGAAGCATGTGGTGGAATTGTTACTGATTCTTTAACAGTAACTTTGCAAACCTTGCAGGGAGAAGTTGAGCTTCCATTCCAGAGCTGGACATCGCCCTCAAGTGTTCGCAAAACTTGATTTTGTAAGTCAATAGCTTGTACATGTGCTAATAGAAAATCTTGACCCAAAATACCATCAGGCAACATGTCACACACAATGAATGCTTGTTCATAAACTGATGCAGCCATTTCAAAGTTAAAAATTGATTTGCCATACACATTTTAATGCTGTTACCATTAACATCTTGTACCGAGTGTTTAACATGTGTTATAAGTGGTCTGTGTTGTTCAGGAATTTTAACATATTGGCGGTGAGATAACAGACAAGTGGTTGCACCAGTATCAATCAAGAACTTGGTTAATACCCCATTTAATTTTGAACCTATATATAACCCATTGTCCCACCCAGTTCCTACATTACTTATTTGATTATTTGTTTCGCAAGGCCTTGATTTGATATCCGTGGGCCCCAGGCCTAAAGAACCAACGGGTTGGCGTTTTCCTGACCACCTTGATAATTACTGCTTAAAGGGGCATTCCCAACTCCAGATGTTAAAGGCTGACCATGCAGGGTTGATGTAGCAGTTTGCCTTTGGTTAAGGGTATTCTTGAATGGGCAGTCTCGTATGAGGTGGTCAGAAGCTTGACAACCATAACAAACCCTCGGTGGCTTGTTAGCTCTGCCTGTTTCTAATTGCTCTATTCTAGAGGATAAGCGCTGAATCTCGCTCAGAAGGTCAGTTCTGGGCTTCATTGGAGGGGTTTTATTACTTTGATTTTGGTTTGTAACCATTCGTACTTGGCTTTGGTCTTTTCCCATTATGCCCTCGTACGTTTGTACAAGGCTAACGGCTTGGCCAATAGTGCGATAGTCATTTACAATACACTGGTATTGCAAATCTGCCGTGAGTGTGCTATAGAATTGCTCTAACGCCATTCGCTCTTGAGCTATGAAGTCAAGATCAGCATATGCTTTCCTTGCCAAATTGATGAGCGAATCACCGAAAGATGCTAAGGTTTCACCAGGCTGCCTTCGCCTTGCTTTAAGACTGGAAACCCACACCGGCTGCTTCGTATTGTCCATATATCGCCCTTTTAGGGCTTCTACAAGTGCTCTGTATGAATTCTTGATTTCAGGGGGCAACCTTGATACAAACATGTGTGCTGGTCCACTCATTCTTGATCTTAAAGCTAAGTTCATGGATCAAAGGTCCCAATTTCCTAGTTCAGCACTAATCTCAAAGTGATCCAAGAACTCTTCAAAACTATCGTCCCCATTGAAATAATTCACTTTAAGTTGAATTCCACGACTTGGTCTAGTCACGGAGTTTGCATTGGCATTGGCTGTATCTATAGATACTCCCAGATAATGGCGCCGCCTGAATCTCCTTGTTCTTGGAGGACTTCGGTCTTCTCTATGTCGAAACTCATCATCAGTGTTGTACTCCGTGCTTTCATCAGCTGGTCTCTCTGTGACATCATCTGAGATAAGAGGTGGAGGCTCATCACCCCTTCCATCATCATTAGAAGGTCCTGGCAAGTTAAATTCAACCTCAGAATCTGATGAATCTGCCATTCTTTTAAGCAAATCTTTGTTTTATATTTTAAACCACAGTGATGATTGTTATGTTTGTTTGTTTTTTTTATGTTATTGTAATATTCTGTTCTGTTCTATTCACTAATATATTTACAAATTGAATAAATGAACTGCTGTATACTGTTTATTTTTCTTTTATGTTTGTTTGTGTTGAAAAATTCAGGGTTTATCTAAACTGGTAATGCACAAGTCTTACTGAGTTAGGTGGATGGATGGTTCGTACTGTAGGATAGTGAACGTTTTAGACTATCCCAACACTTCTGACGCCATTGTAAGGATGGGCTTGGGCTGGCATTTAAATCAACAACCATTGAATTTTAACACTTATAACTTTAATTCAGTGTTATCAGATGATAACTAAACTCGTAGGTATTTATTATATCATTCTACATATAGATTTGGTGCAATTATGACCATAATGATGGAAGGACTTCAGTTTCAAATTGAACCGCTATGTAAATATTTCAGAAGTTTACTAACTATAACGATGTTGTCGTCAGATGACTCAGATGTCAAGACCGAAGTGCCATTTTGTATTTCGCGCCGCACTTATATAGGCAGCCAAACTGAAATCCTCCAATCAAAATAACGGTATCCCTGAAATCTACCAATGATCTACGAGGAGTTTTCCCAAATATTATTTCCGGATTTCAAAGATCGGCCATATTGAAATCCAGAACAAAATCCAAACGGACAAAAACATGAAATTCAAAGGATTTACCAAAGAGACTGGTAGATTTCAGGACTACACAATAAGAATTCAATATGCATTAAGTAAATATTCAAGGATTATGATAAATCTCACTATAATAATTATGGATTTTAACTTGAAAGTCACAAATTGGCGGATTTCAAATAATGGCGCCACGAAAACTTCTGCTAAGAGTGAAATCCAAAATAGTCACTGGAATTTTACTGTCAAAGGTGAGAGTTTATGAAAGTTATGATTATATTTCAATATATTTATGCTTAAAGTTTGTCCTTATGACCATTAGCAGGAATTTCAACAGGTTAGTAATATGTTTTCTTTAAAAGTCCAAATTCAGTCCATGGATTTCAGGATTTCTCCAGGATTTCAAGTAAGTCTATTATTTACATTGTAGATTAAGGTTCAGAAGAACAATAAAAAGGGTCATACCCTTACACACAAGTAAAAAAAGGTATATAACGGCCCCTATTGAAGAAGTGTTTTAAACATCGCTGAGAAGTATTTTCATATTTCATGTGAAAAACTATGTACATATTTTACATACTACTTATTAGTATGTAATTATCGGATCCTACATTTCCATAACACTTTTAGATAGAAAATTATACTTCATTTAGTAATTATTATTTGGAATGTAAACAGAAACCTTCAAGTTATGTCATATATTTGCTGCATACCTTGTAAATGATAGTGCCTCTAGCTGGGAGCGAACCCGCACCGTCACGACAGCGCCTAGCCCTGCAATTCCTGCGACGCAACCAATTGAGCTAACCGGGACAACCCCAAAAAAGGTTGATCGGATAGCCCTGATTACGTAACAATCACTGCATGACATCGGTAAGTCCTACTTCTAAACAAATATGGATATAAAATTATAAGTACAGTCACTTGGAGAATGCTATTTTTGTGCATTAAATTTTCTAATGTTGTGTAATAAATAAGCTTCTTATACAGTGTTGACCTTGTTATGAACTGTCTTTCTGTGGCAGTCATTGTTCACAACAGTTGAAGTGCAGAACCCTCGCTATATATTTCTCTTTAATTTTGAATTTTGTATGAGTTATGTGCTCTATAAATGATACATCATGTTAAAAGAAGCTTTGAAGTCATAATAAAAGACTGACTTTTCTGATATTAGGATCTCAAACACCCCATCCACTTCAGGCTCCAATGTTATAAAACTAAGAATTAAAACCATTCTCAAATCTTAATAATCTTCTAGCCAGGTATTCAACGACAAATGATACTATCTTACTTTAATCTTGTCTTCAGCTGGTTCAAAGCTATGATCGTGCTCAGTAACACCGATGTTGAATGGTCAGAATGTAAAAAATCAATATATGCATATCAGGAATCGCCACACTCACAAAACACAGCCTCCCAACGCAGCGAAAAAGAAGGGAGGAAGAGAGAGAGCGCATGTTTTATATAAGTAAGTCAATTCAAATAGGACGCCACAAACAATTAACGAAGAAGAGAACCTTTGGGGATACCGCCTTGGAACGGTCAGTGGCAAAACAAATTGCCACTGGGGGTTTAAACCAGGTTCTAGGGTGCACCAACCTCACATTTGCCCCAACAGGTTCTCGTATCACAAAACAAGTACAAGTTGTCTTGGTGAAATAACTCCAACCCACCCATCGGCTCAACAATGATGCATGCAAAAGCACACAAACATATAAAACATAAGAAGCTAATAGCATTGCAAAGCCAAAGGGTGGGTACTCAATGATCTTACCGAGACCAGAGCACCTGGAGCAAAATCAGCAAGAACACGATGACAGGGATAAAAGAAACAAATCGAGTTTCTAGGTTCTTTTAAGAAAAGATTTGCCCATAAACCTTCATAAACTCTTAAACCCCTGCCACCGTCGTGCAACCAAAGAGGTAAGCATAATGATCAACTGTAGATGGGTTAATCACCAGGCCTGCAGAGCGCTGTAGAATATCATGTTGGTAACCTTTCTTTTTAAATTTACAGATGGTTTTTACGAATAACTGGGAGAAATTAACATTGCCTTTGATCTTCTTAAGTTTATAAATTAAATCTCCATAAAAACTGGCTGTGAAATACCTTGTTGCATTAGTGATTTTAAACTGCACCTGTATTTATGAATTAGCTCTGGGTATCGGCGATAAAACTTGCAAAAGGTTTTCCTATATTTGTGGTACCGATAACCTTGTTTTAATAATTTTTCTGTAATGCAAAGATTACGTTCATTGAAATCATTCACATCGTTGCAAGCTCTTGAAAAGCGAACAAGCTGTGAGATATAAACCCCGTAAGATGTTGCACGAGGAACATCGCCGTCTAAAAACGGAAAATTTACTATATTAAAATTAAAATCATCTCTTTTATCATATATTTTAGTAGTAACGTAACCATTTTCAATGGACAGATTTAGATCAAGAAAGTTTGTTTGCTTTTCTGAAGTATTCGCTTTATTCAGCTGTAGTTCTTTAGGATAAATCTTATTAACCAGTGATGGAAAGTGGTTATTATCTATATTTAATAAATCATCAAGGTACCTAGAGGTGTTGTTAAAAGCTGTAATAATATCATATTGATGTTCGGTAGAAAGAGATAACATAAAGTCTCTTTCATAACAGTATAAAAACAGTTCAGCAACAAGGGGTGCACAATTAGTACCCATTGGAATGCCTATGACTTGTTTATAAATGGAGGTACCAAATCTCAAATAAATATTATCCAATAGAAATGAGAGCGCCTGGATAAGGTCTTGACAGGTCCATGAAGTATAATTATCATAAGAACCATCTGTAAAAAATGCTCTATGTTCATTACAAGCGATAAATGTTTTATTTTCTCTAGCAAAAGTTTATTCAATGAGACTGGTAAGCTTGTCTTTTATTAAATTATGAGGAAGAGAAGTATATAAAGTTGAAAAATCATAAGTAGACAAACAGAACGCCTGAAAATTATTTGATTTAAGCTTCTTCAAAACGTCATTTGAATTTTTTATAGACCAAAACAAATTTTTGCCAGTAGTTTCAAAAACTTTTTCGCAATACCTAATTACATGTTCTTTTATAGCTGTAAGACAAGATGTTAAGAGCACGGATAATTTAGTTGTTGTACAAGAACTAGAGTTTGCAATAAATCTTGCTTTGTACGGTGTTTTGTGCATTTTAGGCAACCAATACATAGTTGGTACTTTGTCTTGTTTCGGCTCAACACTGATTCTAAATTTTGTAATTTGTAGAGTGTGTGCAGTAACAATATCACTCTCAGATGAAGAAGTCAATGTATAAGCATTAGTGCTATTAAGCTCTTCAGTTTGAACATTAATATAGTGTATACGTCACACTATAATTACATTATTAGAAGCCTTATCAGCAGGTGTTAAAACAAATCTGTTGTGAAAATCTTGAATACCCTTTTTCAAATGACGAAAGTTTAAACGAGGTCGAGGTGGTAATAAAGCTATGTTTCTTTTATAGAAGGATATAAGAGTGTCAATTATTTTGAATATTTGTTTTTTCCAGTTTGAAAGAGCATTAGGCTCCGCATGTTCTCGTTTACACCATCTATTGCAAAAAGAGTTTAAAGACTCTGCAATTTCTGCACGACAGGTATTAACGTCGATGTCCGAAGGAATTCTATATTTCAGACCTTTAGAAATTAAATTGCGGATTCTAAAGTCTTTGATAACATTAAGATCCCCTGTTACGATGTGACCGGCAGGATGATAGCAAAATTTTGAATCAGAACAGTCTCATGATATTGGCGTATTCTCAACAATTTGTAAATCCGAGGTAATTTTGTTGTAATTGAAAATTGTGTTTCTAATTGGTTTGTTGTATTTATAACAAACGATGGGTGTTTCAGTATTCTTGAAATAATTAGGTACAGCCGATTCTTATAGAGCTGTTGACGCTTTGCCTGTTTAAATATGGATATATATCTCAGATATCTATCAGATAGTTCAAAGTATTTTCATAAATATATTCTCGATTGTATTCCATGACAACCCATCTTCGATTAATTGTATGTCTTGTATGTCGTGCTACTTTATATTTATATACATGTAAGTTGATACTTATTCTGACCAGAACAAAATGTTGTTTTTTTTATTTTATTTATCTTAAGTTAATTCCACATCTTCTACGATAACGTTGCTGTTACTCTTTCTGAATATAACGTACTCATCCCCTGACTTATACAGGTGCAGATCCCCAGTCATCGCCAGTAACGACTTTCTCAGTTTTGCCATGGCAATATGCTCCTGCAAAAAGTACTGACTGTTAATTTATATCATTCTATATCTAAACAAATGTTAGGCATCCGTGTGATCACTTATTTTATACCCTGTAATTGTAGATTAGTTAATTAATGCATTACCTCGTGTTATCTTGACGAATTGTTAAATATAAATAATAAAAATTTTGCAACACTTGTAAAGCAATTTTACCCCTAATGCGTTTGCTGATGGAATCTTTAATTCGCATCTTTTTCGCGTTTCTATTAATTGTAACAATGTTAAAAATTTCAGCTGAACATTTACATTTAAAACATACTTCTTTGGATTTTTAGTTTTCTTACTTTGCAAATTGCATCCTAAGGGTGTTATTCTCTGCCCAAAGATAAGAAATGACTGCAATAACTGGGCTGGTTAAAACACATAAACATGTCTGTCTCTACGACACCATAGGCGTCGGGGGATGTTCATCAAATTTAAAACCTACTTATAATTGTAAAGTTTCTTACTTTTGCAGCTTGCATCCTAAGGGTGTTATTCTCTGCCCTAAGATCAGCAATGATCTTACTGTTTTCTGTTGTTAGTGATATTATGTTCGATTGTGAATCTGAAATGAGATAAAAGGTGCATGTGTTTTAATTTGCTTAACATTTTAGTGTACAGTGGAATTCAAAGGCAATAATTTCCGATTCGATCTGCGAGCCTTAACGAAATCTTGGATCAAGCTGTGGAAAGATTCACATAAAAATTTCATTCGTTTTAAAAAGGATGCATGGACAAATACGTCTGCGTTCATTTTGGATTATGAAGAAGCTGAACATGCTGATTCGACTTCAAGTTAATTTACTTAACAAATAAACTTTGAAAGAGAAACTAGTAAAATGTTTCAATCCCATGGCAAGTTTGAACATTTACGCCCGCTTACATTCGATCTCTTCATCGGGACTCTCGCACAAATTGCGAATAAGTTATTCTGCATTTATCGGCGTGGGCAGTAATATGCATTTCTATTACTGCCCATGAACAGACTCAATCAAACCGAGCCTGCAATACTTTTATTTTGTCGTGTTCAGTGACTTTCAAAGTTCCCTTTTCATATTTTCTCTACTTTTTGGCTGTGTCGGTAGGCTGTGTCTTCTGGCTGTGGCCATACTTTACTTTTTACAATATTTCGAGGCAATCAACCAAACGAACTTTTACAATGTTTGTTAAATTCAAACTCATTTAATCATTGTCAAGTAAAGAGGTATGTCGTTTTTTGTCATATACACAAAAATAATGGACTACTTATGAAAATTAAACTAATAAAGAAAGTGAAAATGGAATATGATTAATTTATAAAATGAACATGTTATTTTTTGTTTATTTTTTGTTCTGCTTAAAGATAAAACTTACACTACAAACCAGAATACGAACATGTATAACACGTTTGTAATGTAACATAAAAACGCGTAAACAATTAAATGTATTTTAGTCATGCGCTATCTACTCTTCGAACTAAAACGGCTGTAAAATGAACTCTCAGAAATACATTACAAATGTTTTCCGCTTACCTGACATTTCCGGTGCTCGACTGTCGGTAGTGTCGTTCCGGTTTATGACCGATGGCGAGAGCACAAACTTCCCGTGTACTTTATTCCGATCCTGGATCTAAAAAAATATAGTATTCAAAATATAAAATTCGTAGAGTTTCCAACGAGGCTCTGTAAAATAGAAAAATATAACACGTTTTATAGACTCTGCCGTTAGCATTATTCTTATTCTTCTTGTTCTTGTTCTTCTTGTTCTTGTTCTTGTTCTTCTTCTTCTTCTTCTTCTTCTTTTTATTATTATTATTATAATTATTATTATTATTATTATTATTACTCGTACATCAACATATGACATTTTTACAGCCTCAGCGTACGTTGATGATTTGTTGAATATATAAAAAATGGCCACTTTCTATACTTGTTCGGGAAAATTTACTTAAATAAAATCCAGCTTAATAAAGAAAATACCGCAAATCAGAAAAGCAAACGAAATTTCCTGAGTAAATTTTTTTCTATTGATGAATGAGATGTTTGTGAAAAGAGATGATTTTGATATAAACACTTAAGTAGCCTATTTTTATAGTGATGTCCTGCGTGAAATATCTTTAATTGGAAAAGAGAGCATGTGTTTATAAGAATATCAATTTCAGCTGAAAAAGGTTCAAATTTCCGTAGTTCAGAAATTAAAGCCCCAGCCCTAAACTTAAGTAAGAATATACTATTGAAAAATCATATTTGTCCATATAGATTTCAATATATAAACTCTCTAACAGAACACAAAAGGTCCGATCGAATTCTTTCTTATAGACGGGATTTTCAATGATAATGTTAAATTATTGTTAACGACCTTTTAAGAAGCTAAATAATTATAATGGAGCTATATTTAGCATCTATTTTTGACGAAGCGACCACTTCATGCGCGATCTCGATTTCTGTAACGTTTCGGAAATCCTACTTTCGCTTTTAGTAGCGCGGACCAAATTTATTTTAGTAAATTAAAATTTTATTAGCCAGAACTAATGCTGCAAATTTGTGCCTATAGTTCCAAATACATGTAATATTTCATACAAGAGCGGGTTGAATTGAAGTAATGCCGCTTTAAAGTGCTCCATTGTTTATATAAAGGAACCCAAAACAAGCACGATGAATGGCAGAAGAGACGACTTCAAATTATTACCTCCATTGTTACGTCGTGGAAAGAAACATTCATACAGCCTCAGATCCTTTTCCCCGCCGTGCGATTAAAGAGGAATTCATGTGTATTGATTGAAAGCAATAAAATTAATTCTGGACAAGTCTTAAAAAGTTTTTGTCATAAACCTTCTTCATAAAACAATGTTGCTTTTTCCTTGAACAAATCTAGAAGGTGACGTTTGTCCTACATCTTTCTTAATTTATAAATAAAATCCCCATAAACTTTCGCATAAGGAAATACGATGACGTATTAGATTATTTTATTACAGTTATTTCTAATCACAGTTCATTGCCTTCAAATATGAAAAGTACAGAATAATTCTTAAAATAATACGGATTTAAAAGAGTTAATGATAACGATAACCATGCTTTATAAAATCTTCTGTAAGATGCTACATGTAATTACATTTATTAAAAATATCAATCTTTGATCATGCAAGCCATATTTAGGCAATTAAATTGCGGAATGACGATGCCGCAGAAAGCAAATCTTGACATCCAAAATATCTTTTGTGTATAAATATATTAACAACAGTGTACTTTTCAAATGAAGTATCTAGATCAAGAAATTATCATCCTTTTTATCGTCAATTGTGGTTTCAATGATGTAAGATGCAGGTGGGTAAATGAGGGACTTAAAGGTTAGTTTAAAATATTACCAATATTAAAAAGGTTTTCAAAGTATCTATTAGTATTATTCGGCGTTAGCTGTCTAAGCTCACTTTTGACCTAGTTTTTCGACCAATGAAATGTTGTAAATAATACTCGTATTCTCTTATTATGCAGAGGGAAAATGAAATAAACTATTTCGATTGGTAGCTATTTACACCAAAGAGGCATCTAGCAGGGTGGAGAGGTATCTAGTGGGATTTTTATTATTATGCAGCGGAAAAATCAAATAGATTAATTCGATTGGTTGTTAGTGGGTGTTGTATTGGAGGAAAAACATATTTACGATTTAAGTAACCAGTTAAGTCAATATTGATGGCTTAGATACAATATTATATGGAATATTCTTGGGTGTCAGGTAAACATTTGCATACAATACACAGTGTAAAAAGAAAGAGAGGTGTAGATATTTCTAGTTCTTACTGGTTCCTTTCTAGTTCCTTTGATACTGATTGTTAATTTCAAGTATGAAATATAAGTTCATTGTAGTGTAGTGGCTAACACTCTCGCCTCTAAAGCGGAGGCCCCGGGTTCAATACTCAGGACGGACACTTTTTTTAAAGTTAATATACGTAAAAGTTGGTAGATTTCGCTCTTGTAACAGGCTGTTATTATTTATATTTATTAAATTTCAATGACATTTATTCATCTTGAATTCTCACTCTACACGAGGTATTTTATTGAAACTGAATAAATTGCTTCTTTAATCGACTTGGCAAACACTTTATGAAATTGTTGCAACAGCTTCAACAGTTTTTTTGAAAGACACTTTCAATAAACTTATGATTTGTCATGATTCGGTCGCTTAATCTCTAAGTCATACTAAGAAGGCAGGGAGGGTTCGTCAACAGCTATAACAAATAAAATAACTAAACTGTGTCTGTTTTGCCTCTCTGTATTACTTTCTTTCTTATATACATGTATATATAAATCTTTTCCATCAACGCCGTTTATCTTTTTTAAAGATATTTCTTGTATTATATTATTATTATATCCGATCTAGACGAAAACGATAAATAAAACCTAAAGTCCCTTTGACAGCAAAAAAGAAAACGATCTTCAGTTAAAACTTAATACAGTTAGAACCCACATGTTTACTAGTTATTTGCCCATAAATACCATTTCTAAATCTGATAGAGGTGTTGTTCAATAGGAATAGAAGTGCATTACATAGTTCAAGGTAAGTCAATATATACTTATTATTCTGTTTGGAAGCGAAAAGTGAACTTGCCAGTAATATACACTTACCAATGCTCTAACTACATAGATTATCCAATGTTAATTTCAACGCATGGACTCTATAAATGTGAAACATTATAAAATAGAACAGGAACATTAAAAGTCACCGAACACGACAATCACAAAATTTTGTAGGTTCGGTTTGATTGAGCCT
This sequence comes from Corbicula japonica, assembly GCA_038501625.1. NCBI lineage: Eukaryota > Metazoa > Mollusca > Bivalvia > Venerida > Cyrenidae > Corbicula > Corbicula japonica. Next base: position 440,431 of record JAZAYU010000047.1, read on the forward strand.
GTTCATGAGCAGAAATGGAAATACATGTTACTGTCCATTACGCTTAGCCCCGTGTTGAGCGCAACTCATTACTAGTATTTACACAAATAACAAAGTATCGAGCTCAACGACCTTCAAAATGATATATTATTAACAACAGCACTGAAAAGAAAAATATCATTTTTATTTCTTTTAGGAAATTGACATAAAAATCCCATCGTGCGTTCATAAACCAAGGTGAGGCAAGGATTAAACCAAATGTTAGGAAATCGTCCGCAGCTTTTGTAAAGAGGTACACCTAAAACGGCTGAAACAACTGCTGTCAAACAGCTAAGAAATCGCATTATCGCAAAATTACTAAGAATTGTTCATAATTGATTAAAAATCCATATATTAATAAGAAGAGACTTTCCCGCTACTGCCGATTTTGTGACGTCTTTTGCCCTAACCTTGATTAAATGTCGTTTGTTTCGAAACGCAAGAAAGGATTTTATGGTTGTTCCACAAAACGAAGTGAAGATGTAGTTTATTATAGTTCAAGTTTGAAGATTATACTCGGAATCCACGCTGAAAAATTGAAGTAATAAGATCGACAAGGTTCGAAAATTGGTTTAGTGTAGTATGTCCAAGTCAACAGTGTAGAATACTCGTAAGTAGATACAGAAGTTAATTAGAATGACTAAAGTTTAGTTTACCTTCGGTATGAAGAGTATACAAAGGCACAAAGTCGTACAGAACAAAACAATGCCTGTCTCCATGGAGAATCCCAACGTGATTTCGTCAAGTGGAAGAGCATGCGAGACGATCACTCCGAACAAACACATAATTACGACGTTATACACACACGCCGCTATCAGTTTTGAGTCATTCAGTTCAGCGACTCGAACATTTCTGGTCTCCCATGACAAGAACACACCGAACGCCAGCAGCAGTCCCTTGTAGATGTACAAGCTAGCGAACCAGTAGTCTTCACTGTCACTTTGACATTGTGGATAAAAGGTGGTATAAACTACAAACTCTGTCTGCAAAACAATAATTCTTAGTGCATTTACCTGAATAATATTACAAGATATTTAATAATAAGAAATGAAGTCACATTTAAACGCATTTAAAGACAATATCACAGCACTATAGTAGTAGTAGTAGTAGTAGTAGTATTAGTAGTAGTAGTAGTAGTAGTAGTAGTAGTAGTAGTATAAAATAACAATAACATGTATCGGCGCAGACGCTGTATAGCATAGGGTCGGTTCACACGATAGGTATTATCATTTATAATATCGTAAACCAGTTTGTGGCTATGTAAAATAAATAAATGTCACCTACTTGTACGGCTCTGGAAATGTTGGTTATTTTCAGCGGGAACTTGATAGACCAAGGTAGAAGTATAACACAATCCACAAGTAACATCACCGCAACCATGCTGATCAGCTGGTAGTCCCGAATAATCTGAAGAATAACACATTCACAGAAAGTGTCAAATAACACTCATTTGTTTACACAGTTTTACAACCAATAGTTTATTCAGTAAAATAAAAGTGTTATTTTCTTTGCGGAATTTGTACATTCAATATAGTGAAACTATCATACATCTTTTTGTTTTCATGTAAAGCGCAATAGAAAATTTATTTTTTTGCCATATATAAATGCATTGTATTTGGATTTATAAACATATCTGGAGCTAAATCACATTAACAATAAAAAGTGAAATATGCATATCAGGAATCACCACACCTTGAAAACACAGCCTCCCTCGCAGCCAATAAGTAGAGATGAAAAGAAAGCACGGATTTATAGACGCCACAATTAACCAAAAAAGAGAACCATCACGGTTACCAATTTAGAGCACTTAGTAAGAAAGTTATTGAAACTGGGCGTTTAAGCAAGGTTCTAGTGTTCTCAAACCCAACACTTGTCCCATCAGTTTATCATATGAACATACGGGTACAATTTGCCTTGCTGAATTTATTCCAAAAAAGTAATATATGCATATCAGGAATCGCCACACTCACAAAACACAGCCTCCACACGCAGCGAAAAAGAAGAGAGGACGTGAGAGAGAGCATGTTTGTTATAAGTATGTCAGTTCAAAAAGGACGCCACAAACAACTAACGAAAAAGAGAACCTTTGGGGATACCGCCTTGGAACGGTCAGTGGCAAAACAAATTGCCACTGGGGGTTTAAACCAGGTTCTAGGGTGCACCAACCTCACACTTGCCCCGACAGGTTCTCGTATCACAAAACAAGTACAAGTTGTCTTGGTGAAATAACTCCAACCCACCCATTGGCTCAACAATGTTGCATGCAAAAGCACACAAACATATAAAACATAAGAAGCTAATAGCATTGCAAAGTCAAATGGCGGTAACTCAATGATCTTACCGAGACCAGAGCACCTGGAGTAAATTCAACAAGAACACGATGACAAGTCAACCCACTACTCGTTAACATTGTATGCAAAACACAGCCTTTCACACAGCAGGGAGGAAAAAAGAGCTTATAAAATTTGAAAAAAGATCAATTTCAAATAAGACACTTCAACCAACTTATGAAAATAAGAACATGGCTAAAGGTTATAAAGCTGAGCATGGAAACCAGTCTCAAATCTCAAGCATCTGATTGGCTGAAATGGCGACTGGTCGCCATTTCAGCCAATCAGATGCTTGGGATTTGAGACTGGTTTCCATATTCAGTTTTATAACCTTGGGCACATGAGGAGTTATCAGATTGAAAAGGTCAGTGGCCAAACAATTTGTCACTGGGGATTTAAAATGATGAACCACCTCCCCAAGCAGTCAGAAGAGGAATAGAGTAAAAAAGTTCAATTTTCAGGCAATTTGTCAGTTGAATCTTTTTCTTATGCCTTTTATATTTTCCTATATGTCTTGTTCGGTGGCTTTCAAAGTTCCATTTTCATCTATTTTATATTACATTATAAATAATTTTTTCATTAAGACGCAAAAGACGAATAAGTCGTTATTTGCTTTTGAAAATATATCCAATATATTCTTAAGATCCAATATATATCTTTAACAAGATCTCAAACCTTTAGAATATAAACCCAAACGTGTCGTGATATAGCTGAATGGTCACAGTGATGATCGCATACACTGGGAATAATAATAATAGATGCTGGAACATTGACCTAAACGAACTTAATCTTTGCATGACAGAAAATCTTTTGGAAAAGGGTTATCGTTACCAAAAATATAGCAAAATCTTTTACAAGTATTGTCGCCGATAGCTTGAGTTAATTCAAAAATACAGGTTTAGTTTAATATCACAACTACAACAATGCATTTCTCAGCCAGTATTTTACGGAGATTTCATTTATTACAGCAAATTCTACAGCACTCGTCATGCTTGGTGATTGCATCTTCATGTGATTGTTATGCTTACTCTTTGTTTGCAGAACGGTGCAGAAGTTTGAGGGTATATGAAGGTTAATAGGGAAATCTTGTAAAAAAAACCAAGAAGTTTGGTCTGTTTCTTTTAGCCATGTCATGTTCTTGCTGATTTGATTCCGGGAGCTCTGGAATCGTTAAGGTCATTGCATACCCACCTTTTTGCTTGACAATGCTATTAACGTCTTATATTTTTTATACTAATGTTTGCTTAAGCATATTTCACTTTTGTTCTGAAATTATGCCGTGGTGATCGCAGGGCACAAGATCATAAAACTAAGATTTGAGACTGGTTTCCAGATTTAGTTTTATGATCTTAGGCCCAGATACACAATCTTACCTTGGTGTTGTGTTTGACATCACGAAATATTATATACACTCTGTAGGTCTTTGCAAATAAGGCCCCGAAAAGTGTGGTAAAACCAAAAGCTAATAGCCAAGTTCGAATCTACAAGACAATAAAAAAATTAACACAAGTTACGAAAGTGAGAGATCAATATACACACTCGAAAATGAGTGTACATTTGTTATCTTTATATAATGGACTCAACTGGAAATAGGCAATCGAAATGATTTGAAATCAAAAGTACATTGTCGAAAGTTAACAATTCCCACTCGCACAAAACGGATATTTTTCAACACTTATTTTGATGATATAAGCAAATCCATAGGCGATAATTTCACATCTTTTCAAAGTTTTTTTTTTCTATTCCAACATATTCACTTAGTAAATACCATCTGATATTATCTACTTATTAAATTTAAAAAATAAATCTGTCTTGTTAAATACGGCCATCATAAATGATAAGCTTTACATATAGATTACGTGAATGCAAAATAAAACACTTAACGTGCGCTTCATTTGAATTAAGTCCATGTGTTTAAATGGCAAGTTGAAAAAAAAATATAATAGAAATAATTCTCGTAAATGGCAAGTTGAAAAAAAATAATATAAATAATACTCGTAAATATGCGTCGTACGATTGGTTAAATCACTAACTGATAAGAATCCATCAGATAAGAAAGCTTAATACCCAATAAACCTAAAATAAATCTTTGATTTATAATTTATACTCTATGTAAACTCCAAATAGTGGTGTTAAATTCAATTTTTTGTTCTTTTCTTAATATTGTTTGTTTGCTTGTTGTTTTTTTTTAGTGTGTTTATTTTCTTTATATACGTGTTTGTACATATAACCTATGCTTGTAATTTGTTCTTTTCCTGTAACTTTATACGCTCTCCTTTGGAGGAATAAAAGATTATCTATCTATCTATCTATCTATCTATCTATCTATCTATCTACTGAATTAGTCGCTTTTAAGTCGAATGACAGACGTCTTAACTATAATATTTAAAGAATTAAGGTTATACAACACAACCTTTTCATAAGGCTTTTTATAATATTAGCTAAAGATTTTAGAGAGATTAATGTCTAATAATGAATTTCCTAATTACAAGACTTTTAATAACATTAACTCGAGATAATAAAGAGCTTACATTCTAATTACGAATTTCTTAATTACACGGGGCATTTATTATCGTCTCGGTTGATGAATAGAGAAGTTTGCTTTTATGAAGTTAATAATACTTCTAAGAGTTTCTCCTCGTCTCATCAAGTGCATATTTAGATGTGGACTTCAAGATGTATCTCAAGGAGGACAATCACATTTGCTAATACTGGCATTATATAAGGCTGAAGACACATGGGTAGAACCATCGAATTTCCACCAGGACTCGTATCCAAAGCGGAATTGTGTTTAATCGCCAACAATCTGACCAGTTAGGCCATGGAAATTCTATACTTTCTGTGATAACTGTCGCTGATTTCACGTTCCTAATGGGATGGGTCTCTTGTCACTTCTTAAAATATTGTTATTCTTATTCATTAAGATCTCTTTGTAATTTTTATTATTTATGTTTTATTTTTAGGTAAATGGAACGTTTTGAGTTGCGTTTGCGTCAACGGTAGCGTCATTTGTGTCGCGTGGCGGCTGTAACAAATCTCGGTTTCGTCCAAGCACGGTACTAATGAGTGCTATTAGTTCTTCTAGAATTACTTACATTTTAATATAATATTACAAGTCTTTTTAATATCCTAGCCAGTAAAGAATTGGATACTGTTCAAAAACCCCAATGATAAACCTCCTGCTTTCTGATTTTTGCCTTTTGGCGTTCTTTGTTATATACAGTATTTATATTTTCCCTTGTTTTCTCATTAAGAGCAAAGCCATTCTTTTATCTAGTACCATAAGCCTCTGATCATGGAATAGTATTAATCTGAAAATTTGAAGGTTCCAGTATAACCACCATATGCACGCCATCGTTTGGAATGGATCAGAATTGTACTATTTGCTCTCAACCCAGGCTAGGCGGAGTGAGCAGTTATTTGCATTTCAATAAATGCCAATAAATAGGATCAATAAAAAAGAGCATGCAGTATTTTCATATCTGTCACATCATGTTCTGATGCTTTCATAGTTTCCTTTTCATCTAATTTATTTAATTTAATTATAAACTAGAGCTATCACTGAAGGTGATTAATACCCCCGCAATACTGCTTTGTCAGAGTATACATAAATGATGTTTGCATCTTTCATGGGTGAAAGTTGAAAAAAATTGAAATCCTGAAAATTTGCTGAGGGTCCAGGTAGGTCCAGGGCAAAGCCCCCCCCCCCCCCCCCCCCCGAAGCTTCTGGATGGTAATTTGAGCTTTTTTGAAACACAAAATTAAGACATCTGGAGACATGGGCTTATCATTTATTGTCATTTATCTTAATCAACTATGCCTCTCAATTCAGTGAAAATTCTCCATAAACAAAAATTATAGAACTTCATGAATATTTTCGATAATTATGAAATTGACGGTAGATCTAGTTGTTTATTTCTGCTGTTTTTTTTTTGTTGTTGTTTTTTTTTGTTCGTTTTTTTATAATAAATATCTCCAATACAAAGTATGTACATAATTTTTGCGCGTTTTAGTTTCCAAAGTACATCATTGGACGGCATATTCTGATGTAGACCTACTTTTATTTTGTGTATTCCAAGATTAAATTTTCTCGCGGCATTACAATTTAAGAAAATCAAACGTAGGACTATATATCCGCCTACCGATACAAGGCCATTTCAGTTGCATGATAATTACATACATATTACTTACTCATGTTACTACGCTGTCTCTGCGTAAGAAAAAAAAACAATCGAGCATCTTCTGAGTTTTTATTTTACAATCCGTGGATACGCACGCAGCTACACGACCTTCACCCGGGCACATGTTGTTATTCTTCCGAGAGGGATAAGAATAATGACGTCATTTGGTGAGCTAATGCTAACGCCACGTGCGTGTAAAGCAAAAGTTGTGGTTAAAAATAGCGACATGGGTTTTCACCGGATGTAAACAAAACTGTAAAAGTAGTTGACGTCACAAGGTTTTGTTGAATCGTGCTCCCCTTGTAAAAATTAATGGACTGATCCAAATGAAAACATATGTCATGCAAATCAACTCACGAACGTATGTTTAAAGTTTGAAAACTGGAAAAGTAGTTTGCGTCATATGATTTTGTTAAATAATGCTCCCCTCCAACAAATAATGGACTGATCCATAAAAAATATGTCACTTACATGCGCACTTCATGCAGAACATATGATTTCAGTTTCACGTCGATATCTTGAAAACTGTAGAAGTTTGAAAAACACGATTTTGTTAAATTTATGATGTCTCCTGCAAAAAATAATGGACTGATCCACACGAAATATATGTCACGCACATCTACACTTCATGCCGAACATATGTTTAAAGTTTCAAGTCAATATCTTAAAAACTGTAGAAGTAGTTCGCCTCACAAGATTTTGTTGAATCGTGCTCCCCTCCGAAAAATAATGGACTGATCCACATGAAAAAAAAATTGTTTGCGCAAATGTACTCACGAACATATGTTTAAAGTTTCAAGTCGATATCTTGAAAACAGTTGACGTAGTACGTGTAGAAGTTTGCATAACACGATTTTGTTAAATCATGTCCCCTGCAAAAAATAATGGACTGATCCACACAGAAAATATGTCACGCACATCTACACTTCATGCCGAACATATGTTTAAAGTTTCAAGTCAATATCTTAAAAACTGTAGAAGTAGTTAGCGGCGCAAGATTTTGTTAAATCGTGCTCCCCTCCGAAAAATAATGGACTGATCCACATGAGAAAAAAATACTTCGCGCAAATGTACTCACGAACATATGTTTAAAGTTTCAAGTCGATATCTTGAAAACTGTTGACGTAGTTAAAAGGTGAAATATGCATATCAGGAATCGCCACATTCAGAAAAAACAGCCTCCCCACACAGTCAAGAAGAAGAGAGGGAGAGAGCATGGTTAATAAAATGATCAGTTTCAAAAGAGACACCACTAACAATTAACAAAAATGAGAAACGGAGGGGTTACCGCCTTGGAACGGTCAGTGGCAAATCAAATTGCCACTGGGGGTTTAAACCAGGTTCTAGGGTGCACCAACCTCACACTTGCCCCAACAGGTTCTCATATCACAAATACAAATTGTCTTGGTGAAACAACTCCAACCCACTTATTGGCTCAACAATGTTGCATGCAAAAGCACACAAACATATAAAACTAATAGCATTGCAAAGCCAAAGGGCGGGTACTCAATGATCTTACCGAGACCAGAGCTCCTGGAGTAAAATCAGCAAGAACACGATGACAGGGATAAAAGAAACAAATCGAGCTTCTAGGTTCTTTTAAGAAAAGATTTCCCCATAAACCTTCATAAACTCTTAAACCCCCTGAGTGCCACAGACCGGATGATGACTCCTATAAACCCCCCAAACTAAAGTTTGCGGGGGTATAAAAATATACGAGGAAAGATTACTGTACAAAATTTTCATATCTACGGAAATATTTGTTGTAAGATTATAAATATACCAATGAAAATCTTTACCATACAAATGTCTGCTTTAAGAAAGTTCCTGTAGAAGGCCGCGGATAGAAGCACCTCTAAATATAGCAGAAAACAACCGAGAAGTATGATACAGTTCATCAATGGACTCGACATTTTGATCGACCTAAAAGTAGATAAAAACTATATCACAATTTTGTTTTATTTTGTGATACATATTTAAATGTTAGGAAGTCTTCGCTATATATTCATATATATATTGTTAAGACATAATTACGTGGGTCTAAACATCGATGCAGTCTATAAAATCATTATTTAGTATTGATTGTGTAAATAAATTAATAATTTTGCAGAGGCTCACGTGATCTAGTAAACTTGTCACAAGATGGAGGCATATTAGTTAAAACTTTTATACGAGTCCAATGTACGGTATTACCGAGTTCTAAAGGATTTTTTATTTTGTATACATACTGCTGTGAAAACAATACATACAGATAATATATAGTGGACATAACACATGAATTTTGGTCTCAAATTTCTTACATATGTGTTCAAGAAAAAAATAGTGAAACGGTTCAGGTGGGCATGTTAAACAAAACAATACCATTTGCAGTAAAACTCCTCTTTAAGTACACCCCAAAATTATGACCACCCCAATAATAAGACAACTTTTTCAATGTCCTTTTCCAACTATTTTCCCAATCAAAAATAATGACCAGCCCACTGTTAAGTCCACTTTTATCCAGCCCCATAGGTTGGCTTCTTAGTGAGGTTCCACTCTATATGTTTTATGTTCAATTAACCTTTGGTTTCTAAACTTCAAATTGAATATGAAGAAGATGCCAACAAGCAGAATTCCACATCCAGCGAGAATCGTGATCAGGCTGAAGGCTAAGTCACTCACAGGTGCCGGACTCTCTGCGTACGAGAAACTATCTGGGGGAGGCCCTCCTGAAACATTTTGATAACTGTTATTTTTATGTTTAAAAGTATAAACTAGAATGGTTTTACTCTAAACGAGAACACAACAGACGCAACTTATACAGAATCGGATTTTGATGGGAGATCGAAGAATATAAACACAGCATATTTCAACAGAAGGCAAATATTTTAATGTAGGACGTTTCTTATTGGCGAATAAACAATACACACAGATTATTTTAAATATAAAATACTGGTTATAGTACTACTACAAACATAGTATGTATATTTCTGAACAACCTTTAAATGTTTTAACTGAAAACAGTACTAAGAGATATACTTGATACGTTTAAAGTATGTGAATCGCCGGTATGCTTTTTTGCCGCCGTATATTATTTTATTATTAATTTATTCAGCAATTTCTAACAATATTTGTTAATACGTTAAAAACACAAAAGAGCAGCTAATACTTTTCCGTTAATTCCTAGAAAGACCTACCTGGCCAAGGGTTAATGAAACTAATAAACTCATCTCGCTCATAGTCATAGGTGGCAACTCGTGTCTGGTTTCCATCTGAAATACAGCGCATGATGCATTTTAGGCAAATGTGAATAAACTGATAATTATGATTTTCTTGAAATCCCTGCCAAATAACATAGTACGTTGACTTTATTCTCAGGAGTTGGGATCCAATGAATAACCGACTATTACAAAGAATTCAAGCTTTATGTACCACTTTTAAACATAAAGCAGACTAGATAGCGGTCAGCCCTGTGATTCCGACAACGCAACCAATTGAGCTAACCGGGACAATCCCCAAAAAGTTGATCGGATAGTCCTGATATACGTTTTCATCATTGCATGACATCGGTAACGGATTATTTTACTTATAACAGTACTGACTATATGTTCGGGGAGACGTTTTACGGCCACCACACTGCACAAAATAGCTCATTAAACGAATAGAAATTATCAATAATAAACTAATATGAAAACTTTGACATCCACTACCTCGTTGTTAATAGCGGTAGAGTTACATAGTTCAACAGACAAACAGTAAACTGCAACATTAACGAGACCATTTTAATGTAATTAAACGTGATTGCCAAAATATATTTTAATAATCATAACAAACAAACAAAAACAAATGAAGATGTCATAATATTTGCAAAATACTCACTGAAGTGTTGGTAAATACTAGATACACCAAGACGAAATCCGTCCTTGTCAAATGAGACAGGTCCCTGAAATACACGCGCCATGAATCAAAAGCTCTATCGCAGTATTTTAAGACTACTGTTTAAAGTTTGATTAATGTCTTCTAAGTAAATTCTTAAACATGGAATATTTCAGAGTTCATTAAAAAAAACTCATACTAGCTGGGATTGTATTTGCTTTTCTATTTACTAAGCAGACTTAAAGGAAAAAATATTTTTATAATGATATTAATTTTCTCGTGCTTATCTCATACAATCTGCAATGCAAAATAGTACACAAATGGTAGTTCGTAAACATCACGTGCTCCAAGCTTTAAAAATGAAATCGAAAGCACAAGCAAAGCACCGTTAAAGTGAGGTAAAACATTGTCTACTTACGGAAACCCCACTGAATGCGGTTTCATGGAGCCCCGCCATGATGGCGTCCAGATATGGCTTGCTGTAGTTAAAGTCCTGCAGAGACAATCCCTTCGCTGTCAGATATTTCAGACTGTGATTCAGACCTTTAAATAATATAAAGTCATTCCGTTTCAGTTAAGTATTTTACCCCTTATACTAAAGTATGCCGAAAAACCATTTCAACATTCTTTGATGGTTCCACTATCCTCCGTTATCGGAATTGTATTAAATGTGAACATAGCCTTATGGCAAAATATTGGCGCAAAAGTCTGATGCTCTTTCTTAAGTGCCAACTACGCTGAAATTCAAATTTGTCCATGAAAATGCCTGATAGTTTTCAATTCACTTGAAATCAGATCTAAGGACAATAAAGTCAGTTAAATTCTTTCATATTTTCAGCAATGATTAAATCCGACAGTAAAATTAGATTATAAAGAAAATAAGGAATTAAGCAATTAGTCAGTCTTTCAGTCTTTTACATGCACATGCAATAAAAAAGTGAAATATGCATATCAAGAATCGCCATATTCACAAAACACAGCCTCCCCACGCAGAGAAAAAGAATAGAGGAAGACAGAGCATGTTTGTTATAAGTATGCCAATTCAAATAATACGCCACAAACAATTAACGAAAAAGAGAACTTGGAACCTTGGAACGGTTAATGGAAAAACAAATTGCCACTGAGGGGTTTAAACCAGGTTCTAGGGTGCACCAACCTTACACTTGCCCCAACAAAACACTTTAACGCAGATATAATATAACAGAAATGCAGTCCTAGGGTAGCACACGGGCTCCACCAAATGATTTCTGTCTGTTGTTTTATGAGTCCACGCACCCAACAAACACTACAGCTAGAACTGGAGCTATTACAGAATGTGATTAATACCCCCGCTGCTTTGTCAGAGTTTACAGAAATATTGTTTGCATTTTTTACCTAACAGTGAATGAAGTATTCAGAAAAGCCTGATTTTTAGTGGTGTAAAGTTAGAATGTTTATTAGAATGGCAACTGTAAAAGAAGAAATTAATGTATAACAAGAAAACTATAACACAGATGTGTTATATGTGGACGACATTAAAAGGAAGTTTAATGTTGGGTGAAAGAGTTCATGCAGGTGATAAATTGTTTTGTAAACAAACAAAGAAATAATATATTGCTGTCTTTTATTAGCGAAGGGTATTGAATGTTGAAGGATGTGCGTATGCATTAGTTGTGGAACGCGTTGTATACAATGAAGGGAGACGTTTGAAATGAAATATACCGAAAATGGTATGGCCTGGGGTTTATGTTAAAATTTGTTTACTGAACATTTACAAGTTTGCAGTAAATGTAGTGAATGATTTGAAAACAAACGAATTGAACAGTTTTCCTTGTTAATAACATGATAACTAGCTGGAAAATAGTGGAAGAGATGGTTGCTATGGTAACATGCATTATGAAAAAGAATTGCCATAACTATATGTATTGATATGTATTCATTTTAGGAAACAAAGTAATTTCTCACATTTTAAGGATTGACTTCACTCCTCCTTGCACCTGTATCGATAAAAAAGAAAAGTATCAAATTTCCATAACAGCAAAATGCCGTTCAATGAAACTGCACAAATAATTGTTACTTATGTTTGTGCTGTTAAGTTTTTGTGAATTTATGTAAATAGAAATGTTAAGACCTCGCTATATACCGTTACTGTTCTAACGGGTCTTATTATATTCAAAATTAAGATACATAAGTAACATTCATGTTTGTAGTTTCATTGAACGGCATTTTGTCGTTATTTAGATTTTGTTTTTGTTTTTCGATGGTCGAACAAGGAGAAGTGTAGTGGATCGTAAAGAGCACTCAAAATTTCGTAAATGTAACTGATTTCTCATTATTGTCATTGTAGATTTTCATAAGTAGATACTTAACCGAGAGCTATGTAAGCCATTCCTCCTTGGAATATCGTTTTCCCAATATGTTAGACCTTGCACTTTGTGGATAGTTACACCAAAATTTAATTTTCATGAAGGAGTTGCCAGGAAGTTGGAAATTATCATAGCACTTACCACATAATAAAATACAATGAATTTGCTCTAGATAAACTAATCAGTACCTTTCATAAATGTCCTCCCACGTACATGGTATATTTTGGTACTTTCACGATGAAAATCTTTACTAACTATCGATATTCAGACACAGCATGTTGATCCCGTAAACCAGGGGTGTGGGGGGAGGGGTTGAGTCACACTACAATACCACCTCAAACCAAATCAATTCGCATATATTTTGATTTAAAGAAAACACAATCTAATCAACTCATTGATAACCTGGCGCACATTCACGATCAACAGTAATCTGGAAAACAAAACTATAAACAATCAAAGGACTGGAGGTACTGATGAGTCGGCCATCAAAACACAATTGAAAAGCAATGGATTTTTGGGTTTGATTAAGTTGGACCAGAAATAAACTTTCGCCTCAAGAACGGGGAACAATTTACTCTATGTCCTCCGAGACAATTAGATCTTCGACCCCAAAAACAATTAATGTCCAATTAACAAGTCAAGACAAATACTGTTATCAAGTTTGCAGACGTGGTGACATGGAAAGCGAACCTGGTGGTAGGACAATATGTCTAAAGGCATAATTTGAATATGATTGGACTTTTAGAGAATAAAATGAAATTGACCAATCACAATTAAGTGAAGGATATCATACTTCATAGGTCATATGGTCAACAGTGAAACAACGCTGGTCAGTTCTCAAACACAACGCTTTATTTAAAGGTATTACTCCTTTCGTCCTTGCATTTTGCATTTAGAGAGACTTTTTAATTTTTCATTTTATCAATGAGAGTGCAATGACGAATGGAATATTACCTTAATGGCGTGAATACTTTTGTAAGTGTGGAAGAATCCTGTGAGCAGTTGTTTGCAAGCGCAGTATCATTAGACAGCACCTAAAATTCTGAGTTGAGATACGGTGACACCAATGACAGAAAAAAGTAGCTAAGCTAGTCATAATCTTTGAATATTCAAACTTGAAATCGACAAACAGAATTGGGTCACATGATTTAAAATAATACTACAAGTGACACTATGTTTTTTTTTCAATGGTTCTATTATTCAGCAAATAATGTTCAAACACACAATTACACTGATGCTTTTTTGTCAACTGATGTTTTTTCAATGAGGTGCACATTAAAACGTTTTGGTTATATTTTATATAACTTGTCTCCATTTCACATCCACTATTTGTATCGACATTTGTGATTTTTTTATTCTTGTCCATTACAAAAGCAGCATGCTCCATTGCAGGAATTAGTGGCAATCTAAAGGCTGTATGCTCCCTCAGACAGTCATAGACAGAATTGTCAAACTGGTCTCCTCACAGCATTCCATGTTGAGCTGTTATCCTGAAATATTAATTTCAACAAATAACCTATTTATATTGAAGTTGTAATGATTTTAGCTGAAGTGTCTTTGTTTTCTTTAAATTAAGGGTAATTATGGTTATTAATTGCCAGAATCCACCAAAAAGTTACATTAGATGGGTGTTCACTTGTGTCGCCCTGGGAACTAGATCAAGTTAAAAATGCAAGAACAAAAAAGGGAATAACCCCATCTTGACATAAAGAACTTGGAGTCATGATGAGTGTGTTGTCATGAGCAATATAATTTGAAAGTTTGATGTAGAAATATTAAGAAAAGTCAAAGTTAAAGTCAACATTAAGTTTTTCTGTTAAAAAACAGTACAAAAAGGGATTAACTCCATCAAATGTGACCTTGACCTGAAAATTAATATCAGCTCAAGCATGTTGTCACAAACAATATAATTTGAAAATTTCATGAAGAAATATGAAGAAATGGAAAAGTTATAACCAACATTAAGTTTTTGGGACAGATGGACGGACAGACAAAGCGATCCCTATGTATTGCCTTTTCTTTGAAAGGGCGACACAAAAAAATGACCCTTTAGATTAAGCAGCTAGTGGACACCTGGAAAACAATACATCAGTACATGTATCAGCAAGAACAACTTTGATGTCTGATCTGGATCTGATTGGAATCTACACTGTTTGCATATTTGTAAGAAATAGCCTCATGAAGCTTATTATGAACTGTGTAGATCCTGTTAAGACTGCACAGATATGCCTGCTGATCTGGATATACACTGGTCACTCATGTCATGTATTCATGGAAGAAAGGGGCAAAAACAACACAGTAATTTTTATATAGGATGATTAATTTTCTTGTGAACTGAGGTCTCACAAGTCAACACATACATATAAACACAATTTTATGTTTTCTTGTTACAAGATACAAAAATACAAATACCAACATATACAGATAGATTTAGTGTGTCTCAATCATACATTCATGCAGCTTTAATAAATGAAAATAAAAAATGCAAACCTTGTCTTCATTTTCTACAGTAACATTCATATTCTGCTCCCTTATGTTCTACCAATTCTGCAGACATTTCAAGTCCACAGCTTTCACAAGACTGATGATACACATGGCTGAAAATAAATGTTGTATTTTAATCATAACAAATAACCAAAACCAATTTCACTGTACTTTTTGTTGCTTATGAAGTTGTACATAATTTGATGTTGCAGGTTAGTTAACAGATTACAATGTTGTCATATAATAATAAATATCACAAAAAAGAGATATTTCTGGCGTAAGCTTCAAGCCATCTTCAGTTCCTATAGGCTCATACACAATTTATCCCATTTAACCTTTACCTCCATATGCCTTTATGGCATGGGAAATCAGTGTAGATCTAGATCAGCCGACACATCCATACTGCCTGATTAGGATCTAAACCGTTAAGGCGTTAGCTTTTTTATTCAAATTTCAATAGGTTATTTCTGACCACAATGTGACCTGTGCAGATCCAGATCAGATCATGAAAAGGCATGAAAATGTGTATAATATTATAGTAAAGGGTTAATTACTACAAAAAAACACCTGCATTTTGATACTTCATTTTATTCGTTGGATACACCTTTTAACACATGAGCAACTATTGTAAATCTAGGTGCTGACACATCTCCTTCCTGTTAATTAGAGCTTTAAATGTATCTAATGAACAGAGTAGATACAGAATGATGAGACCTCAAAATGTCTGATGTGCAAGCTGGTCTGGAGCTACAATTGTGCTATCTCTATCTGATGTGGATTGACACTGGTTACCCATGTGGTAAAATGGCGTGTAAATGGAGTAAAGGGTCAAGTTATTAACCATGAAAGTTGAAACAGCATTGGATTTTTGAGACACTTTTACAGGGTTCATACAGATTTGGTAAAAAAAATTCCAGGACTTTTCCAGGACTTTTCCAGGACAAGAAAGTAATTTTCAAGTACAAAAACATCATGTAATTACGCAGTTACACTTATAATTATCGACTTACAACTGCATTTCTCTTCCAATAACGTACATGTATATCCATCTGCTTTAGTTGTATTTTCTTATTGATTTATCAAATAATACACAGTAAGGTCCCTTTATATCAGTTACCAGCAGTTCTTTCAAATACTCTCCGATTCCAAATACACAAAGATAAGCAGTTTTTCTGTCACCACAAGAAAACTTGGCTGACTTGACTGTCCGGAAACATAGCTTGAAATACACCTTTTACCTTTTCGTTTGATGAATAAGACAGATGGCTAGATACTGTATGCATAGTCCATAAAATCTCTGCCCTTAACACATCTTGTTTGAAGATAAATTGAGAGTTCCAGTTGAACCCGAAGTTGAAGACATGACAGGCACGTTGATAGTATTGACATCGGACTTTGGGCTGGACTTTGTACTAGGTGGTTTAAAAAATGCTGATATTTTCAATGGATTGTTACTTGCAGCGCTATTTAATGACCTGTTGTGTTTTTCCGCTTTTGTGTGCGACTTCAGCGCCGCTTCTCCCATGTTTGAAATGTCGATAATTTTATCACACACGCTACAAATTGGTTTTGTTTTGTCGGCCTTAAATGGTCGGATCTACGTCTGATAAACGGCATTGCTCTCCCACTCAGGGTTGTACACACATTTCCTTCTAGAACTCATAATCACTCGTCAGTGAAAATGCAGATGAATATTTTCTACCGTGCACACTTTTCAGAGTGACGTCACGCGATCGGACTTAACTAAAACCCGGTGTCAGGTATCTGGTATTAATTTAACCCCGGCATTTCGCAGCTTACTGATGAGTTGTCGTTCGTACGACAATTCTGGCGATCTACGATGTATGCATTCGCCATTTTACACGTCTTGATTTTGCTGGTTGAAAATTCAAGGACATTTTTTCATTTTTCAAGGGGTTTTCACATTTTTTCAGTACAATTCCAGGACAAAATCCAGAAATTTCGTTTTTCAGGACATTTCCAGGACAGATGTTAAATTCAAGGACTTTTCCAGGTCTGTACGGACCCTGTTTTATATGAGATTACCCAACTTAAAAAACAAATAAGCAACCCATCGTGTTAGTTCAAGGTGGCCCACAGATGAACATTGTTATATATAATAATGTTAATAATCAAGTGAATTCAAGTTGACCTTGTTATTGGGTCAAAGGTAGTCATATATGCCTGAGGCAGAAGGCCGAGGGTAAATATGACAGCCCGAGGCCCAATAACATGTTCAAATTCATATGAAGACTAAACTGTGCCAATACAGGTGTTCTGGACAAATATGAGAATTGCTGGGCCATTATAAAATACTTAAGTATTGATGTGGTGTACCATGTAGTGTCTGCCAGGAAAATGGCATGTTCAAGTCAGGTGATGACATGCCTCGAGATTTTGCCACACTGCAGTCATGTAAAAGAAAAGGGCAAAGTATGCAATGCCTTTACTGTATATTAATACAGGGCTCTCACTAGAGAGAGACTTGAAGGAATTAGTCTCATCAAAAGTGACCAGACTTGGCTCTTTGTTGAGCTTTGTTAGAAGTCATTTTGTATTTACGATATAGGGAAAGAAAGCTGTTGACTGCAAACTTCTCCATAATGCAGTAAATTATGACAAAACTCTCCCTGATTTGCAAGTCTGGTGAGAGCCCTATTAATAGTCAATTAATAACATTTAATATACCATTATCCTTCTTCCACTCCTCTTCCAATTTCATGCTTTTTGAACCAGAGATGGCACATTTCTTTCATTTGATTTTATCACTGAAATTAACAAACACAAAATTGCAAGGGTGCAAGTTAGGATTTCTAAAAAACCTGAAATTCTGAAAATTTATTTAGGGTAAATGAAGAAAATCAATCATTTTTAGACACACAAAAACCTGATTTTCAGGCAAACGCACCCATGAAATAATAACAATTATTTTTATCTTTGCTCAAATTACAAATATTCTTTATAATAACTTATTTTATTTTTTAAGTGAGTGACTCTCATTTTGTACTTTGCTAGAATGGTCTTTCTTCAGATTGTTTCTATTCTGCATTGAAATCCATTCAGTCTGAGGTGTGAGGTGTATCTACAAAAAGTCACCCACAATCTTTTGGACTGTGAAAAATGTTTTTCCTCTAGTTGCTGTGAAAAAGAGTGCTGTCATTTGTTTTGTAGTTAAAATGCCTGTTCCAACAGCCGTTCAAGAAAATTTCATAAAGTTATATTGATTAACTGTTGATTAACTGAATTAAGTATCCATATTGTTTCATCACTGCCAGAGTTATTATGTTTCCTTCTTATGAAAAAATAAAATATGGATCCAGGCATGTCACTTTAAAATTAACCAGAAAGTATCAGACTGCAAAAAGTCAAAAATGTGTTGACTGCTCTTATAAACTGGTCAATTGGGTTATCACTAAAATTCACAAAGTGGGTTCCTTTTCAAATAACTACCGGTAATGTATTTTACATTGCTGATCAGAATTCAAGTCTGGGTAAAAATCATAGAATGAAATAGACATAAAATTAATGTCTTAAGTAGTTTTGGTTTATTTTACCTAAAAACAATTTGAAATGGAAGGCTAATAAATGAATACTTGTTACATCAAAATTATTGAACTGAAACACTGTGTAAACCTAGGTTCACTTCAATACTTAATACTGGTGTAACATCAAAAGGGAGACAATATATTCATTTTTATAATTTGGCACATGCTTGTAGTGAACAAAATGTATATCTTTGGTTTTCATTTCATAATTTACTGTCACTTTGTTAGGCAATTCTACTATTAACAAGACTTAATTTAACACTATGAAACTAATTTGAGTTATTTATCAAATTACAGGAACCTGAATTTCCATCAGAAAATATTCAGATTGGAAAAAATATTACATTTTCCCAATGCAACGGATTTATACCCCACCCATTAACATGTTAAAATAATTTACCAGTTGCAATGTTGACAGCTTTATCACAGCTCAAGCATTACAAAGAAACTAAAATATACTGTTTAAAATAATTACATCTCCTAAACAGTCATTCTGGATTTAACTCAAACATTATTTTTTACCTTCACTTTTGTTGTCCACTTCATTGCATGACGTCAAACAGTTCTATACCACTTCAAATGGTTGATACATGTCTGACCAGAACCAAAAATCATCTAAACCTGTTTATGAATAATAAAATCAATTAATAAATACTTCATTCTTTCTTCCGGGATGCAAAATTTACCTGAAATGCATTTAAGAGATACTATTAAATAAATATTGTGAAGTTCCCATTTCTGTATAAACTTGGTGAATCCCTGAGGTGCTACTCTTTTTCTTCTTATGGTTTTCTCTGGGTTATTAATTTTGAGAATATCTGTTCTGATTAAATGACCTGTGAGACATATGGAATGGAGTGTAAGACAAAACTGAAAGTAGGAAAAACTTCTGATAGCGGATTTCATAAGGTCTACATATAACACGCAATTATTGAAAACATTAGATTTTCATTTCTTTGAAATTTTATACTTCAGAAAATCTTGTGTCAACTATCTAGCTGGTTACGGTTTGGAAATGGGTTAGATCTGGATATTTTCTGATGGAAATTCATGCTCTTATGATCAAATGCATAAAATGCACTTATTAATATATCTGTGAAATCAATTCATGTATGAATTTTAAATTACTTTAAACATAATTTTCAATAGATCAAAATGTTATAAAAAATCATTGTGAATCAGATGCTTTATGTTTTACTTTAAAGCATTCAAATGGGAATATAATTCTTACACGAGTGACGATATTTTACCAAGTAATTCGTTAATCGTTCAAAATCCAACTTTTTTCAATGCAATACATCTCTACAAGGTTCCACAATTAATATCCACAATGATTAGGGCCCTAAATTAAAAAAGTTTCGCTTAGCCCTACGGTCGATTTTGAGACTCCTTCTTTCATTTTGGAGAGTGCATTAATTAATTAAATGACGTAACCGTTCAATAAAACCCAAAGAGCCAAAATCACGTTAACTGCGGTGTAGTCTTTCGAATCTAAAATTTCAAGTTTTACAATGATTTTGTAACGTAGGCTACCATTCGAAAACCACCAAATCCACCTCCATTTCCATATGAATAATTCTATTTACAAAGAGAACTTCTATTGTCAATATATTCAAATATAACCTGGGTGTTATAAAAACATTGCATCACGAAAATAACTCGATAAATACTCACTGTTCATTTGATTACGATGGATTTTTCGTCTTCACCGAACGTTGTCGAATCCAATATGGCGTTCCGCCATCAGGTATTCATGCGCGTTCATGACTCAAAATCTTGTCGAACGTTCCACGAGTTAAATTTCTTCAAATATTGATTGATTCCATATTTTTTAATATAAATTTTATCGTTTTGCACAGAATTACAAAATTGACCGCTTTGTAGCATTGACTTACTTTTTGAAACTAAGAACTATATTCTAGGGTAGCAAGCATACATTCTATGGTAGCATGCAAGTACTGTCGTTACTACATTGAAATAAAGAAGGAGTTAGGACAGTATTGCATGCAACCCTCAAATTGTTAGGTTCATAGTAAAGCAAAAACGATTGTCGAAAATTGGTTTTCACTGAGTCTGCCGACTCAAAAATCCATGCAGATAAATCCAATGCAAATAACTTAAAATATAACAAAACAGTACCGCAAACAATACTGTAATATATCCACTCGCAGTACGTTTACAATTATACGTTATTACACATGCATTGAAAGTTTATTGATGTATGCAGTTTTAGAAAGAGTATACATGTAGTAAGAGACATTGTTCAGATAGTTATTCATGGCGGAATATTTGTTTTGTTTACAAATAATGGCGATCACGTGACTTGATTTTGGCGCGTGAATGTGACATATATATGATGGTTCTTTGTTTACAAATATTTCTGAAGTTGAAATTGACGGTTCTAGTGGGTTTTTTTACAAGAAGAAGGTGATTCCGTAATCTGGCTAAACATACATGGAATTGCATCTTGGCCAATTGGTATAATTAATAAAATCTACATTTCTTAAAGACCAAATACATCATCACCTTAATGCAATAAAGACATAACTCCTTATTCCAATGATACTTGTACCTATACAATTTCTTCTAGGTGACGACACCCCAAAACTATCTCCGTGTGTAATAATTTGAACGACTGCAGACAAACTAAACTGTCAGCGGGAAAATGTACTCAAAGACAATGTTTAAGGCAGAATTTAACAACAACATCAAGCTGGTAAAAAGCAGAGGTGAAAACAAAACGATCGATAAAATTGAAACCTGAACATAACAAATGAAAAAATGAAAAGTCGGTTTTAATAATTGAGGTCATGGACAGTACTGAATAAAGTTTTGTCCATTGGATGGCGTCAATCTACGTGTCGTTTTTAACATGCATGGTTATTTTTATTACGATGATGATAAAAAAGTGAAATATGTATTGAATTCAGGAATCGCCAAACTCACAAAACGCAGACTCCCCACGCAGCGAAACAAAGAAGAGATGAAGAGAGATAAAAACATTCTTGAGAACAAACAAACAAATACTTAGAAAGATACCTCAGATGGACAACAAATGCACAAACATCGAAAGCGAAACGTAATAGGAGTTTAATAACACAAAACACTGAATATTAGCAATGTTTACCTAGCGCCAGTGACCAGGCGGTATCATACAGATATGCGCTAGAAGTTGATAACTTGTAGGGGCTTTGTTTGGCCAATTCCAAAAACTCGGCTTCTGTTGCTGCAACCGTCTGCATGTTGTATAAAAAATAAATACATTTGAACAAATCAAATATTTAAAATTTGATCGATATAACATGCGGACATCGGGTATGATAAACATCCGGGTGTTTAAAGTGTGTGAAGCTCGAGCTGATTCATGCTTTATTTAAACATTCCGAAATGTTGTGTTTATTTTTCGTGTTTCGTTTCATATCCAGATGAACGCAATAAATGACCGATTTAAAGCGTCGTGTGCGTTGGCTTCAAGTCAAAATATTGCCCTTAGATCAGTTTTTTTTCTGCGATTATTTCAGTTGGGTTAACATATCAGCATGCTTGTATTTACACAGTCACATGATTTTAGAATGTTAACATGCTTTATCTTATTTGAATCAATTTGCATGTTAATATATAGCAACGATTTAAAAAGCGTTATAAGTAGGGATGGCAACGAGTAGTAAAATTGGTACTCGAGTACTCGGACGATCTTCCGATCGAGTACTCGAGTACTCGAACGATTTCCGATTTTAATAGAGAAAATACCGTTCGTGTAATATCAGCTTCAACCTACTCAGTATTTATACCATATACCAACTTTTAATAAAGATTTACACAACAAAAGTGTGTTATATCTTTTATTTGTGTTTTGTTATTTTATTATTTTATATTTTTAAAATAAATAAACAAATTGTATCAAAGTTACAACACAGTCATGCGAAATGTACATATACGGTGGTCAGAATAATATTATGTCGTGAAATAATCAAATCAAATAAATTAATCGAACTAAACTAAAACCATGGAGCTCATCTGTCTGCTTTTTGGGGGTGGTCTCGTTTCATGTTTCAACTTAAGATGGTTAAGCATGTTTGTAGTTCCCCCGTTGTAGACCAACTCGAAACTACATTTGACTGTTTTCCGTCTGCTGCCCGTTTGAAGTAACTCCACGCAGACGACTTTGCGGGAGGCATTTTGCTGATGTAATACAGTTATTAATTCGGTCTTTAATTAAAAAATGTGATACTAAACATTACCATCATTTTACTTTATCTTTTTATTTTCATTAATATTCATAGATTGCGTCATTCACCAATAAAACATTAGAAATTATCATCACATGCAAGTGCACCAATCAATGACTATATAGGGCGGTCTTGATTTTCTGTATGAAGCGCCAATTATCTAATTGTCAAACAATACATTTGTGCGAAATGAGTACCACAGGTGATTGGCAAACAATAGATCTTTATTACCGCTATAAAAACATTGCTTATTGACATTATTGACAAGTGCCATTTGGGACCCTTATTTGGCAGTTTGTTATTTCACAACAATGACACTTCAACTTCAAAGCGTAAAATACGTCACATGTGGCGATTAAGTGCATCGCGCATAGTGTCTAATTGCCACCGTGCCGTATATCGAAACGAATTATAAACAAAACAAACGGATTTCTTTTTTTAATATCAAAATTTTTATTTTTTTCCGATTACTCGAGTAGTAGATTTAGTACTCGATACTCGGACGTTCGATCGAGTACTCGAGTACTCGAGTAGTCGATGCCATCCCTAGTTATAAGCGTACTGAATGCACAACTGTAATATTTTTGTTACAAGAGTAATGGTAGCGGATAAAAGACCCATCGTTAATAACTGCTAACGTAATTTACAATCAGCTGTTGATTATGTCATAAGAGGATATATTTATCTGCTGTTTAATACTATGACGACTAATAAAGACATTATTTTTTATGTTATCAAATGAAATCACCTCCCCATAATCAGTTTTACAGAGGGGATGACATGCTATCGCGTTTGGTTTCTTATCAGTTTCTCGAGCAAAATTTGCTGACAGATCCGAGTGCAAAAATTACCGGTAAGATTTTTAAGATACTTAAGTTATTGAGGGAAAACTGAATTTCTATTTTTAGCAACAGTGTCCATGACCTTGATCACATATACCTGTGGCAATCCCAAGCTGCTTTTTGATATCAGCTACTTATATACTAAGTTTGGCATCCAGAGGTAAAAGCGAGGTAAAAGCAAACTCAAGTTATTGAGGGTAAGCTGAATTTCTATATTTAGCAAGCGACCTTGACCTTTATCACAGACACCTAGGTAGCAATCTCAAGCCTGTTGATATAAGCCACCCACAAACCAAGCTAAGCATCAACAGGCAATTTGGCATGAACAGATAACATTCACAAAATACTTAACAAAAAATCTAAGTCAAAAAGGGGCATAACTTTGTCAAAACACAGTCAGGGGTTATAAAAACTTGACCTGATAATTGGTACTGTGGTGTCAAACAATTATGTAAAGTTTCAAAGCTATACCTTGAATGGTAACTGAGAAAAAGACAACTTTCACAAAAACCTTAACAAAATTTCTAAGTGAAAAAGGGGCATAACTTTGTCAAAATACAGTCAGGGATTATGAAACTTGCCCTGATAATTGGTATTGAGATGTCAGACAACTAAGTTAAGTTTCAAAGTTGTATCTTAAACGGTTACTGAGAAAAACACAACTTTCACAAAAAACTTAACAAAATTTCTAAGTGAAAAAGGGGCATAACTTTGTCAAAATACAGTCAGGGATTATGAAACTTGTCCTGATAATTGGTATTGATATGTCAGACAACTATGTTAAGATTCAAAGTTGTACCTTGAACGGTTACTGAGAAAAACACAACTTTCACAAAAAAACTTGACAAAATGTTGACGCCCGCCCGCCCAACCGCCCGCCCGCCCAACGACATACCCCAATCTAATAACCAGGATTTTTCTAAAGAAAACCTGGTTAATTATTTCCAATCACAAATTCATTTCAAAAACAGAAACATAAACCTATTAATAACTGAAAACCCAATCATTTTAAACAAGAAATCCAGGATTTCCATAATAATTTTGAATTGGTGACTGCTGATAAGGCTTATAAATTCAATAATGTTGCCATAGTTATTTCTTTAATGTTATAATAATATTAGTTGGCAAAATGCTTTTACGTTGATTTCATTTGAGTGTTTTTGCGAACACTCTCTGAATGTAAAAAAACAATTTCAGGCAGAAACACCCAATTACTTACTCCTAAAAACTCAGTCTCCAAATAAAGCAAATAGGAAGCTCTAGATTAGAAACTAGATTTTAACCAACGAGCAACCAAGTAATTGACGACTAGTAACTAGTCTCAATTGAAAAAAACTTAAGTTCCGAATTCTATTGGTCAGGTGTAAACACCGTGACACGAATAGCTGAAGCTGCATACCTTTCCTGCAACCGTCATGCTTGCAGAATCACCAGCTTTGTCATAATCCAGTGTAAAGTAGCCATTGCTTCCAAGTTTGAGCTCCTCTATACTGCACCCTACTTCTGTTGTGTTAGCTCTATCTAACCAGCTGCTATATAGGTTCGGACCCGACAAGATCCACACATAGTGTCCTCCATATAAACCCTGCCTGTAGGCCTGAAAATATCGTATACAGTTTACAGTTTTTACTAAAACAAGACACAACAGATGTTAATGCTTAAGAAATTTACACAAGGAGTGGGTCAATTAAAATGTTTTGTGAAATACTGGTTCACTTGATGTTATGCGCATATAAACGAGCGGAACCTTCAAACATAAAATAGTGTCAATTTTAGTTTCAGCCGATCTCGACAAACTTAGTATACAAATAGAACATTAAGCACAAAATATTAACGAATTACCTCACAAAAGACGTAAGGGGCATAACCTCGGGTAAATGAGCCGTGAATTATTCTGACGTCGAAATGCTGGAATAAACGAACAAAACACGTGTTTAATTGAAATTCATAAACAGTTTAAATTCATTTACAAGTAACTATCTAGTGCCTTCAAAATCTGGTTTATCTTAAAATATGCTAACGGACAAAAGTCTTGTCCGGTAGGAAGATTGGATCTTTTTGCATGCCAATTTTCAACTCGTTACTCTTAATGCATCACTTGCTTAAATTCAAAAATTCTTTTTTCATTGAATGCATATAAATGTCCTCTTTCCATCGATACCAAATTTATGCCGATGGAGTAATTGCATTTTATGAATTAAACGTGTTTAAATGATATTATGGAAAATTTTACCGGACAAGACTTTTGTCCATAAGTATATATATTGCTCACTTGTATCAGCCGAAACTGCCCTAACAAGTTAGAACCATTTTCCGAGATTCTTCAGATCAGATGATGTTAAGTCGTGATTTCGCAATCATAATAATGAACAAAAATATTTAACATGGATATGAAAAGTTAAAAAAAAATATATACTGGAAATTATTCATATATGGCTTTGACAAAAAAACTTTACGTCAAGTAATATAAAGTGCAAAATTAAACGTACACTATTTCAGTTTGACCTATAAAATGGTCTGCATTAATAAGCTACTTAAACAAAGAAAGGCTATTTATATCATTGACTCGCACGTATGCGAGTTTCAGATATGACTGAGGTGTTTGAATCCTTTTCTTACTTCCTACCTATATGTCTAATTGTATGAACTTCTGTTCTGTTTTTAATCCCACTCAAATAATAAACTCAAATGTCAAACAAAATCTGTGTAACTCAGCTAAAGCTATATCAAAGAGTTCAAAACTATATTTTAATTCAATTATAACCTGGTCCCAATGACCAGTCGCCATTTCAGCCAATCAGATACTTGAGATTTGAGACTGGTTTCCGATCTCAGTTTTATAAGCTTCAACCCAGAACTTAAACATTGATCTAAAAGATTCTAGATTTTATTCAAACATGAACGAATGTTCGAATGAGGACTACGTAATTTCATAGTTGACTCGTAACTAATATTGCTGCGTGTAATATGTAGCTTGCCACCATTCTAAATAGAAAATGTCAAAAAAAACTTTAAGTCAGTGATGTTTTATTTGCTTGTTAGGGTTCTAACTTTGGTGTGTTTTTTTTTAATTTTCGTTTACAATAGGAAATTACTTAATTCTTTAATGATAATCAGAATGCCGTGTACTGATTGTCAATCAGCATTCCAATCTACAATCAGTTTAGTATCTTTACTGGCTTAAAATAAGTAATTGATTGTTAATACAGTAACTGTCGGGAATATTACAGGATATCGACAATCATTGGCAGATAAAAACAAGACTACTAGTATTAGGAACATAAAGGTCGTTTGCTTTTTGTTAATGAATGTACTATTCTTGTAATATGGAAAAGAAGCATTTAAATTTAAGACATGCAAATCAAAGACGGTCTTTTTCATTAGCTTGAATTGCATAACATATTGAATCTCCGTCGTATTTCCAAGAATGCACCAAATACCATAAGGTTTAAGCTCCTACAATTCATTTCTCTTTTACAAATTAATTAAAAATGTCCGTGCAATCGGACAGAAAGGTACACAAAGACCAGTTTAGTTGATTTAATAAATTACTTCTTTTTAACTATCGGACGGTTTTGTTTTTCCCCAAGCAGATTTTATATTAAGCTTTCGTGACATAGGCGGGATTTATTTTTAAACCGGAAAGTATCTTCCGGCATGCTCCGTATATATTGTTCTGTTGTTCAGAAGATAAATTTCATTTGCACTAATCTTTTAATGGCTAGTCCGTATCGTGAATGGTAGTTGGCTCTCTGGTGTAATGTAAAAAAGACTAATAACCTTACTAGTACATTACGCAACACATGTTTACCCAAGTCATTTGCAAAACATAAAACAAAACTGTGGGGAGGGCTGGATCGGACTACGATTGTTCCTTTGCGAGTGTAATGTTGGTGAACCGTATTTCCTGGTTTAAATTCCAGTGGCATAGTTTTGCCACTGACCGTTCAAAAGATGTAAACGCAAGCTCCCTAAAAACCAAACATTCCCTTTTTAAGAAGCCTTGTGGTGTGTTTTAGTTATTCTTAGTAGTATCATAAACGCATAGTATCTCCAGGCGCGGACTTAGATGTTCCTTTGCCGGAAACACTCGTGTCGATACATTTCATATTAAAAATGTATTGGGAGAAAGGGAGTCTAGTCTGTTTGGTGCGATCGCACCACAAAAAATACGGGTCAATAGTCAACTTATCTTGAAAAAAAACTGTTGACTAACAATTTACAAAAAAAACATTACTTGACCGCAAAATAAATTGGTTTCAATCCATCACACCGTTTTTACAAATCAGTTGTTTTACTCTGGAAATAATTGGTCACGACATCCACAACGATATCTCGGATATTGTCTTCATTCTCTAAGGAAAAGCGAGTCATTTAGTATCTTCTATTGTATGGAACTTAAATTGTAAGACCCTGTGCCTTAATGAAACAGGGCTTACAAATTTAGTTCTGCAAAATTATGGAGAAGATTCCAACTTCTCCACGACAAACTACTAGTACATGTAATTAGACGGACAAATAACAAAGCATTTTAATATAAACATTAAAGAGCAAAAACTCAACAATAGTGTAACAAATATAAACATAAATATAAAACTTCAAGTATGTTGACATAGGCCTATATACGACTTTATTTTCTCCAATGAAAAGTCACGTATAACATAATTATACAGCAAATGTAATGAAACAAAGTGAAAAAAATAAAACTAACTGAAATAAATAAGAATAAGATGTGTGAAGTTAGCGGCCTAGCGGCCTGGCGGCGTGAAGTAAGCGGCCTGGCGGCGTGAAGTTAGCGGCCTAGCGGCGTGAAGATGGCTGCCTTTATCACAATTAAGCCTGATTTTAAAAACGGATTAAAATCTATATTTACAGCATATAATGTACATTGCAGGGGTGTATAAGCAAGTTATCAACATGATTTATCTTTTATTTTTTTAAATAAATTATTTAACAAAGTTCTAGCTTATCTGCAAAGACGACTCGGAATCTCTTTGAACATTTACTCTCATGTACTCTTTGTAAATGAACATTTCAGGGATGATTAAGTAAAATATAAACAAGAACTAGCTTTGATTTTATCTTAAAAACGGCTTGTAATCGATTTTACACCGTGCAATGTACATTTCAGGGATGACTAAGTAAAATATCAACAAGAACTAGCTTTGATTTTTTAAAGTCTTCGAAGCCTGGCGGCCTAGAGGCCTGGCAGCCTAGCGGCCTAAACTTAAAATTTATCATAATTTATGTTTATCATAAAAACGGTTTGAATTCGATTTTTACAGCATGCAATGTACATTTCAGGGATGATTAAGTAAAATATCAACAAGAACTAGCTTTGTTTTTTTAGCTAAACCGACTGTATCATCTACCGGATATAGCGCACTGATTGTCACAAAAACATAGTAAACAGTTCAAAAATGAGGAGATTTTGTATGTATTGTAATGAGAAATCCAATCGACAAATACATGTTCAACAGGCGATTCTCGTAGAACTTGTTATGAAAGACGTTGTTACTTTTTTATGCAATATACTTTTAAAAAATCGCTTAAATCACACATACAGAGTACCGTTTGCACTGTGTACTGTTATAAAATCATCGTAAATGTTTATGTTTTAACAGGTTTTGATAGGTATTCTCTTGCTAGCGATGATTAAACATATCATTTTTATTCTTACAATAATAAGAACACCATAGCTGATCAATTAAACAACAAAACATTAGACCAAACATGCATGTAGCTTCGACCCAGACTGTATCATCTATTGAACATGTTATCTCAATCATTTGTATGTTTCTAGTGATCTATGTGTATCAATTATGGCGATTTTTTAAAGATGATTTTAGTATATTTTTCGCATTTAAGAACAACGGCCTAATGTAAAAACATGTATTAAAAGTGCTTCGTACAGAACTATGATACGTTATAAAATATAAGGGCCTCGGTGCCTTTATATATATACTGCGGCGACACGCAACAATTGGATCTACCTGACTTCATTAGTTAACACACATGCCGCTCTGAGAACTACAATTTCCAAAAAGCGATAATTAATGTCGTCCCAAAATGTTTTAGATTTGATAAACATAGTCTAAAAAGGTGAAATATGCATATCAGGAATCGCCACTTTCAGAAAAAAACAGCCTCTCCACACAATCAAGAAGAAGAGAGGAAGAGAGCATGGTTAATAAAATGATCAGTTTCAAAAGAGACACCACTAGCAATTAACAAAAATGAGACCCGAGGGGTTACCGCCTTGGAACGGTCAGTGGCAAATCAAATTGCCACTGGGGGTTTAAACCAGGTTCTAGGGTGCACCAAACTCACACTTGCCCCAACAGGTTCTTAGATCACAAAGCAACTCCAACCCACTTATCGTCAGGTTTTTTAAAAGTAATAGTTTCGAAACTCAAGGTTCACAATTATAAATACATACGCAGGTAGGCGTGACATACAAATTTTGAGGCAAAGCAAGTTATTTAAATACTGATATTTTTAGCTGATGATAAACACTACTCAATGTACGACCAATGTAGATCATTGTCAGCTGAAACATCCGTGTCATTTGATCGGAATATACAATGTTCACTTGTTTTCAGAAATATTCTAATAAATGTAATAGCAAACAGTGTACAGCAAAAACAACGTACTCCATATCCCATCGAGTAAAGGGTCAAATGGAACTTTAGCAAAGGAATCAATGTCTTGTTTTCCGCCCAAGGATTGACTATCACAAAGGTCTTCCCTTGAGAGTCAGGTATGTTCCCATGCTGATTTCAGTTAAAGGAATTAACGAATTCGCTTTCTAACATATTCTCATAATACATTTATACTAGCCATTAAAATACTGGTTTGAAAACTGATTTGTGTAAACTATGTGTATGCCAATTTACCAGTTACAAAAACAGTTTATAGTTTATTTCGA
Source organism: Corbicula japonica (assembly GCA_038501625.1). NCBI lineage: Eukaryota > Metazoa > Mollusca > Bivalvia > Venerida > Cyrenidae > Corbicula > Corbicula japonica. The sequence continues at coordinate 471,188 of JAZAYU010000047.1, forward strand.
GGTTTGTATGAAAAATTAAACGGTCGCCCAGCTGCGTTGGGCCTGACAGTTTAATTTTTATGCAAACTAACAAATAACAATAACCTATAATCACTATTGTTGTTTCCTTCTGTTTTATTATTTTAAAGTTCTTCTCTTCGTGTTTTTGTACGCCATTTCTCCAAATATACCCGATTTGTATAGACAATATATGTAGATGAACTCCTCCATCTTACCTAAAAGCATAAACTTGATAAAATCAGCAAATGTGCATCGCCATAAGTGATACAGATTATTGGAAAATCATTCAACGAAAATCGCACTAAATGATACAACAGAAATGAGTGTGTTTGCTATAAATGATAGTATGATAATGCTATAGATGATACAGTCATTACGAAACACACCCCTCAAACATTTTAATAATTTACACTATCTATACATTCAAAGTAATATTGTAATGTAATAATCTTTATTTTAATGTCATAGAGTAATATTACTAGTACGTATTCGTGCATCAGAGCGTTTATTTGTAAAGAATAACAGTATTTTGATACAATAATGTGGGTCATTTGCCAGACTTCTTGTGATTAAATGCAATTTTGCAAGTTTTTATCCCTATTTATGCGCAAAACAAATGTTATTACAACCAATAAGGACTATACAAAATATAACGTACTTGGTTTTGTTGAAGGTACTTAAAATGATCCTAATAATTCCATTTTCAATGTGTTATTTACGGAGTGTTTATATCGCAGCCATGCAATCAGCTTGCTATATCCGGCATATGATACAGTCGGTTTATATACAGTGAGTATAATATCCTATTGAATGTAAAAGTTTCCGCGATTACGGAAAGGGACCTTTAATACAGGACTATCAACAATAATTTAAAGATATGAATCAAGTTTGTACAAATGAATTGTACGACGCGATTGTATGTCGTAGAAAAGATGCACCAATGCACAGGAAATAAGCACGCTTTTCTGGAGAAACAAGTTCTATGAGTCTATCGTCAGCGAGTCGTAACAGGTAATTCAACCACAGTGTGTTCGAGTCAGCTTCTATAAACATGATATATGTGTTAAACGAGATACTGGAAAGTTTGGTCACAGTGAAACACTACGTGAAGTTTGGCATCACTAAACAGCTGACCACAGGGCGGGCACGTGATTTCAGTTCTTGAACACGGCGTGCAGCACAATTCTGTCAGGAACGTCCTAAGTTCGAAACTATCTGGTTTCTCAAGCGCAACTCGCCAGATGTTAGACGTCGTCAGTTCATAGTCAGTGTACGTCCCAGAATGTTCTAAATTCATCACATGCGGTCATTCGTTCATACCACTTTGACTGTTTGTGCGTAAGTATGGCGCACTTGCAAGCTTTCTACCAAAAGTATTTGCTTGGGAATTTCATTGTCTTTTCAAAGTCATCCAAGTGTGAAGATAAATTGTATTTGTCTAGAATGTTTATAATGTCTGGTATAAATCCGCTATGTGTCTTTGAGCAGTTGTTTCTGTATTGGAAAAGTCTGTTCAAGAAAACGTTTATTACAACATCGAAAGACTTCATTATACTTAGGAACAAAAGAAGATTATGTTTTGTTGATCGGTATAAGCCTCTTTTAACGTATATCCTGGAAGTCCTTTCACTAATCTGAGCGAGTCCTGAACGGCAACGACTTATTACGTTTTAGTAAAAGTGATGGGTTGCCTCCATGTGACGCATATCTGTCCGCGTGATGTTGTTCCAGAATCTGATGTCAGAGCCAAAAATGCTTTGTGAAGAACTGTAGACGTGTAAAGTCGCGCTGCTGTAATTGGGTTAACGCCATATTTATGTATACAATTAAGACTGAACAGAGTCCCTCTTGTCGTTTGACGTATTGTATCCACGCTATCCGGTGATTTGCGACTTGTACATTGTTTGTATTCGGTGACAACTTGTTGTGGGACAACTTCGTAGGAAATCAGAATATCCTCTAGATTCTTCCATCTTTTCCGGTCATGTATAAAAAGAACGGCAGACTAGTTTGGATTATACTTATATCGCCATTTGCGTAATTAAAGGGCAAATCCAGACGTTCGCTTAGGCCCGTTTTGCTGAGTGATATAAGGACAATGTCGTCGGCATGAGTTGGTTCACATAGTGGAATATTGTTCAGATTCAAACCATTCGTTGACTCAGAAAGTTTGTTTAACAGTTCATCTAAGAATATGGTGTACAGGAAAGACGCACATATACTTCCTTGGTGCCCTGCTAAATATTGAATGGTTGGGATAGATGACCGTATAATAGTCGTTGGCTTGACGCAAAGTGGAGCACATTATGGAAAATCCTTAGTACTTTCCTGTGGATACCGATGTTATGGAGTATATATATGACGCCATCGATCCAGGTCATATCAAAGGCTTTCATGGCGTTCATGAAACGCGTGTACGTGACGTCACCACGTTCCTGACAATAGTTGGCTGCTTCCTGGTAGATCGGATATACCATTTTGCTAGACTTGCCCTTTTAGAAGCCATGCTGGAGGGGGTTGAGTCTAGTGTTAAAATTCAGCTTTTCAATTCTCGAAGAGCTTAGAAATAACTGGTAACAATATAATAAAGCGAAATAACGAAAAGACACCAAGCAAAATAACGACAAGACGCCAGGCAAAATAACGAAAAAACGCAAAGCGAAATAACGCCGCGCGAAATAACGACAAAACGCCAAGCGAAAAAAACGAAAAATCGCCAGGCGAAATAACGCCGAGCGAAAAGACGCCAAGCGAAATAACGAAAAGACGCCAACCGAAAAAACGAAAGAACGCCAGGCGAAGCTAGAAAGAACGCTATTTTGTACAGTTAAATTGGCGTTTTTTTGCACGGCGACTTTTCGTTATTTCGCGCAAAAAAAATAGCGTCTTCTCGTTATTTCGCGTGGCGTTTCTTCGTTATTTCGTCTTTTCGCGTGGCGTTTTTTTCGTTATTTCGTCTTTTCGCGTGGCGTATTTTCGTTATTTCTTCTTTTCGCTTGGCGTTATTTCGCGGCGAAATAACGAAAAAACGAAATGGCATAAATCAGCCACCATAACTTCATGACGTCATTTCAAGAAATAACGTCAATTTTCCGAAGACACCTTTCACGTGTCGTGCCCTTATTATATAAATGCAATCTCCACACAGTGCTGTCGTTCCTTTGACCTCTTATAAATTAATATTTACGAGTTAAGGAGCGACAAATCTGGATAGAGATTGATATAAATGATGTACCTTCAGTCTTTCTATGGCGTCTTTGACGTTTTTCTTGAGGTCCCTGTCTGAAATCAAGGCTGATGTGACCACATTAAAACTGCTAGACGGATCATCAGAGTCGACAAGAGAGTCCATTTGCTGAAATATATCAAGTAGTCACCATAAATTACTTTGTCTGAAGGTTTATTTAGAATTTAAATCGGATTATGTTAAAGATGGGTATGTTGATACTTGTAAAAAAGTTTGCCAGAAACAAAAATCAATGTCTGCACAAGATAAATGCCTTCTAACATTTTCCATTTTCCATAAGTCAGTCATAAACGTACAGTCTTTCATTGCCCAAGGTTATAAAACTGAGCATAGAAACCAGTCTCAAATCTCAAGCATATGATTGGCTGAAATGGCGACTGGTCGCCATTTCAGCCAATCAGATGCTTGAGATTTGAGACTGGTTTCTAATCTCGGCTTTATAACCTTCAGCCCATGTGAAAGTTAATATTGAGCTCCCTAAAACTGTTGGCTACTTTTTTGTATGCAGCATAAATTAATCTCTATGAAAATACAGGGTCGCCTCGTTTGCAACAAATGTGTTTAATAGTATGTGTACATTGAGAACCTTCTTGATATATCACTTAACATTGGTAGACCTCACAACGAAGCGAGGTTAACTTGGTGCTTAGCAAACTTTGAGGAGTATATTTTTTTGACAATACAATCACACAGTCACACGGTATATAAGTTTTATGAGTTTTTGTGGGGAAGCTTTTGCACGCAAAAAAAAATCAAACATAATCTGAAAATTTCATTTTTATAACATTTATTATAAAAGCTAAGCAGCTTACAAATAAAGCATATTAATATATGTTTATATCAATTAACAGGCCTGATAAATGTTTTAAGTGATATGATAAATGTTTTCTTGCTCACTAGAATAAGTTTAAGATCAATGTGTTTATACTTGTATTTTAACTTTTTAATAATAAAAAATGAAAAAAATGCTGTTGAAAAAGGGTCAAATTATCTTATTACATTAGCATAAATATATTTGTACTATACATTTCATAAGTAATGAAGTAATATTTAATTGTTCAAACTATGTGATAAAACATATTTGGAAACAAAATTATTTTTCATTATTATGTTCTCATACTTGGTCTTATATGTTCAAGTCATTGAAATAATGATGTGATTTCGCCACAGACAAATGAGCCAAATAATGGATTATAGCACAAAAAAACGAAAAAGCCCCTTTTTCTTTTAATCTTTGAATTCAGCATATTTTTTTCTACAAAACAAGAGAAAAGGAAAAAGTGTCTATGAAAGAAAAATAAAAGGCTGCAATCGTCCTAAAAAGGATCGCCGACCTAGTCTTTTCTAAAGCGAACTAAGAACGTGACATCAAGATTCGAGGATGTATAAAACATTGAAAGCCAAACCAAACTTGTACATGAATTGAAAAACTTCCTGCTAACACAGAACTGCTTCAGACTGGAAATTTCCTTTTAGCTTTCCTTTGAAGGTACAAAAAATATTAATTATTATAGGTAAACTGTAAATAGTGTCCATTAGTTAGTTTTGAGATCAATGTATGAATGTTAATATGTATAAATGTCATGGAAGGAAATATCATTTCCTGTAACCCATATATATGTGAAATGAAATGACGAAATTCAAAGGAAATCACAGCAAGGAATACACTGAACAGTTTCACAAGTAAAGCAGGTGCAAATCGCAACTAAAGTTTATAAAACTGAGAATGGAAACCAGTCTCAAATCTCAAGCATCTGATTGGCTAAAATGGCGACTGGTCGCCATTTCAGCCGATCAGATGCTTGAGATTTGAGACTGGTTTCCAATCTCAGTTTTATAACCTTGGGACCAACTCACAGATTTGGTGAACTCGGTGAGGAATGCGATAGTCCCTATCCTCTTCCAGCCGAAGTACTGCATCATCTTGATACGGACCCGGTTTAGTTGGTGCGGAAGTGGGTTTATGGAGAACGTGGTCGGGTACAGGACTTTATCCGCAGTGGATGCAGTCGTTGCTGCATAAGAAAGCTAAACAGGAAAGGAACAATAACAAAAATCTGCAATTTCATATCAGTCGGCCACATTTACTGATTTTATAATTAAACTATTAGCCACAATCAAAAACTTCAAACTGAAATTGGCATATGGAGTAATATTCCATCCGATCCTATAGAAATGTCCATATTGTAATAACTGCTTCGGGGATGAGGAGTATCATTACGTTATAGAGTGTTTGCATGTTGACTCAAACGAAAGAAAAAAATACGTTAGAAAAAAATATGCTAATGGACAAAAGTCTTGTCCGGTCTACAAAACAACAATATTGGAAAAAGTCTTGTCCGGACTACGAAATTTACAATTGCATTATTGTGTTTATCGCACACTCATAAATTTGTTATCAATGGAAAGTTGAAATATAATTGCATTCAATGAAAACAGAATTTTGTAATTAAAGACAGAACTACTGATAAAAGTATATGTTGAACATTTTCATTTTTGGATTTCGCGCTTTTAAAAGATATTATATACCGAACAAGACTTTTGTCCATAAGTATATATATCTACAGCCGGTGACAACCCTTCGAAAAAGTTCTTAGTTCGCCCGATTCACGCTTAAAATCAGTTTCTTCTCTGGACAGGCACACCTACATGCCATCATGCAAACGAATTCGTAAATTTAAAGAACATTTGTAACTTTTTTTTTATTTTCCTCTATAATTAAAGTGGTCGATTTTATACCCTTGCAACTTTCTGCGAAACATTAACGTGCACAATCTAGGCTTACATACACAGTTCAGGCTAGTTCTCGCGTGACTTAGTGACAATCAAATATGGAAATAAATCATATGATTGCGTGACTTAAAATAACAATTATTATGAACTATGTCTGCCTGCCTGCATGATAAGGGCCTACTTCTCTCGAATACAGTCCAGCTGGAAGCAATTAGTATGAAGCGCTAAAGATTTAAACAATGCTATGGACAATTTTGCAATCTAAATAATACTTTATGATGCTTTCCAGTCGCTTTTCTAATCTAATGTCACTTGATGAAACGGTCAGAATATAAAAAGATCGATCATATATGTATTATCGCAAACATGTATTTAAGTTTTTAAAAGGATGCATGTACAAATATTTAATAGAACTAAAAAATTAAAATGACATTGCTCCGTGCCCAAGAACAGTGAATTTATACGATCATAACATTTTATTTAAAAGCAAAATTTAACTGAAGAAAAAAAATAATACTCAACAAACGCACAAAAATGTAGTCACCTCATACGTTACCGCGTCATCCTTCAAAAATGCCGTCACCTCATTCGTAAAAGTGCTAACTCTCCCAAGTGCCGTCACCACATACATAACAGCACAACCTCTCAAAATTCCGTCAGCTCACCTCAACTCAACTCATACATAACCGCACTACCTCTCAAAAACCCGTCACCTCATCTCATACATAACCGCACCGCCTCTCAAAAACCCGTCACTTCACCTCATAAATAACCGCACCACCTCTCAAAACCCCGTCACCTCACCTTATACATAACCGCACAACCTTTCAAAAACCCGTCACGTCATTTATGACCGCATCACCTTTCAAAAGTGCCAACACATCATACATAATCCGCACCACCTCTCAAAAATGATGTTACCTGATACATAACCGCACCACCTTATACATAACCCGCTCCACCTATCCAAAATGTCGGCACCTTACATGTAACCGCGCAACATCTTTTTAAAACTTTGCATATTATATTTTCTTTTACATGTCTCTCAGAATCGGTGATTTTCATTCTTTTGTCATCAAAGCCTATTCCAAATTTGATTTTGATAAATTTGAAAGTAGTAATCTAGATTATGAAGCTGAAAATTTTGTCGAGGTAGTCCCGACAAGATATACTTTTACGATTTTATTGGTTTATGGTATGTCTTAATAAAATTAGGTGGTTGGCAAAAATTATTTTATTGCGAACCCTGAAAAAATTAAGCGAGATAACTCCGATATAGAATAAAAAGTTAACTTTATTGAAGTTTGAAAATAGTTTAAAAATGCGTGTAAAATGTATCGTGGCTGTAGTGGGTACGATAGAGAATATTTAATTTTAACAGGAAACTACAATTTCTTTTCATGTTATCAATAGTACGTGCAGCTAGAGTGATTATAAAGGACACAAAATATAGTATTCACGAATATATTTGCTCGCAGCTTAATAAAACTGAAGTAAAATAACAATCGAAATCAATTAAACAGTAGCCGTTCGTACCTGTACAACGTTATAGAACGGCACAATCTCTCCGGTGACTAGAATCTCCTCGGAGAGGCCTGGACCGATCACCACCGGCTTCGGCGGACCCTCAGACAACATCTCATTCAGCAGCTTTCCAGACAGTCCACTCTTGCCCTGAAAAAAATGTATATGGTTAAAACCTCTTACATATTAAGTTGTAGATAATTATCCTGGACAGAGTACAATCAACTGCATCATCATCTATCAGCCAGATTCAAATCAAAGCACTGAAAGTGCTGGAAGCCAGCGGAGCGTAAACATAAGCAAAATAAAACAATCCCATAATGTGCAATGTAACAGGACTTCCAGTTTTATTCCAGCCATTGTAAATATATAATATCTGAACAGAATGAAGAAAATCCTATGGAAGACATGTCATATGCTTGCAAAAATGCAAAAACCACTCATAAAATAAACTGGTCAAAATATTTAACAAGATGGTCCATAGAACCCTATGTCGCTCACCTGTCAACAACTGCTCAAGAGTCCGTGGATGCAAATGCAATTGCCATAATAGCTTTCTTTGGCTCTTTCAACGACCATAACTCTGGAATCCCTTATGGAATCTAGCCGGTTCAAGAAAGGAACCAAGATCTTAAAGTAACTAAATTATTGTACGTCTGATTAAATTCAAATCAAAAATGAAGCTGCTTTTGTGCAGACAGGGTCTAAATAGTTTATTTTGGCACTTAACTCTGGAACCCATAATGCAATATGGCAATTTCAAGAAAGGAACTAAGATCTTATGGTAATGGAAGTGAATATCAGACCAAAATTAAAACCACTAGAGTGCAGACAAGCTTTTATTATAACTTGACCTAGTGACCTAGATTTCAAGGTCACATGGCCCAGTTTCGAAATTGACCTAGATATCATTGAGATAAACATTCTGACCAAGATTGAAGAAGATCGGACCAAAATTAAGACCTCTCGACTGCGGACAAGGTTTTTCTATAATTTGACCTAGTGACCAAGTTTTCAAGGTCACAGTTTTTAATCCGACCTAGATATCATAGAGATAAACATTCTGACCAAGTTTGAAGAAGATCGGATAAAAATTAAGCAGCTAGAGTGCTGACAACAATTGTGAATGGACGAAGGACAAAAGGTGATTACAAAAGTACACCCTGTCACTATTTGACAGATTAGCTAAAAAGTAATTTTAGGAGAACTACTGAAATAAATGAAAAAAGGAACATTAAAAGCAATCGAACAGGACAAATACAAAAATATTACAGGTCAAGTTTTATCAAGCAATATCAGGATCAAAATGCATCACTGTCTAGAATGCCTAGCCATGGTTGTAATGCAACTCAATATTTACACAAGTACAAATTTTGATTCATTCCAAACAGTGGAGTGCATGTCAGGATGCTAAACAGTAGCTGAACTCGATGATGGTAATATAATTCTATATCCATTCTTTATAGCAATACATCACAACTTAGGGCAATGCCAATGCCTTATAAATTTCATTTAGTAAATGAAAGAGGCACAACAAATGTTTTGTGTCAATTAAAGTATGAAAATTGTTGGGTTAGCAAAATTATATTTATTTCTTATATTATTATAACTTATTTCTTTTCTTTGTATTTCTCTTTATTATTTCCACTTTCAAAGTAATTACACAGGGACCCTGTGAAAGGCTATTTGATCATGGTTTTATGTATAACAATGTGTCACAGGGAGTCAGCATTAGGTTAATGTAATCATATTTTAATGAAGTGTCCAACCTAATAAATCAGATAAAGGGGCTCTTTATATTCATTTCATTAGCACAGCCCTTAACAGACACTCTTTCCCCCACTGTTATCTGTCAACTCTATTTAGACTTCTTTAATGCATGTGAGGCATCCATCTGATCTGAATCCACACACTTTGAATCTTGATCCAGTGATTTCAATTGATGCAGATTCTTGAATCTTAATGCAAACAAATTTGATATTTTTGTCCACTTTTGACCCCACCTAATTTTGAGCTTGGGGTCATTTTGATGCACAAAAACTTTTAAAAAGTGGTTTACTTTTGCAATAATGGGGATAAGTATTGAGGAAATTGCATTTTTAATATTAAGTTAACACTTACTTAAGTCTTGCAAATTAATTTTAAGTAATACATGTGTAAGTATCACTTAATACAAAATATGACTTGTGAAGATCTGGTTTTGACCCATTGAAAATTCTCAACAGGGGTCAAATGACCCCTGGTTTTCAAAAGCAACTGAAATCTCTGCTTGATCAGAAAGTACATGTACCTAAAAGATCTAAACATGAACAGACTCTGACCAGCCTCCACTGATATGCATGTTGATATGGTCTAACCTTGTCAAACATGGAATAAAAGCTGTATCCATGTAGGCCCCTTTATACTTATGCATAATAATTTATGTCTACTTACATGGAAAAAGTAGACATAAAACATGGAATACTTGTGTTTTGCACAGAAAATCCATTTCTAACTTTAACCCTTAACTCCATATAATATGCACCTCAAGTTTATGGCATGGGCAGTGTAGAATTAGATCACCCTGCATCTCTGTGCTGTTTGATCAGGATCTGCACTGTTCAATTTAAGATTCATAAGGTTATTTCTAAACAAGATGTGACCAGTGTAGGTCCTGATCAGATGGCACAAATATTTAGTCTGATCAGGATCTACACTAGATGCACATGTGACAAAAGGCATATATATGGCAGAAAGGGGCTCTATATCAATCATTTTTAGTTATGCCCCTAAGAATGACATGAACAATCTTTCTTAATGAATATTATCATCTTCAACTAAAATCTATTTCAGAAATTACTCTACTTCATAAAGCTATTTCAGTTACTTACTAAGTTAATGCAGATAATATATTGCTAGTCAGAAATATTAACAGTTTATGTGCCATTTAACTCAAAAATTATTTTATTAGAAGATATAATTCAGGGACACTACATGTAGATGCAGATTCTTGCATTTTGATGCAAGCATATTTAATTTGTTTCAAATTTAACACTCCCCACCATTTTGAGTTTGGGGTCATTTTGATGTTGGAGAATTTAAAAAAGTGGTCAATTTTTGCAATAATAGTGATTAATATTGCGCACATGTCTATTGCATTTTAACCCTTTACTTTTGGCTGATTGTGAATCCACTAAAATGAGGTGAAAATGACTTTTCAGATTAAGCACATAGAGGAACCCTGGATAAGAATGATATTTTCTTTTAAATATGTTTTTTTCTTCACAAATTTATCACAACCAATGAGCCGGCAACTGTTCTTTGCTTGTTGAAAGAGTCTTTTAAGCAGGGATTTCAATAGTCTTTGAAAACCAGGGGTTGTTTGACCCCTGTTGAGATTTTTTAAGGGGCCACAATCAAATAGTTTCTAGTCATATCTTGTGTTTATTGAACTTAAACTACTTATAAAAGTGCTTTTTCTTCATTTAAATATATGTTCAGTGGTCAAATAAGTATTAACTTCATAATTAAAATGCAATAGACACAATACATTGTATATATCTTTATTCTTGCAATGTTTGACCATGTTTCCTAGATTCTCATGCATCAAAATGATCCCAAGCTAAGAATATGGTGGGGTCAAATGTGGAAAAAAAACTTATATGCTTACATCAAAATGCAAGAATCTGCATACAGATCTATTGATAATTGAAACCCTGAGGTGGGAAATCAAGTCAGTGGTTAGTTTGCAAGTTTATTCTACACTGATTGTCATAAATTTGTCTTGTAACTGAGATTGTTACCTAGCAAAAACTACTCTAGGTAATTTAAAAATTAAAAATACTGGTTTCCCTATGTGGTCGTATTGATAAATCAAATAAATAATAATTTCAACAATTTTTGAGCAACAAAAGCTTTTCCAATATTAAAGATGCTGCATTATTTGATTTCATATCTGGGACCTGCCAAATATATCTTGGCAGTCTTAAAGCTTGGCCGTTTGTCTCTGACTGCAGGCCTTATAGTCTGCATGTCCCATCTGTTTAGTTCATTAATCTGGGCCAAATCACCCGGCCATATAGTCTGTATATCATTGAAACTTAGGTCAGGAAGCTAATTTCAGCTATTCTTGCAAACAAATAAAACTATTTACCTTGTAAAGACCTGTAAATCTGGATGGTGTAATTTCCCGTGTGATACGGAACTTTGTTTTCCAAAGTGCTTGAAGTCGAATTGTCTATCTTTACATCCTCACCAGAAAATGTAAACAATAATAAGACGTGTGTTCATGCAGCTGGTTTATACAAATCATCAAATGCAAAATATGCCAAACTTTTAAAGTAAAGTTGATTGCACATTTATGCATACAATGACTGCCCTCATGCATTTTATGGGATACAGTTGAAACAGTTTCAAAACTCTTCCTGACCTTTCGGAAATTACACAGTGTATGTAATTAATTTTTTTGTCGATGTCTGTGTTTATTTGTAATCCTTCCAGGATTTCGCGTACTATCTCCCATGTTAATTTCCACTTCCGAAAAAACACGCATCATTTTCATGATTTTCACCATTAAAATTCGCAAAAAACATTAGCTAGACAGCTTACAGAGCGCTCTATTTTTTGAAACAAAATCTTCGAAAATGTTCAATGTTTTAGGTAAACACAATCGAGGGGAGATCACTGGAGGTGTGTGTAGTTTAGGCTATACCCCGTACGTATTACGTAACAAAACGTAAAACTATCGGCACGTTATATATTTTGAATAAAGCAAAAATACACCCCTCAAAATACTGAAATACTTCAAATTTTTTGCAACGTGTCTGCGTTCAGAATATGCGTTCAGAATATTGCCATTTGACGGTGCATAGAATCACCGAAAACAACCGAATAACCGAATAAGACCGAAAAAGATTTATTTTAAAAGTGGTATTTGGTACAAAAATAATTTTTTGGGTCCACTTTTCGGTGTTTTACGGTGTTTTCGGTTGTTTTCGGTCTTAGTCGGTGTTTTTGGTCATTTCGGTGATTCTATTCACCCGCCATTTTACGTCATTATGATTGTATTACACATACGCAGTTTATTTGATTATATATATCGATAATATCAGTACGCCTTTGTTGCTTTCAATGAGTAAGTGTTTTACTGATTATTCTTTAAAAGCAATCAATTTAAATGATCGTTAACAACTGATTTTCTATGATTGCTTTTTGAACTCTTTTCTGACGTCTACCGGAAGCTGTACTTCGACTTTTTCATTTGAGCGCACCTGCTGAAAGGTCTGTGATTTCGGATCTCAATCTCTATAGCCAACGGTAAACCGCTGGCTAAAAATTGACTCAATTTTGAGAAAAACATGTCGCCAGCCTTTGGACGACCAAATCTTCAAGGTTAAAACTCTAAAATTAAATATTGCTATTTTGGTGAGAGATCTGATGTTTGCGTAGAACAAACATCACTGAGAAAGCCATTTATGTTACTTCCTTTAAGTTTTATAGCATGCTAAATGTCTAGTAACATCGCTTTTTTGCATGTCGCCAGACAAAACATCAATTTTTGCAGTAAAATTGTTGAAATATGATGAATGGCAATTACGAAATTTGCTGTTTTTAATGTTTTAAGGCACGTGAAAATATGATATTAGAAAGTTCTGTTGCAATTGGATGCCATTTCAAACAATGACACTGGTTTTAAGGGGTGTCGCCAAAAAACTACTTACCTACCGTAACCATTTTTAAACCTCACTGCTGATGGTATAAAATCAGATAAAACAGTTATAAAGGCATAAATATTTTATAGAATTATCAAATTTTATGTATTTAAAATTAAAACACCTGCGGCTATTTTATATTATTGTCGGTCATAGCCTTAACACGAAATTCTTGATGTCCAATAATAAAATTTTCCTCCGTAACTGTGTATTTCACTTCTTTAAATCTATGTTAATTCCATGGATCAAACAGTTAACATATCAATATCATGATTATCAATTGATTAATACATACCATCACTAAATAAGTATTATTTATTGCAAATATTAGTCAAAAAATGTTAAAAAAATTTCCTCCGTAATTTTTTCTTCCGTTATCAAAAGTATCATGATTGCTTCTAGTGCTAATTAAATTGTTGTTATCAACTGACTGCCTCGTTATTATCACAGAAGCCGTCAAGTAATATGGTCAGAAGTGGTAAGATAATTAAAATTTACCCTGGTAATTTTGGGTTACGGAGGAAAGTTACGGAGGAAGCTAGAAAAGTAACGGAGGAAAACGATGCACGATTATCAATTTATCCTCGTATAACTTGTGTCTAAATGTAAGCTGCACACATGAGTTTTTGTTTAAAAAAATGTTCCTCCCTTGCAACTGATACCTAAGTACTCCAAATTGTTTGTCAAAATTCAAACAAATACTATTATTGTACTGCATAAAATATATATGCAGGTTACTTTTTATTTTGACTGGTGCATGGTTTTGCTTGAGCTTGGCCTCTATTGCTTAAACATTAAAATTACATTTTAAATGAAAGTTATACAAACATAAGTGAAAATATTTAGCTCACAACATTTAATAGACCTTGAAATCATTTGAATTACAATGCAGTACCAGGCACGATGAAAATACCCGTGATGTTGTTAGCACAGACAGTGATGTACAGTGGTCTGCATTCTTTTTTTTATGAACATAGTTCACTTGAAACGCTTGATTTGGCGTTTGTTTGATTGAAGACAGATTAGTCTGTTTCATATAACCTGATGATATGTACCTTTTAACATCTAGAAAAATATGAACAACATACACCTACTTAATACATTTTCCTCCGTAACTTTTCCTCCGTAACTGTTGGATAACTGTTTTTGTTTGTTTAGCATTGTAAATTCAGAAAAGTTTTATTGAATTTGAATTTTTAGTTTGTTTATTAATACATATACGTACAATTATAGGTATGTTAGTACGTTACTGGTCTCTGTTTAATTGGTAATGTATCTCTGTATTTGTTATAAAGTTATTTTCTGTAAATCTTGACATACATGTACTCATGATAGTTGATAAAATAGCAGTCGTGTTTGTTTATATTCGTTAAACATTGTGTTTTTAATCCATTATACTATGTTTCCTGTCAACAATAACATGTTTAGAAGGTGTATACTGTAATTAGTACAGTTTTTATTATAAACCATGTGTTATAGGCACCTGCAGTTTTCCTCCGTAACTGAACATTTGACACAAAGAAGCAATTGTTATGTTTTGAGCTTATCGTTTAAATGGTGTGATCCATACTTTTTTTCTGAAGTCTATACATTATTGCCTAAATAAAAACGTATTTCCTTCTCACAAATGCAGGTGTCCATTTTTTGGTTTTTACTTGATCAAAATTGAGTCAATTTTTTTAATCTGGCTGTTTAGTGCTTACAAACTGGTACTTGTACCGTTTATGCACCTAGGCGATGTAAAATGTTAACAACTTTATAAGCACTGATGAACTTAAATAATAAATAATTATTTGTACTTGTCGTCATTTGCATATACCGATTTCACCTCATACAAATGCCTGTAACAAGAAAGTTATAAATGTTTGTCCTTTGGCCATAATCAGGAAAGGACCTTTTTCGGCGCGGAAATCACAAGATTCACGAACGGCAATATGTATAGCTGCGGATTTACACTTAACGAATGTTCTAACTTCACCGATCATATTATTTTAATTTCTTAGCGTGGATTCTGAGTATATTCTTCAAACTTGAAACATAATAAGATACATCACTTTTACTAATTTTTTGTGTAATAACCAATATAGTCCCTAAATGCTTTTGGAAACCACTGGAATTTAATCAAGTTAAGATGAAAAGTAAATGTCACACAATCGGAAGTAGCGCGTAAATTCACCGTTCACGAAAATTCATGTCTTCTTATTTTAATATGGATTCTACAGTAATTTGAACACTTCAAAACTGCGATTGATTAGCAGTTAGAAGATGTTTCAGCAGTTTTAGGCGGTTTCATGCCCCTCGTTACTAAGCTACGGTCGATTTTGTGACTTGGTTTTAACCCCAACTCAATTAAATGTCATCGATTTATGAAAGCACGAGGGGATTTAATTGCAATTACATAAAAAGAAGTAAATATGGTATGTTTCAAATTTGAAGAGTTTACTCATATTCCATACGGAGAAAGTAAACTTTAATAACCAGTGCAGTTAAAAGATTGCTTTACTTTATCTGTGGTACGTATTATTCATATTTAATAAATTTTCACACTAATTAACTAGTCTGATTGAAATATTCCGTTGGGCACCAAATCACTCAAGTACTCCGTAAGTACAACTATCTAGCAAACGGTTGTACTTCGTGATGATATGAAATACTTTGATGAAAATAGATTTCGTAAATATTTAAAGAGAAAACGGTTATTTTACAGAAAAATATGATTGCCTTAAGAAATTACTGTCGACGTTATGTAAACTATTTGCTATAAATTTAAGATTTCAAGGCCGCCAAAACCTAACATTTAGCAAAACTTATTTAAGTTAACCTGTGCCTAAAGACTCTTGCAATACTTTCAGGAGGGAGGGTCTGAATGCATCACTTTGGTGCAAAAACGGTATACATGCTATCAAAATAAGGAGTTATGCCGTGTTTGCAATAAGGACGCAAAATGAGTAGTGCAAATGCTCATGTTCGAGGTGGGGGGGGGGGGGGGCAATATACTTTGTTTGTAATTCTATCGACTATAAATATTTCAATTATAATTATTAAATTCGCGTAAATTCGCGCAGTTGTATATGATTTCGCAGGGATTTTAATTCGCGAACAATCCCTAGCGCGAT
Source organism: Corbicula japonica (assembly GCA_038501625.1). Taxonomy (NCBI): domain Eukaryota; kingdom Metazoa; phylum Mollusca; class Bivalvia; order Venerida; family Cyrenidae; genus Corbicula; species Corbicula japonica. Next base: position 487,498 of record JAZAYU010000047.1, read on the forward strand.
ATACGCGAAAATTAAACCCCGCAAAATATCAGGACAACTTAGTACTCGATCATATTCATATACTAGACGATGATTTCAAAACTGAGTTTTCAAGGGTGGAATTATCGTACCTTGATACCTCCCACATCACATAACTTAATTCAGTGGTATTTTCTTACTTCGAGATGTTTTCATATTTTTTTCTACCTATAAAGGGATATCGCTTTATCCATACTTGGACATGTTTTGCTAAAGAATGAAAACAACTATACGAGTTTGTATTTAAAGTAAACCATTCCAAAGAGATCCTTTAACGCCAAAAAGCCATGCGTACATTTTCACAGAAAAAAGCTGAAATCGAAAAGTGTTTAAGAACAAGTCGTTATAAATAAGTACTTCTTGTCGGCATTAGCCTCGGGAGGAAAGTACATTTTAGCATTTTTTTTAAATAAATCGCACTGAAAAAAAGCTCCTCGTCAAAAGAAAGTCGCCATTTTGCTAAGATAAAATTGCTTTATATGAATTAAACTTTTTTTACAAAAATAGATCTTTGGCATAAAGCTTTAATATAAAAATATAGAATACACTTCCGGTTTTCTCATCCTTATTTATATTTCCAGTTTCCGCTAATCTCCTAGCAATCGTCTTCTGAAACCTTTCCAATTTTAGCCAACTAATCAGTAGTATTTTATTTTTGTGTCATTAAAACCAATTGTAAGTTAAATTTGATCTTGTCAAAAAATGGACTTTGCAGCGTAGACACTTGTGTCAATAAAAGTGTGGCTACAAAATGATTGCCACTTCCTTTTTTTTTAAATTTTGTTATGACGGAAATGGGAACACTTGGCAACTTATAACTATCTTTTACCAATCTTTTAACTAGACCGATTATGAAATTATAATTTCTCTGAATGGAATCGTGTTGCACTCTTAAATTTTGAAACATAGTAATATAAATCATTTAACATCTTTTTATAAAAAGATATTTCAACTTTGTTTTCTTTTTCAATTCAATTTTCCATGATGTTAACAAAATTTTTAACTGTAATGTATTTTCTCCGTTGATTTCGCCGTCTCGGTCAAATACTAGTATTAAGCTTGAACATTTTGACTTCAGAAAAAGGATGAAACACACTTGGAAATTACTTCCAATTAGGGTTTAAATGTTTTCACAATTCAGGCAACACGTGTATGAAATAAATAAAAAATCAGCAATTACACTCGCCTACTTCCCTTCCTGCATGGGCACCATTTCTACCACACCATCGTCGGGACTTAAAGAGACGCGTATAATTATATTACATGTAATAAAACCTGTACCTTTGTATCCTTAACGACGAGCTTTATTTCATAGTCCCTTAGAATATCCGTCGTGTTGTAAATATCCTCCAAGGCGTGGTTTAGTAATTTAGGGAAAAGTTTCGTGTAATCACTCCACCAGTGGTCCGAGAGCTCAAGCAGCACCCCTATATAGACCGGGACACGTACACCGGAAACCAAGAGGCACGAGCATAAAATCACGGCCGCAGTCAGAGTCATCATAAATTCGGTGTAGTATCAATACGAATATTTATGATATTTTTTCTCCATTGTAAGGGTTTTCTGTGTTTTCATTTCATATTAGCCATCATTTCATTAGAGAACCCAAACTATTTTTATCAAATAATTATATCCGAATGTAATTAAAAATAAAATATGTTCCAATAAGTTTTGAAATAGCTATATTTTTGTAACAGAAGCTAAAATCCCATCTCTCTTGAGTTTGCACTGTATGTGGCATCTGACGAAACGGGGAGATATCCCTAAATGCAGAACGGATTCCTCTAATACCTGGTCATATATAGTCCATGCCGTTGAACGCTATGAGCTGTAAAATTCAAACAGCGATTTCCCGATAGTTTCTGCTTTCTCTATGTCTGTCTGTAAATGCTGCAGTCATTAATTAATACATATAAAGTTATCTTAAATAAATCCAAATAACTTACTGCCTTTTAACAATGAGTTGAAATAGCAGTCACAGGTGCAAAAGATGTGCAGCTGGACTGAAATCCGATTCCGGCATTTATGGAAAAGCAATTGTGTAACTTTTTAATGTCCAAATTCATAAGCTGAGTCTGAATACCAACCTTCAAACTAAGAGCTGATTGGTTGATGTTAAGATCAACTTGAAAATTATCAATTAGGAGCTTGAGTTTTAAGACTGGTCTCGAATTTCAGTTTTATGATTGGCTCCGGACCTTTGCCTAAATCCAGAGACCAGTCTCAAAGCTCAAGCATCTTTTTGGCTGAAATGACGACGAATCGCCATTTCCGCCAACCAGATGCTTGAGATTTGAGTCTGGTCTCCAATCTTAGTTTTATGATCTTGGACCCTCTTCTGAGCAGTGGGCATGAAGTTGCTTTTAGAACTTGAATTACTTGGATCAAAAACAGACTGGTTCAGTTTTAGGTAGCGGAAAGACGGAAATTATTAAACAAAATACTGGTATTTTGCTGCATGATATGACAATATAAACTATTTTAAAGTTGTGATATAGATTTGATTTCCACATTAATTCTTGGTAATGATACTTTATTGAAATCTACATAGAGACTGGGATATAGAAAAAGTACTCCCTGTAGAGTATAATGGCCTTTCAGCTTTGTAAAGTTAGCTAGGCAGGCATGGGTATCATGAATAAATAATTAACATTTATTTTCTCAGATGGGATAGTGGAATGGGGATGGGGTGGTAATATGGGGATTGGATGGGGATGGGACGGAGACGGGACGGACGGATGGATGGATGGAAACAACATGTCAGCTTAAATTTGGGAACAAAATTTGCGAACATTGTAGATCAAGATCATTCACCATCTGTGCCATCTTATCGGGATCTGTACTGTTCGCTTTTGATTCATTATTAAGTGATTTCTGACTAAGAAGTGACATTCTAGATCCAGATCAGAAGGCACTTGTCGCACAAACCAATTCTCTGGAGTAAAAGATAAAGAGTGTAATTTAATGTGACAAAACTAAAATTGCTGAGAGATCGTATATTAAGGAAATTGATGAAGGAAGACTTTGGACAAATAGTTTCCAAAACGTCCCCAACTGCTCCCTCTACCTAGCTAAAGGCAGATGTTTTACACAATATATTTCATTAAGGAAGCTGAAAAGCCCCATTACTTCTCCATAAAACAGGTCATGTTTCTCCCTATTAAATTCTGCAAATAACATCCCATAGTGATGCAACAAGAGTTTCCTATTTCAGGATATTATAAAAAAAACTTAAATTTTTTATGAAAAACCAATGAGCCTTTCACAAAATAAATTGATAAGGAAACTTGTAGAGAATAGTCAAGTTTCGTCAAAAGGTCGTATCAAAGGAAATCTATTTTTACTTCCTTGGGTAATGAGAGCTCATTCTCTCCTAACCCTTCAAAGCTAGGTGGATTTTATCTTCAGAGAGGGATATTTTGATAATTAATTAATATCGAAAAGGAGATTTAATTGCATATATGTGAGAATTTTCACCTTTTGTATATACACCCTTTAATTCAGGTCAAACTTGGGAGACTCCCATCTAAAGCAGATGACTTCACCGAGGTGTTACGTTTACAGTTAGGTGGTGGGCAGATAAGTGGAAGGACAAAATATATTTGTTTGTTTTTTGTTTGTTTTTCAATCCTCTTTTGTAATAGAAAAGTGTTTAGTTGAACACTTGTGTGGCTCTCTAGTACAAGTGGCCCTCAGGCCAAGTTTAACTAGAGATGTGTCCATAGGGCACGGATGCTCCCAATCTATGTTGTCCTGGTCATTAAAGCCAATATTGTGGTCACAGTACACTTTACAGATAATCCAATAACAGTTACCTCACACTAACGTACTACTACGGGTTCACGATGGTCAACAACATTTTAAGTTTAATGACTTTGGCTAATATAGTTTAGGAGTTACGTGCAACACAATATTACATTTGTTCAAACTGTTCTGAAATACAGAACGGGTCATAACTTTGGTTCAAATGGACCTGGCCAGAAACATAACCCCAAGTGTACAACTACACTTAATGGTTAACATACAGGTCTGTAAAGTTTCATGGCTCTGGCTCTCATACTATTTGAGTGACATAGGACACAAGATTACTGGCAGAACACAGTACATTGTATAATGAAATTCATAAGGGACTTCAACTCTGGTTTTAATGTGAATAGCCTAAGAAAAACCCCAGGTGCACAACTACACATAATGGTCAATGTTATAATTTAGCGCAATTATGCGACGTTATACAGACGTTATATTTGGCGCCTTTAACGGCGACGTCACCGGACGTACTTCTTGTTTATGTTTTGTATGAATCAGTTGTTACAAATACAGTCACCGAACCAGACGAGCTTTTATAGTTTATGTCATCCCGACATTTTTGGTCCCGCGAACCGGATAGACAGCTACAACAACTCAAGAGTAGATAAACCGCTACAAGACTAGATAAACCGCTACAACAATAGATAAACCGCTACATCTAGAAAGATGAATTTAGCAAAATTACGAGCGCTTATTAAAGGAAATAAAGCCGCAGTTACAAAATTGACATCAAGTTTAGATACAGACAACACGGATGTCAACACAGACGAAATTGAAAACATCCTACATTCTTTAGAAGTGAAGCAGACGACAATAGAGGGTCTACACGCACAAGTTCTAGAAATTTTACCGCCGGAAAATGAAGAGGAAATAGAAGAGGAAGTGATCACGCAGCACGAATACGGGTATTTTTTACAGTGCACGATCAACAAGATTAAGAAGACATTAAAGGTAAGAAATTCAAATCTCAATGCCGCCGCAAAAATATTTAGCAATAGCAACACAGAAACACACACCAGTACCGGAAGTGCATACATTAATCTTACCACAGACAGAACAAGTCTATGCAGCGCAACGCAAGATCAGTCAATGCTTTATAATATTAATATGTTGATGTTCGCAGTTCTAGTTCCGGAAACAACTCCGTCTTTCATAGGTTGCCAAAATTGGAGCTTCCCATATTCACTGGAAATATCATTGACTGGCAAAGTTTCTGGGATTTGTATGAATCTGCAATACATGCAAACACGTCCCTTACGAATGTACAGAAATTTAATTATTTGAAATCACTTCTTAGAGGAGAATCGCTTCAAACAATAGCAGGCTTCGCTCTCACAAACACGAATTATGAAAAAGTAATTGGGATTTTACACGAACGTTACGGACAGAGGGAGAAGATTGTGCAGAGTTACATGAAAGCACTTCTTGATTTACCCGCACCCGTGAATACTTTTGTAAGCCTCCGCCATTTCTATGATGAAACCGAGGTATACATAAGAGGATTAGATTCATTAGGTCAGGCTGAAGATACGTACGGTTCATTGCTGGTCCCCGTCATTATGCAGAAACTCCCGCCAGAAATTAAAAAGAACATGACTCGTGCACGTGGTTCAAGTAACTGGTGTTTAAGTGACGTAAGGGGATTTCTACTAAAGGAGCTAAACATCTTAGAAGCTGGTAATGACCTTGAACCATCAATCTACCCTCCTACGGCAGCGTTTGTGACAAACAGTGACAGAACACATAAAAATCCAAGATCAAGTTTTACGGCTAAAAGTGTGAAAAGGTGCGTTTTCTGCAATAAATCCCATTACAGTGTAGACTGCAACACAGTGAAGGATTATAACTCAAGAATCGACGTCGTAAAACGTGACAAACTGTGTTTTAACTGTCTTGGAAACCATAAGGTCGCAGAGTGCAAATCAAAGTCTCACTGTAAGAACTGTTCACGCAGACACCATACCAGTCTATGTAAACAAAAGCTAGAAAATCAACGATTGCCAATGAAAACTTCAGCAACCGAAGATAACAAAACCACCAACAAAAACACCGAACAGAAAGATACCGCAATATTGCACTCATCCTACATACATACAGATGGACCTGTACTTCTGAAAACTGCCGTTGCAGAGATACAGTCGAACTCTACATCTTGTGATGCTAATATACTCTTTGACGAAGGAGCCCAAAGATCATTTATCACTGAGAAAATAGCAAAAAGACTTAACCTGAGACCAACCGGAATAGAGACACATTACCTCTCAGGATTTGGAGAGAAGAACAGACAAGTCAGACATCTTGAAACTGCAACAATAATACTGCGAACAGAAAACGACGATATTGAAATCAAAGTACTCATAGTACCAGAAATAGCAGTCCCGTTGAAGACATACCAAGGAGCCGTTAACAAGCTTCCATACTTACAAGGCCTAAAGCTGGCACACCCTTTAAGCAAAGATGACATCTTCGAGATACATTTACTGATTGGAGCCGATTATTACTGGCATATAATAGAGGATAGAATTGTGAGAGGAAATGGCCCAACTGCCGTCAAATCAAAGCTTGGATATCTTTTGTCTGGACCACTGAATGTTTCTTAACATCACACATCAGAGATAGAACTAGAAAAATTCTGGAAGATAGAATCACTTGGAATAGGCATAGAAGAATCTAACCAGAACTATGACGAATATATTACCAACTACCAGAAATCAAGTATTACATACAATGAAGATGAGAGAAAATACTATGCCAAATTACCCTGGAAGGAAAATCACCAGCCATTGCCAACAAATGAGACTGTAGCCCGACGACGAACAAGAAGTGTAATTAACAGGTTACAGAATGAACCGGAACTACTAAAGAAATATGGAGAAATCATAGCAGAACAAGAACGACGAGGATTTATTGAGAAGTTACCCAATGATACCACCACGCCCAAAAATCTACATTACATCCCCCACCACGCTGTAAAGTTTATGACTGCAGCTGCAGAAGTTCACAAGAATCGGCAAGCTTGAATGAATGTCTGGAAAGTACACCACCTATACTCAATGACCTATCATCCATTCTTATGCGCTTTAGAACTCATCAGTATGCTGTAACGACAGACATTGAGAAAGCGTTTTTGAACGTTGGATTGAGTGAAGAAGACCGTGACGTGACAAGATTCTTTTGGTTGAGTGACCCTGACGCCACTTGTTCACCATTTATTCTGAATGCCGTAATATTGAAACATCTATCATCACACCAGAGTACAATCACAAAACAACTTTCCACGGATCTTTATGTTGACAACATACTTTCAAGCATACCTGATCACGACAGTTTGATGCAATTCTACTATTTAAGCAGAGATATTTTCAAAAGTGCAGGATTTAACCTAAGATCATGGGCTTCAAATAACGAGAATCTACGTGAAACAGCGAGATTGGATAATATTGCAGAGGAGTGTAAAACCGTCAAAGTCCTTGGAATGGTATGGAACACTGAAAGTGACAATATCACATTTGCGAAAAGGAAACAAGATACAACTCCTATAAGATCTATCACGAAAAGAGAGTTGCTTAAAGAATCATCATCCATTTACGACCCCCTAGGAATACTGAGTCCACTCACAGTTAGAGGCAAGATATTGATGCAGTCATTATGGCAAAAAAAACTGAAATAGGGATGAACCATTACCTGCAGAAATAGTGACTGAATGGCAGGACATTAAAGCAGATATTGATGAAGGAATCAAGATAGAACTTCCAAGATGTTATTTCTCAGAAGAAAACTTGCACGATTTAACCACACTACACGTATTTACGGATGCTAGTATGAAAGCCTACGGAGCATGTGCATACATTGTTTACAGAAGCGAGAGCTCATTGGTGATGGCAAAAAACAGAGTTGCCCCCATAAAGACGTTGACAATACCAAAACTAGAATTAATGGCTGCTTTTGTTGGCGCGAAATTAGCAAATCACATTCAAAAAAGCATTCAATGCACAAAAGTCATCTTTTGGAGTGACAGCCAAGTAGTACTTCAATGGCTTTCATCAACAAAACAACAGAACATATTTGTAACTAACAGAATCAAGAAGATTAAAGAACTTACTGCCAACAAAGAGTGGAGATACTGTCTAACGGATTCCAATCCGGCAGATTTGCTATCAAGAGGCATTACCTTCAACAAATTCCAAAATGACAAATTATGGTTACACGGACCTTCATGGTTAATCACAGGGGATTTCCCCAGAACGCTTCTGTTACAATCTTTGACAGAAAAGGTAGATACGTCACAGTCTAAAGGAGTTACGTCACAGTCTACAAGAGATACGCCGCAGTCTACAGGAAATACGCGGCAGTCTACAGCAGATACGCCGGAGTCTACAGGAGATACGCCACAGTCTACAAGAGATACGCCCCAGTCTACAGGAGATACGCCGCTGTCTACAAGAGATACAAGTATGCCGACATTCCCAGATAAGTCTGATCAAACATTTATGACACAATTAACGATCACAGATAACGACAGCCGTTCAACCATTTCAAACATCATTAAAGTTGATGATTTCAGCTCTTACCAAAGACTTCTCAACGTCACAGCATATGTCACACGATTCCTGCATAATTGTAGAAATAAGCAGAGAATACGAGGTCCTCTTACCGCAGACGAAATAAACCACGCCCTATGCACGTGGATTAAAGATGCACAACACATAAGTTATCCTGAAATTTTCATAAAGGGAAATAATGTTTTGAACGCCAAATCCAAGCTAGTTCGACAACTTGATCTGTACTTGGATGAGAAGAATATGGTTCGCTGTGGTGGTCGTATAGCAAACGCTTGTGTACATGAGAATAAAAGATTTCCACTATTGCTTCCCACAAAGCACAAAGTTACAGACCTGATTATTACATCATCACATAAGAGACAGTTACATTGTGGTACAGAAGGTTTAGTTACTTACCTTAGACAGAAGTTTTGGATACCAAGAATACGACACATTGTAAAGAACATTATACACAAGTGCGTGAGATGTCGAAAGATTACCGGGAAAGCTTACCGTGCCCCAGATCCGTCACCATTGCCGAAAGATAGAGTACAGGACGGACCACCATTCAGCATAACAGGAGTTGACTTTACCGGAGCCTTGAATATTAGAAACAAAGACGGATCGACATGCAAAGCATATATTTGTTTATTCACCTGTGCAAAGACAAGAGCTGTACATTTAGAAATAGTTCAGGATATGACGATAGAATCCTTCATGCTAGCCTTCCGTCGTTTCATCAGTCGAAAATCTACACCCACGATTATGATGTCCGACAATGCTTTAACGTACACTGCAGCTGCTAAACTCTTGAAGGACCCGTCTTCTCTCTCAGAGCACGGTATAACTTGGAAGTTTATACCGCAACATGCACCTTGGTTCGGTGGTTGGTGGGAGAGGCTGATCGGTTTGACAAAGACTTGCATTAAAAAGATACTAGGGAAAGCGCTTGTCAGCCTCGAGGTCCTACAGACGCTCATTACAGAAGTTGAATGCATCATCAACGACCGCCCACTCACGTACGTGTCGTCTGATCATTTAGATAAAGATCCACTTACACCGTCACACCTGATATACGGACGTCGGATAACTTCACCTGTATTTCCAGAAGACATGGGTGAAACCACACCAGTCACTCTCGCACAATTCTGTGAAGAAATTAGCAAACTTCACGGCAACCACGATACAACACTTTTGGACTAGATGGAAGAACGAGTATCTCACATCGTTGTGAGAATATCACAAACTACATCAACGTTTACCAGATATTCCAAAGATTGGCGATGTCGTCCTTATACATGACGATAACATCCATAGGACAAGATGGCCACTTGCAGTTGTCGATGAGCTGATCACGGGTACAGACGGTTTCGTGCGAGCTGCCCGAGTTAGAACCAGCAGAGGTGTCACCATACGTCCAGTCAAGAAGTTATACCCATTGGAGATTTGTGAATGAACTTTTCAGAAACATTAACTACAGGATTGTGTTTATAATGAATTGACGATATAATTTTATTTCAAACTCGTTCATTGCCTTTTAAGTTTAAATTCTTAAGTTGTATTCAAAGACAGTGATATTGTGTTTGAAAAAAAAGACTATAGAGACTTTTACCTTTCGTGGCCCGGAGAATGTTATAATTTAGCGCAATTATGCGACGTTATACAGACGTTATATTTGGCGCCTTTAACGGCGACGTCACCGGACGTACTTCTTGTTTATGTTTTGTATGAATCAGTTGTTACAAATACAGTCACCGAACCAGACGATCTTTTATAGTTTATGTCATCCCGACAGTCAACATACCTGTAATGTTTCATAATTATGGCTATTTACTTTTTAAGTTACGGTGACACAAGATTACATGGTAAATTTTTTTACTGAAATACAAAAGGAGCCATAACTCGGGTTTAAATGGATGTGGAAAGAAACAAAACCCCAGGTACACAACTACACATGATGGTCAACATGCCTGTATAGTTTCATGACTCTGACTCATATACTTTTGGACTTAAATACGGCACAAGATTAAATGCTGAATACATTATTTTAAATGCATAAGGGGCTATAACTCTGGTCTTAATGGGTGTGGCAAGAAACAAAACCCCAGGTGAACAACTACACAAGATGGTGAACATACCTGTAAAGTTTCATGACTGTGGCTCTTATTCTTTTTGAGTTATGAGTGACATAAGTTTTGGACGGACGGTAGGACGGACGGAAGGACAGATAAGGGCAAACCTATATGCCCCCTTTCAGAGTGGGGGCATAAAAAGGGGCATAATTCTGTCAAAATGTGACCTTAACTTACAGTATTGTCTACATAATGACTGTTATTAATTGAGGAAGAACAATTCAGAAGCCAACATCAAGTACATAAAGATGAATTACTCAAATCTGACCTTACCTAAAGATTTTGAGTTTCTCACAACCCTGTTATAGGCAATTTAACTGGAAAGTTTGATGATGAAATATTTAGAAATGGCAATTATTTGGACTTTGCACACCGTTTTAACAGCCGACATTACAAGCACACATACTTAGCCACGTATTGCCACTAACAAGCATTTCATCATATGCTGTGGCATCAAATTAAAGGGAAGCACATGCGCTCAACAAACTTTAACCCTTTCCTCCATATTTACCCCATGTGCGACCAGTGTAGATCCAGATCTGCATTGTCTGATCGTGATCTACACTGGTTGCATTTTGGTCAGAAATAACCCAACGAATCATAAAGCGAACAGTGCATATCCTGATTAGACGGCACGGATGTGCCGGCCGATTTGGATCTACACTGTTCACCCATGCAATAAAGGTGTGTCTATGGAAGAAAGGGTTAATCAGTGCAAATATTTTCCATACCCTGATGAACACAATTTATTCAATACTTAAGGGATTGCCACGCTCCTCCCAACTTTGTTCATCAATAAAAAGAAAATTATCAAAATCTCAATAATGGCAAAATGCCGTTTAATGAAACTTTGCACAAATGAATGTTACTTATGTATCTTTATTTTGCATACAGTAAGACACGTTAGAAAGGTAAAGAAAAAAAACTTGACCTAAAAATCCCTTAAAATTCTATTTACATAAATTCACAAAAACTAAGCGATACAAAACATAATTTTAAATTCCCACGTGAGCGCAATGATACTGACAAGAAAATGTTGTGTACTTTGTAAAAAATTGTCAACTTCTAAAAGAGAAATCAGTGATTGTCATCCGTTTACGCGACCAGGAAGCGTCCAGAAAATTGAAGGTCAAACACACTTTTACGAATATCTCGTAGAGTTTTCATATGTAAGTCACGAGGACACAATAAATTGTTGTCAGTATCATATTACTCATGTGGGCATTTAAAATGCTGTTTTGTGTTGTTTAGTTTTTGTGAATTTATGTAAATAGAAGTTTAGGGAATTTTTAGATCTCGCTATTTTTCTTTGCTCTTCTAACGTGTCTTACCTTCTGCAAAATAAAGATACATTAATAACATGCATTTGTGCAAAGTTTCGTTTAAAGGCATTTTGCCGTTATTGAGATTTTGATAATTTTCTTTTTATCGATGAACAAAGTTGGGAGGAGTGTGGCAATTCCTTAAATGTGCTTTAAATTATCTGGAAATCATCTTTACAGAAATGAGAAATTTTCAAACAGACTGAACATCAATTTTATTAAATGACATTCATGTGTGGTAAAGTACATCAATTCCAATATAGCACTATTCATAAAACACAAGGAATTACACATAGATTTTAGAAATCATTTTATTTGATCAATGTTATTTCAGAAACTGATCTTGAACATTTCAATATGTTCTAAAGTGTTGAACGATACCAGCAATATCATCCAGAACCTTTTTATTGTATTTTTTTTCTTTTTATGATGAACAGTATCCAGTATGTTAATGTTTATGATCCTCAAGAATTTTAACCCTTTATGCCATGGGATATGGGTTTTCCCATCATCAAACAGTGTACTAGATCCAGATCACCTGGCACATTTGTGACGTCTGATCAGGATTTATACTGTTTGCTTTCAAATTCATTGGGTTATTTCTTACCAAAAAGTGACTAGTGTAGATCCAGGCCAGATGGTATGTATGCCAACTGATCTGGATCTACATTGGTGCCTCCGACGTGACCCATATAATTATATGGTGTAAAGGGCTAAAATTGTGAAAGAACGAACATATTGTATTTGAAACAGAATTTATACAGAAAGTCGGTAAGATTGATCACGCTATTTACAATTAAGGTAATAGGAATTTCTGCCAGGTTTATCAATTTGTTTTTTTCCCTGTATTACCTGTTTAATCGTGCAACACTGTTACCATAAATAAGTTAAGAAATCTGCAGTCTTTCTGCATGATTTGGCAGGTATCTGAAACTGGAAGCCTGTAATAACACACTTGACATTTCGAGTTATTAAAGTTCTGTAAGCCACCGTTGCATCACTGTTATATCATGCTGGATATCTGTCACTTTCCAGGAATGCTCTCTATATATAAATACACAAACTAAACAACGAGATGCTGATCACTCAGGTGGTAGCTTCAAAGTCAGGGTTTTTCTTGAGAACAACAAATCCTTCCATCACAGGCGTCATTGGGATATCTGAATACATCATTAAGGATGAAGTCTTGTACAGCATGTGGCAAAAACCTATCCTGTCCCGGAACTTAACAAGATAGACCTATCTGACTATTGGTTGAATATGTCCTGCAGCCCCAGGGTGAGATTTCCAATTTCCTGGCCAAAATCCGTATGAAACTAAATACTGCTGCCCAAAAAAGGAGGTTCAAACAACCCAAATGAACCCCTCTGGATCCCCCACTTGACATTAATATTATTGGCCATTAGACCACTACCTTCAATTGGGATTTTACACGAACGTAACGGACAGAGGGAGAAGATTGTGCAGAGTTACATGAAAGCACTTCTTGATTTACCCGCACCCGTGAATACAACATACTTTCAAGCATACCTGATCACGACAGCTTGATGCAATTCTACTATTTAAGCAGAGATATTTTCAAGAGTGCAGGATTTAACCTAAGATCATGGGCTTCAAATAACGAGAATCTACGTGAAACAGCGAGATTGGATAATATTGCAGAGGAGTGTAAAATCGTCAAAGTCCTTGGAATGGTATGGAACACTGAAAGTGACAATATCACATTTGCGAAAAGGAAACAAGATACAACTCCTATAAGATCTACCACGAAAAGAGAGTTGCTTAAAGAATCATCATCCATTTACGACCCCTTAGGAATACTGAGTCCACTCACAGTTAGAGGCAAGATATTGATGCAGTCATTATGGCAAAAAAAAATGAAATAGGATGAACCATTACCTGCAGAAATAGTGACTGAATGGCAGGACATTAAAGCAGATATTGATGAAGGAATCAAGATAGAACTTCCAAGATGTTATTTCTCAGAAGAAAACTTGCACGATTTAACCACACTACACGTATTTACGGATGCTAGTATAAAAGCCTACGGAGCATGTGCATACATTGTTTAAAGAAGCGAGAGCTCATTGGTGATGGCAAAAAACAGAGTTGCCCCCATAAAGACGTTGACAATACCAAAACTAGAATTAATGGCTGCTTTTGTTGGCGCGAAATTAGCAAATCACATTCAAAAAAGCATTCAATGCACAAAAGTCATCTTTTGGAGTGACAGCCAAGTAGTAGGCCTACTTCAGTGGCTTTCATCAACAAAACAACAGAACATATTTGTAACTAACAGAATCAAGAAGATTAAAGAACTTACTGCCAACAAAGAGTGGAGATACTGTCTAACGGATTCCAATCCGGCAGATTTGCTATCAAGAGGCATTACCTTCAACAAATTCCAAAATGACAAATTATGGTTACACGGACCTTCATGGTTAATCACAGGGGATTTCCCCAGAACGCTTCTGTTACAATCTTTGACAGAAAAGGTAGATACGTCACAGTCTAAAGGAGTTACGTCACAGTCTACAAGAGATACGCCGCAGTCTACAGGAAATACGCGGCAGTCTACAGCAGATACGCCGGAGTCTACAGGAGATACGCGGCAGTCTACAAGAGATACGCCCCAGTCTACAGGAGATACGCCGCTGTCTACAAGAGATACAAGTATGCCGACATTCCCAGATAAGTCTGATCAAACATTTATGACACAATTAACGATAACAGATAACGACAGCCGTTCAACCATTTCAAACATCATTAAAGTTGATGATTTCAGCTCTTACCAAAGACTTCTCAACGTCACAGCATATGTCACACGATTCCTGCATAATTGTAGAAATAAGCAGAGAATACGAGGTCCTCTTACCGCAGACGAAATAAACCACGCCCTATGCACGTGGATTAAAGATGCACAACACATAAGTTATCCTGAAATTTTCATAAAGGAAAATAATGTTTTGAACGCCAAATCCAAGCTAGTTCGACAACTTGATCTGTACTTGGATGAGAAGAATATGGTTCGCTGTGGTGGTCGTATAGCAAACGCTTGTGTACATGAGAATAAAAGATTTCCACTATTGCTTCCCACAAAGCACAAAGTTACAGACCTGATTATTACATCATCACATAAGAGACAGTTACATTGTGGAACAGAAGGTTTAGTTACTTACCTTAGACAGGAGTTTTGGATACCAAGAATACGACACATTGTAAAGAACATTATACACAAGTGCGTGAGATGTCGAAAGATTACCGGGAAAGCTTACCGTGCCCCAGATCCGTCACCATTGCCGAAAGATAGAGTACAGGACGGACCACCATTCAGCATAACAGGAGTTGACTTTACCGGAGCCTTGAATATTAGAAACAAAGACGGATCGACATGCAAAGCATATATTTCTTTATTCACCTGTGCAAAGACAAGAGCTGTACATTTAGAAATAGTTCAGGATATGACGATAGAATCCTTCATGCTAGCCTTCCTTTCATCAGTCGAAAATCTACACCCACGATTATGATGTCCGACAATGCTTTAACGTACACTGCAGCTGCTAAACTCTTGAAGGACCCGTCTTCTCTCTCAGAGCACGGTATAACTTGGAAGTTTATACCGCAACATGCACCTTGCTTCGGTGGTTGGTGGGAGAGGCTGATCGGTTTGACAATGACTTGCATTAAAAAGATACTAGGGAAAGCGCTTGTCAGCCTCGAGGTCCTACAGACGCTCATTACAGAAGTTGAATGCATCATCAACGACCGCCCACTCACGTACGTGTCGTCTGATCATTTAGATAAAGATCCACTTACACCGTCACACCTGATATACGGACGTCGGATAACTTCACCTGTATTTCCAGAAGACATGGGTGAAACCACACCAGTCACTCTCGCACAATTCTGTGAAGAAATTAGCAAACTTCACGGCAACCACGATACAAAACTTTTGGACTAGATGGAAGAACGAGTATCTCACATCGTTGTGAGAATATCACAAACTACATCAACGTTTACCAGATATTCCAAAGATTGGCGATGTCGTCCTTACACATGACGATAACATCCATAGGACAAGATGGCCACTTGCAGTTGTCGATGAGCTGATCACGGGTACAGACGGTTTCGTGCGAGCTTCCCGAGTTAGAACCAGCAGAGGTGTCACCATACGTCCAGTCAAGAAGTTATACCCATTGGAGATTTGTAAATGAACTTTTCAGAAACATTAACTACAGGATTGTGTTTATAATGAATCGACGATATAATTTTATTTCAAACTCGTTCATTGCCTTTTAAGTTTAAATTCTTAAGTTGTATTCAAAGACAGTGATATTGTGTTTGAAAAAAAAGACTATAGAGACTTTTACCTTTCGTGGCCCGGAGAATGTTATAATTTAGCGCAATTATGCGACGTTATACAGACGTTATATTTGGCGCCTTTAACGGCGACGTCACCGGATGTACTTCTTGTTTATGTTTTGTATGAATCAGTTGTTACAAATATAGTCACCGAACCAGACGATCTTTTATAGTTTATGTCATCCCGACAGTCAACATACCTGTAATGTTTCATAATTATGGCTATTTACTTTTTAAGTTACGGTGACACAAGATTACATGGTAAATTTTTTTACTGAAATACAAAAGGAGCCATAACTCGGGTTTAAATGGATGTGGAAAGAAACAAAACCCCAGGTACACAACTACACATGATGGTCAACATGCCTGTATAGTTTCATGACTCTGACTCATATACTTTTGGACTTAAATACGGCACAAGATTAAATGCTGAATACATTATTTTAAATGCATAAGGGGCTATAACTCTGGTCTTAATGGGTGTGGCAAGAAACAAAACCCCAGGTGAACAACTACACAAGATGGTGAACATACCTGTAAAGTTTCATGACTGTGGCTCTTATTCTTTTTGAGTTATGAGTGACATAAGTTTTGGACGGACGGTAGGACGGACGGAAGGACAGACAAGGGCAAACCTATATGCCCCCTTTCAGAGTGGGGGCATAAAAAGGGGCATAATTCTGTCAAAATGTGACCTTAACTTACAGTATTGTCTACATAATGACTGTTATCATTAATTGAGGAAGAACAATTCAGAAGCCAACATCAAGTACATTAACCCTTTCCTCCATATTTACCCCATGTGCGACCAGTGTAGATCCAGATCTGCATTGTCTGATCGTGATCTACACTGGTTGCATTTTGGTCAGAAATAACCCAACGAATCATAAAGCGAACAGTGCATATCCTGATTAGACGGCACGGATGTGCCGGCCGATTTGGATCTACACTGTTCACCCATGCAATAAAGGTGTGTCTATGGAAGAAAGGGTTAATCAGTGCAAATATTTTCCATACCCTGATGAACACAATTTATTCAATACTTAAGGGATTGCCACGCTCCTCCCAACTTTGTTCATCAATAAAAAGAAAATTATCAAAATCTCAATAATGGCAAAATGCCGTTTAATGAAACTTTGCACAAATGAATGTTACTTATGTATCTTTATTTTGCATACAGTAAGACACGTTAGAAAGGTAAAGAAAAAAAACTTGACCTAAAAATCCCTTAAAATTCTATTTACATAAATTCACAAAAACTAAGCGATACAAAACATAATTTTAAATTCCCACGTGAGCGCAATGATACTGACAAGAAAATGTTGTGTACTTTGTAAAAAATTGTTAACTTCTAAAAGAGAAATCAGTGATTGTCATCCGTTTACGCGACCAGGAAGCGTCCAGAAAATTGAAGGTCAAACACACTTTTACGAATATCTCGTAGAGTTTTCATATGTAAGTCACGAGGACACAATAAATTGTTGTCAGTATCATATTACTCATGTGGGCATTTAAAATGCTGTTTTGTGTTGTTTAGTTTTTGTGAATTTATGTAAATAGAAGTTTAGGGAATTTTTAGATCTCGCTATTTTTCTTTGCTCTTCTAACGTGTCTTACCTTCTGCAAAATAAAGATACATTAATAACATGCATTTGTGCAAAGTTTCGTTTAAAGGCATTTTGCCGTTATTGAGATTTTGATAATTTTCTTTTTATCGATGAACAAAGTTGGGAGGAGTGTGGCAATTCCTTAAATGTGCTTTAAATTATCTGGAAATCATCTTTACAGAAATGAGAAATTTTCAAACAGACTGAACATCAATTTTATTAAATGACATTCATGTGTGGTAAAGTACATCAATTCCAATATAGCACTATTCATAAAACACAAGGAATTACACATAGATTTTAGAAATCATTTTATTTGATCAATGTTATTTCAGAAACTGATCTTGAACATTTCAATATGTTCTAAAGTGTTGAACGATACCAGCAATATCATCCAGAACCTTTTTATTGTATTTTTTTTCTTTTTATGATGAACAGTATCCAGTATGTTAATGTTTATGATCCTCAAGAATTTTAACCCTTTATGCCATGGGATATGGGTTTTCCCATCATCAAACAGTGTACTAGATCCAGATCACCTGGCACATTTGTGACGTCTGATCAGGATTTATACTGTTTGCTTTCAAATTCATTGGGTTATTTCTTACCAAAAAGTGACTAGTGTAGATCCAGGCCAGATGGTATGTATGCCAACTGATCTGGATCTACATTGGTGCCTCCGACGTGACCCATATAATTATATGGTGTAAAGGGCTAAAATTGTGAAAGAACGAACATATTGTATTTGAAACAGAATTTATACAGAAAGTCGGTAAGATTGATCACGCTATTTACAATTAAGGTAATAGGAATTTCTGCCAGGTTTATCAATTTGTTTTTTTCCCTGTATTACCTGTTTAATCGTGCAACACTGTTACCATAAATAAGTTAAGAAATCTGCAGTCTTTCTGCATGATTTGGCAGGTATCTGAAACTGGAAGCCTGTAATAACACACTTGACATTTCGAGTTATTAAAGTTCTGTAAGCCACCGTTGCATCACTGTTATATCATGCTGGATATCTGTCACTTTCCAGGAATGCTCTCTATATATAAATACACAAACTAAACAACGAGATGCTGATCACTCAGGTGGTAGCTTCAAAGTCAGGGTTTTTCTTGAGAACAACAAATCCTTCCATCACAGGCGTCATTGGGATATCTGAATACATCATTAAGGATGAAGTCTTGTACAGCATGTGGCAAAAACCTATCCTGTCCCGGAACTTAACAAGATAGACCTATCTGACTATTGGTTGAATATGTCCTGCAGCCCCAGGGTGAGATTTCCAATTTCCTGGCCAAAATCCGTATGAAACTAAATACTGCTGCCCAAAAAAGGAGGTTCAAACAACCCAAATGAACCCCTCTGGATCCCCCACTTGACATTAATATTATTGGCCATTAGACCACTACCTTCAAGATCAACTAACCTACTTAATTTGAGGAAACTTGGCCAAACTAGTTATTGATTTGACAAGGTTTGGCCTAACTTTTAAAATTTTTGAAAGTAACAAAATGCTATTACTGCTATAAATGGGCATTTATCTGTCTATTCTCGGTTAAAGTATAAACAGAAAATGCCACAAACAGCCACAAGTACTTGTTTCTCACATTATTCTCATGTATTGCAAGATTTCAGAAACAATAATGAATTAAAGCTGGAATTTCATCCACTCTCAATTGATTGCCTCAAGTGAATCAAGAAATCCCTTAAGACATGGATATCAAATCGCCATTAAAATAAATGACAAAAAAGACATATCTATTATTGTGAATAAGCCTGAAGTAAACAAAACCATTTTCCTTTTAACTTATCCAATTTCTCTTTGTAAAACTGTGGCTATCTGGTAGGTCAACGAACAACAAATTCAGGTTAAACATGAATAATCCATTACATTCTGTATCAAAGAAGACCATGATCTGGAGGGTATTAACCTTTACTCTCTGGAAAAGAGTTAATATAAGTGTAGTTAAAACTTGTTCTCTGATCCACTCACTTTATGTTAAATATTTATGTTGTATTTATATGTGCTTATGATGAATAAATATAGTTTAAACTAACCCTTCACTCTATATATGCATTTTATATCATGTGTGACCAGTGTAGATCCAGATCAGACAGCACATCTCTAAAATCTACTACTCCTTAACATGAGGGACAACAGGGGAATTTATATAAATTAAGTTTTTTCATTGTTATAATTAATGCACTCCACAAGTCTCCATTTCAGATGTTTGAGACTAGTCTCCAATCTTAGTATTTATCATCTTGGGCCCAAATCTCACCTTGACTGTGATTTACATGTTAATTGGATACAATTTGATTTCTTGAACTATGAGTGCGCTACTACGATGCCTATAACGACTTCTGTTTAAAACCATTTACCCATTACTCCATGGAATATAGCTGTTATGCCATCGGCACCAGATCAGCCAGCACTGCCTGCAAATGTGATTAATCCTTTACATATGGAATAAAGGGTTAAGCTGATTAGAAATTAGTTAAAACACAAACTCCAAAGTCATTTCACCTTATCTAGCTGTCTTCATGTCTATTTACTGAACAGCAAACAAGACAGTAAAGTAAACAAAACATGCCTACTGGTACATGGCAACCAGTTGCTATTTCAGCCAATAAGATGCTTGTGATTGAGACTGGTCTCAAATCTCAGTATACATCTTAGATCTTAGGCCCTGGTTACTCAGCAAGCATATAAAGGATACATTCATCAGTGGCTAACTCTGATCTCTCCCCATAAGCCAGGAGGACTGGGGTCGTGTGTGTCTGGAAACCGGTGATGGTCTTTGGTTTTCCTGCTTGGCCCACAACATCTACTGCCTGTTGGAAAAGAAAGTAACAGTAACTGTAGGCAATTATCCATAGTTTGCTGGTTTTAATTTTCAATATATCAGCAGAATTTTCTAGTCATATCTTGACAAACATAAACAGAAGTAATCAAGAGCAGGTTTTCTATTCAAATAACGATATGACTAGGATTTCTCAAATAGCTGGTCTAAACAATCATCTAGAGCTTTTGCTTAACCCTTTCCTCCATAGACACACCTTTATTGCATGGGCAAACAGTGTAGATCCAGATCATCCGGCTGTCTGATCAGGAAATGCTCTGTTCAATTTTTGATTTGTTAGGTTATTTCTGACCAAAATGCGACCAGTGCAGATCCTGATCAGATGTCATGGATGTGCCGGCTGATCTGGATCTACACTGGTCGCACATGCATATAAATGTGTGTATTTGGAGGAAAGGGTTAAAGTGAATTATATGTGAACTAGAATGTTGTGTTCCGCGGAACACATGTGTAGCCTGCTTGCAAAAAATTGAAATTGAAATGTTGGCCTATGTTTAATCATATATAATAAAATGTTTTTATTCAAGTTGATTTCAATACTACACCACAGAACACATGAGTCACCTAAATTGCATTTGAAAGGGGAATAACTAAAAAAAAGGTGAAACCTGAGTTATCATTCTTTACCAATTGGTATGTGCATGCAGATGAAATATTCAAAGAATTAAGTGAACTGAACAAGTACTTTCAATTTTACAGGCAACATTATGTTTCATGTTAAAGTTGCATTTGAAAGGGGCACAACTCAAAAAATATTCAAACTGGAGTTTTTATTATTTTTGTCACCAATGTTGTTGTTCATGCAGATGATATATTCCAAGTATTAAGTGAATAGGACAAATACTTTCAAAGTTATATGCAACATTAGGTTGCATTTGAAAGGGACATAACTCAAAAATAGTTAAACAGGAGTTATGTTGTATCCGATGTTGTTGTTCATGAAGATGAAATATTTCAAGTATTATGTAAATAACACAAGTACTTCAAACATATAGGCAACATAAAGTTTCATGTTAAAGTTTCATGTGAAAGGGACTCAGTCATAAAAAAGTCAAACAGGAGTTATCATTCTTGTTGTTAGTGACGACGTTGTTCATGAAGATGATATATTCTGAATATTAATTGAACAGGACAAGTACTTTAAAAGTTAATGTCAACATTAAGTTCTGTGTTAAAGTTGCATTTGAAAGGGGCAAAGCTAAAAAAAAAATTAATCAGAAGTTATGGTCCTTATTGTAACCGATGTTGTTGTTCCTAAAGATGATATATTCCAAGTATAAGTGAAAAAGACAAGTACTTTCAAAGTTATGAGCAACATTAAGTTTAATGTTAAAGTTTTATTTGAAAGGGGCACAACTAAAAAAATATTGAAACTGGAGTTTTCATTCTTGCTGTCACAGATGGCGTTGTTCATGCTGATGATATATTCAAAGTATGAAGTAAATATGACAAGTACTTTCAAAGTTATAGGCAACATTAAGTTTCTTGTTTAAGTTGTATACTGTGTAAGGGACATAACTCATAAAATAGTCAAACAGTAGTTATGGTTCTTGTTGTAACCCATGTTGTTGTTCATGCAGATGATATATTCCAAGTTTTAAGTGAAAAGGACAAGTACTTTCAAAGTAATAGGCAACATTAAGTTTCATGTTTAAGTTTTATTTAAAAGGGGCATAACTCAAAAAATACTGAAACAGGAGTTATCATTCTTGTTGTCACAGATGGCATTGTTCATGCAGATGATATATTCCAAGTATTAAGTTAATAGGACAAGTACTTTCAAAGTTAAAGGCAACATTAAATTTCATATTAAAGTTCCATATTAAAGTCATTTGAAAGGGGCATAACTCAAAAAATACTGAAACAGGAGTTATCGTTCTTGTTGTCACAGATGGCGTTGTTCATGCAGATGATATATTTCACATTAGGTTTCATATTAAAGTTGGGGGACTACCGGACAACAGCACTGCAGACGACGATGACAACGACGACGCCAGACAATAGGATCCCTATGTGTCTACCTGCTATCGCAGGCGACACAAAAATACAGCTTTATAAGTGGAAACATGAAACTTGAATTTTTTAAGAACAAGAAGCAAATAGTGTAGATCCTGATCTGACTGCACAGACAATGCTGGTTGCATATGGGATACAAGTTTTATCCATGACGTAACAGGTTTAAGAAAAGTAGGCGTACTTCTCAACTTTTACCTTTTAATTAACTATACTTTCCAGTGATGTATGGAAGAGTAAGAGATTAAATGTAATCACAATGACTCACCTGTCCTACTCGAACAGCAACAGGTAATGGACGTAACTCCTCATCAAATGTGACCAACATTCGGGGCTGCATGGCAGCCACCAGGTGGTACAGCAGATAGTGAGATTTGCCCAACACCACTGCAAACAACAAATATGCTCATTAGTTGAAAACCCTTTACCCACTTCATTAACCTTTTCCTCCATAGACACACACTGATTGCACGGGCAAAGTGTAGATCCAGATCAGCCGGCATACCCGTGCCATCTGATCAGGATCTGCACTGTTTGCTTTTTGATTTGTCAGGTTATTTCTGACCAAAATGCAACTAGTGCAGACCCTGACCAGACGGCATGGATGTGCCTACTGATCTGAATCTACACTGGTCGCACATGCGTAAAAAAATGCGTATATATGGAGGAAAGGGTAACTGACTCAACTTTCTAATACATTTATCATGTACTGGGGTAAAATATTATTCTGCTTCATACTGCAATACCAGTATATTACGACACCCATACTCATCACTAACTTAGAAATCTAGTCAGTAACCTGAGGTTGACATTTAACATCAAATTACCATTTGCTCCATATTATGGCTGTTGGCGCATGGGCAAATGTTTAGATCCAGATAAGACAGTACATTAATGGCATCTGATCAGAATCTGAACAGTTCACTTTAAGATTCATTTGGTTACAGTATGGGTTATTTTCGCGATCGAAAAGTTTCGCGATTTTGCTATTATTTTAATTTTTGCAGTTGTAATTTTAGCGAATTTGCGCTCGCAGAAATTTAATTTTCGTGTTTTTTACTTTTGCAGTGCATTCATATTGTTATATTTCTTGTTATCCGGTACCAGCAAATGTACCTGTATAAACAAATTATTATTAGAAGAAGTATTTGCTATTATATGAAAGCTGAGCATTTAACAGTGATATTTTATTCAACTGTTATAAACTTAATTGCCAGTAGCATAATTGAGATCCATTTTAATAACAATGGTGTTATGTTACTATTGACAGAATAATAACCATGACCACCACAAATATAGACGTAATGAATTGATAATTAACCTTTAGCCCGCTGGGGAAAATATAAAGCATTTTCAAACAACTTATTAAGTAACGCTCATCTGCATTGTTTGTAAAGCACAGTATATGCAGCAAATTTCGAAAGTATGAAATAATCCCCATGCTTGTCATCAATAAGAATGTTTTCCACTCCCGAACATTTAACTGTATTGGTACATGTACATATCTACTCTGCCCGAAGCGTTTACTTAATTTGTGCACTATGAGATATACTCGATTAACCCAGGACATAAAGAAATAGCAACGTCAGTTTTAATCAAGCCTACCTTGCAGTCTTGCAATATGGTGCACTTCGCGAAAGTAAAGTCGGGAATTTTTGGCGTTTGTTATTTTGGGGAATTCACAATGGTCACGAAAATATTATGCTCGAAAAAAAGCCATTATATGGTATTTCTAACCAAGAAGCAACCATAAAGGCTGAGTGCAAAACAGTTGTAACAATCTTTTTTTATTCATAGAAGTTACAAGTGTTTTGCACTCGGCCTACGATTTAAAGTTATTAAACAACATTGCAGGGAAAAGTTACACAAAAATATTAACAACTCCTGGTTAAACTGTATAAATAAACAAAGGAAAAGAAAAAAATCTTTCTACTTACAATTCTTTACATCAAGGCATGACACCAGGGCAGCCAATAATCCTGCAACAGCCACAGGGCTCATCAGCGTTCTATCACTGTGGTAGGGGCAGAGGGTCAATGTCCCTTTACCCAAGTGGGTCAGACCCTGAGCCAGCCGGACCATGAACAAGTTGTTAGCATCCTTACTGTGGTACACTGCCAACTGACGTAACATAGCTGCCAAACGGGCATTGTTTGTTCCTAAATCAAAAAATAATAGATGGTAACAAGAACTGTTGCCAAAAATCCAACTCAAATTAGCAGCATTCATGCTGATAGTAGACAAATAGTGGCTGTAAAACCTGGCGATTAATTTACTCCGTAACCCATTACTCCATCAAAAATAGCCATTATCCATGGGGAGAGGTAAAGATCCAGATTGGCCAGCACATCACTGCCAGCTGATCTGGATCTACACTGATAACATATGCAATTAAATCATATAAAGGAAGTCAGGGTTAAAGGATTTCAATTCTTATTGCCCAGAGCAGTGCCACATTTCTGATAATTCTGGCTTCTTAATCCCTTAACTGCATTTGCTCTAATCACCGCACCTGTGGTGGTTAAAAATCAAATTCAGTTGCACAATATGCCAAGACACTGGCGTCAAATCAATAAACTTCAGCTATCTCCGCTATATAATGACAAGAAAATTCTAGGATTGTTCTGGCTGCAACTTATATTACAAATATAATGAAATTGTCCTATCTTATTTCTAATTATGTTGACAAAAATTAAAGATTAAAACCCATTTCTCTTTTCTAACCTATAATTACTAGATCTGAAATCTGGACTCTAATTTTTAAAGTAAAAAACTTTATTCAGGATAACAACTGCCTATTCATTTACTATAGAAACTGGAGATAATACTTTCTTATTTGACATGAAAGGTGTCTGGGCGGGTGATTCGGCTATTCATCACTTTGGAAGTGTTATAACAAATCAAAGTAGCATACTGGTCTAGCAATTACATGGTTTTTCAATAATATTTTTGACATCTATTTTTGACTTACACCTGCAGCATTGTTCTGGATTTTTGGTGCGTTGCCATTAACATATAAACCTATTCTCAGCAGAAAATTATATTTGCTTATTACAGTAAATCACTAGTTGTCTGATAGTTATCTTTCTTTGGTTGGTGAAGATCTTTTATTTGGTATACAAATGACTTACATCGCAGTAAATCACACTGAATTCGTCAGCAATAAAGAATGTTTTAACTCTTTTCTGCATATATACGGGATTTATTCATGCAATCTGATCAGGATCCATGCTGTTCACTTCTTGGTCAGAATTAACCTTATGAACCAAAAAAGCTAACAGTGTAGATCCTGATCCAAACGCATGGATATGCTGGCTAATCCGGATCTTCACTGATCGTCCTTGCCATCAAATCCTTACATATGGAGTAAAGGGTTAATACTAAGTCAATGCGGATTTTTGTCAGAGATTGTTTCACATACATGTATATATACAGATGTCCAGGACCCAAGATCATAAAAAAGATTGGAGACAAATCCCAAATCTCAAGCATCTGATTGGCTGAAATGCCTGAGATTTGCGACTGGTCTCCAATCTTAGTTTTATGATCTTGGGCCCACATCACTTACCTGCTCCTACAAGCCCCATGGCAAATATAGAATTGTGAGCGACTTCAGCATCGGTGTCGTGTGAGAACTTGCTCAGTGTATCAAGTATCTGTAATTTTGGGTTTGATACAGACAGCAGACCTAGGGCCAGAGGTACTGCTCGCCGGATTCCTACTTCACCATAACGTAACTAGAAAAGTAAGTTTGTGTTGAATTTGCATGCATGAATGTAACATATTTTTAATATCATTTTTAAATGCACTTGGCAAAATAACAAAAAATGCATTGGTAGAGCAGAACCCTATTTATTAAATGCCAAAATATTTGGTATCTATATTGAGATAAGATTATTTAATTTCTACATTCAAAATATCTAACCTTAATTTTGATACCAAATATATAGTCATCAAGAAAAGCAGTTTTGTTTAGAATACAATATGGGTATCGATAATGTCTTTCCAAGATAGAGAGCAGACAGTAGCTAATCTGGTCAAATATCAGCAACAAACTCACCAACACTCGAAATGACAAGAGAAATCTAGCTAGTAGTGTGTTGTTGTTGTTGTTGTTTTAACCAAAATATGTCAACATTTTTTTAAGCTTTGATATCTGCAGATAGACCAAATGTTGCCTACCAAATGACTAAATGATCTGAAGCACATTTCCGATCCAATGTCCTCGCCCATGGAGATGAGTGCAAGACCGAGTACTGCCACACCCTGCTGAGCTGTCAGATCTGGTCCCACTGGCTTATCTTCTTCTTTTTCCTTCTTTTTATCCTTTGTCTTTTCTTCTTTGTTTTCATTCTTGTCCTGAAACATTATCATTTTCAAGTTTGAACAAGAAAAAGTCGTAGCCACGCGCCGAAAACCAGGTTTTCATTTAATACTTATACTTTTGTAAAGAAAATATCTGATATAAAGAAACTGAACTTCTTTTTTTAGCAACAGTGACCTTGATCTTGATCACAGACTTCTGAGTAGAAATCCCGAGTTGCGTCTTGGTATCAGCTACCCAAAGAAAGTTTGGTGTCAATAGATCACAGCTAACCCAAGTAATAAGGAGAAACCTAAATTTCTATTTTTAGCAAAAATGACATAGACCTTTATCACAGACACCTGGGTATCAATCCTAAGTAGTGTCTTGATATAAGCTACCCACAGACCAAGTTTGGTGTCAATAGGCCAAAGAAAACTCAAGCTATTGAGCAGAAACTGAATTTCTATTTTTAGCTACAGTGACCTTAATCTCAGGCTGAATCTTGATATTAGATACCAACACTAAGTTTGGCGTAAATATACCAAAGCAAACTCAAGTTATCGCGGGAAAACTGAATTTCTATTTTAAGCAACAGTGACCTTGACCTTGATCACAGAAACCTGTGGCAATCCCAAGCTGTCTTTTGATATTAGCTACTCATATACTAAGTTTGGCATCCAGAGGTAAAAGCAAACTCAAGTTATTGAGGGTAAGCTGAATTTCTATATTTAGCAAGTGACCTTGACATTTATCACAGACACCTGGGTAGCAATCGCAAGCTGCCTGTTGATATAAGCTACCCACAAACCAAACTAAGCGTCAACAGGCAATTTGGCATCAACAGATAACATTAAAAAAATACCTAACAAAAAATCTAAGTCAAAAAGGGGCATAACTTTTGCAAAACACAATCAAAACCCCTATGAAACTTGACCTGATAATTGGTACTGTGATGTCAAACAATTATGTAAAGTTTTAAAGCTATACCTTGAATGGTAACTGAGAAAAGACAACTTTCACAAAAAACTTAACACAATTTTTAAGTGAAAAAGGGGCATAACTTTCTCAAAATAAGTCAGGGATTATGAAACTTGTCCTCATAATTGGTATTGAGATGTCAGATAACTATGTTAAGTTTCAAAGTTGTACCTTAAACGGTTACTGAGAAAAACACAACTTTCACAAAAAAACTATACAAAATTTCTAAGTGAAAAAGGGGCATAACTTTGTCAAAATACAGTCAGGGATTATGAAACTTGTCCTGATAATTGGTTTTGAGATGTCAGACAACTATGTTAAGTTTCAAAGTTGTACCTTAAACGGTTACTGAGAAAAACACAAATTTCACAAAAAAACTTCACAAAATTTCTAAGTGAAAAAGGGGCATAACTTTGTCAAAATACAGTCAGGGATTTTGAAACTTGTCCTGATAATTGGTATTGATATGTCAGACAACTATGTTTCAAAGTTGTACCTTGAATGGTTACTGAGGAAAACACAACTTTAACAAAAAACTTCACAAAATGTTGATGCCCGCCTGCCCGCCCACCCAACGACATACCCCAATCTAATAATCAGGATTTTTCTAAAGAAAACCTGGTTAATTATTAAGTGGATATTAACTAGAAATGTGTCCAAAGGACACGGATGCCCCCGCTATGGGTTTTTCATAAAGCTCCCAGCAGTAGTGTAGGACAAGTTGTGTTCACGAGATATATTCCTATTACAAGAAAATTCTATTTTAAGTAATAGTGACCTTGACCTTGGATCTACAGGCATGGGTTTTGTGCGGACACACCACCCTGTCATGGTGAAAATTTGTGCCAAGTTATTTTGAAATCCCTCCATTCATAACAAAGTTACAGCCTGGAGAAGAAAATTCTATTTTTAGTAACATTGACCTTGACCTTGGACCTACAGGCTTGGGAATGTATGTGACACAGTCTTAATATGGTGATCAATTAAACCAAGTTATTTAAAAATCCAATAACAAAGTTACAGAGCCGACACAATTTTGCAAGAAATTTCTATTTTTAGTAACAGTGACCTTGACCTTGGACCTACAGGCATGGGTGTTGTATGCGACACACCACCTTGTCTTGGTGAACATTTGTGCCAAGTTATTTTGAAATCCCTCCATTCATAACAAAGTTAAGGGCCAAGTGTATATTTTGCTTAACACAAAATGTAAGTGAAGAAGGGGCATAATTTGAAAAAATATTGGAAGCAGGGTTATGGGTCTTGTTGGTTATGATGTAGATTTTGATGGTGAAAATATATTTCAAGTTTCAAGGCAATATCTCAAGTAGTTCTAAAGTTATGGGCAAAATGCATATTTTGCTTAACACAAAATATAAGAATAAAAGTAATGTAAATGAAATTATCAAAGGGCCATAACTTTTGAACAGAACATGTAAGAGCAAAACCCCACCTTTATGCACAACAACATATCAGGCCAAGCATTGTGGTAAAGTTTCATTAAATTCCCACCAGTAGTGTAGGAGGAGTTGCGTTCACAAGATATATTCCTATTAAAACTAATGTAAATGGAAGTATCAAAGGGCCATAACTTCTGAACGGAACACGTAAGAGCAAAACCCCACCTTCATGCACAACTACATATCAAGCCAAGCATTGTGGTAAAGTTTCATTAAATTCCCACCAGTAGTGTAGGAGGAGTTGCGTTCACGAGATATATTCCTATTAAAACTAATGTAAATGGAAGTATCAAAGGGCCATAACTTCTGAACGGAACATGTAAGAGCGAAACCCCACCTTCATGCACAACTACATATCAAGCCAAGCATTGTGGTAAAGTTTCATTAAATTCCCACCAGTAGTTTAGGAGAAGTTGCGTTCACAAGATATATTCCTATTAAAACTAATGTAAATGGAAGTATCAAAGGGCCATAACTTCTGAACGGAACATGTAAGAGCGAAACCCCACCTTCATGCACAACTACATATCAAGCCAAGCATTGTGGTAAAGTTTCATTAAATTCCCACCAGTAGTTTAGGAGGAGTTGCGTTCACGAGAATATCGGACGGACGGACGGACAGACGGAAGGACGGACAGGAGCAACTCTTAATGCCCGTCGCCATTTCATGGCGGGGGCATTAAAACTGTATTAATCCAAATACATATTTTGATTTGCACCTGCTATGGGACAATGAGTGCTGAGTGATATTTGACATTTTTACTTAATCTTCTGTTTTTTTTAATGAACAACATCTAATAACTTTCTGGGGAGAGATATGTAAGCGGCCAAAATAGCTTCGTCGGGAGAGCTCATGTAATTGAGTGGTCCACGGTTTGAGTCCCCATCGGGCTGCAAATCTTTCTCACCCAGTGACATAATCTACAATACTTTAAAAAAATTTCTAATATTCTATGTTAAGCCATAAAATATAAACTGATTTATAGTATGTTATCATTATTTGACAAATAAGTTAATTAAAATATCATTTATCGGCAAAATGTTTTACAATATCATGTTACTAATTTCCCTTGATGAATATTGAGTACCCAAAAACTATTGAAAATTAATTTGCCCATATCTGTCATATGATCACGCTTTGTTGTATAAGCCAAGAATCTAAAGACTGTGTACTTTTCCCTAATAAGTTATAAAAAGTTAGCCGACAATTTCCTGTGATATTTCCTCTGTATTAACAAGGTTGGCTAACAACCTAAAACCTTATATAGAGGCATTATGATTATTTCAGCTTTTCATGTCTGGAAATCTCAAACCTGTTCATGTATGACCTTTATTTGCATTAGTGAACATCTTATCATGCAATTATTTCTGCCAACATAATTCTAATTACAAAGGTTGTTACATATGATATGCAATTTTCACAATGGAATTAACATTTTCTTGGCAACACTTTTTTTGTTTTTACAATTTAGATTTCATGAATTAAGTTTTAATTCATATCAATGGTTATCACGGGATTTAGACTTGACTCTGAAACTTTCAGATATCTGCGAGCAGACTGAACTGGATCTAAACCAGTCGCACATCGTTTATAAGCTGTGTTCATGGAGAAAAGGGGTTAACAAGGACAATTCCAGGAAAAGTTGTCTGGGGGACAGGTTACTACAGCCAAGTTTTAGAAGACATCCAACAGAATTCAAACTGTTTTTGCATGTAATGTCATTAGTAGTGAATGGCAACTGTAACCTGGCCCCCTCCCTTCTCTCACAAGTTAAACCTACCATAATTCCAACCCCTCAAACTTTATTCTAGAACAGCTCTTTACCAAATAACAGACCAGCTTAAATTTTCCATTAAGAACCTTAATAAAATTTTCCATTAAGAACCTTAACAAAAACACACTCACTAAAGTACTCTTCAACTTTTAAACTTTATAATGTTGAAACATTTGGCAATTTTTGCCGCAATATAATCTACCACAATAAGTTTAATTGCTTCCTAGAACCCACCCAAAAGAAACATTTTATGATCAGGAAAGATTTTGCCATCTAAAAGCCACTCAAACATCACACAACCAAGCACTTTTAATTATTAAGAAAATTTCCTTTTAAGGTATTGTTAATTCTAAGGAACAGTGTAATTTTCCTAGGCAACAAGCAGCTGTGAACAGTGTAATTAAAGATGCTTTTTCTTGAAAAATTCCTTTCTCTTTGATTTATAGTATTAAGGACTTACTAATGAGATTCCAAAAACAATAACACATGTCATGTAGTACTCTCCAATTAAGAACATTACAGACCATACAAAAAGGAAGAACAAAGCTTCCCTCCGAACAATGCTCTTCGTAATTAGTTGAACTGAGCTGAGACAATTATTATCATCATCAGTTGTTTTATTCACAATACATACAGAATCATTACAGTTAATAGTTGTAATTTCCAATGTCCATTTGACAAACTAGGTGGGTGTTTGCTAGTGTTGCCCCAGGGTTCTTTAGAATAAAAAAAAGAAGTACAGGAAGGGGCATATCTCCATCAAATGTCAAGGGTTCAAAGGTGGTAACTGCCTTTTTAGCCATAAATGACCTTTTAAGATTTTTCAAATGTACTTAGTGTCCTTTATATGTGGCAAACTTTTTGAATTAAATTACTTCATTCTTGATGCACAAACACACTATTATGTTTTAATTCCTGGGTAGAAATAACGTCATGCATCTAAAGCAAACAGTGTAGACAGCACAACATGTGACCTGAGTGATCTGGATCTTTTCTGTTCCCCATGAGATAACTGCCATATCCCATGGGGTAAAGGGTTAATGTATTTGTCCACAACTCTATATTTGAATGGGTTTTAACCCTTTCCTCCATAGACACACCTTTATTGCATGGGCAACAGTGTAACAGTGTAGATAGCATTTTTTTTTTCTTTTTACTACCTCCCCAAAAGGGTACCATTCCCAAAGCTGATGGGAGTCTTCCCAATTCAACCATCGGACCTTTCCCAATTGCCAAAACTACTGTTCCCAACAACAAACAGTGATGTTTCCCAATTGACAAGAGTTTTTTCGCGAGAAATGTTGTACAGCATAAACAAATCGTACCGTACAAACAGGAGTAACTCTTATCATCGATCCGGTTAGACTGTTACTCAGTCGTTATCAGAAAATATAATTTCATATGCAGATTCATTTCACATTAGTTTGCAACCTCAATGAAACTTTTCCTGCCAATGGAAATTATTTTTCCATAAATAGGCAGTCATTGGATTGGCAGTAACCTAATTCTGGCATAACATTTACATCACTAAAGGCTTTCCTGTTAAGGAACCAGACCTAATGATTCTTTGTGAAGCTGAATAAAATGCCTAGTGTGAATTTAATTGAATTATGAAAAAATCCCAAATGCGCTTATTTTGCGACTAATATTTTTCCCTATTTCAAGATTTTATGACGCGAAAATTTTCCCAATTATAGGGGAAGGGACCATTTTCTTGTTGGGGGAAAAAAACACTGTAGATCCAGATCAGCCAAAATGCAACCAGAGCAGATCCTGATCATACAGCACAAATGTGCCGGCTGATCTGGATCTACACTGGTGGCACACGTGTAAAAATGCGTATATGGAGGAACGGGTTAAATTCTCTGGCTGATCTTACATCTTATACTCATGATCATAAAACTGTGACTTTACACTATTCTCAAACCTCAAGCATAATGATTGGCTGAAATGAAGACTAGATTTTGGTCTCCAGTTTCAGTTGAAATATCTTGGGCATAAAGCTTCATGTATAAAGTGTATGCAGTTAGGTAAAACAAAATAGGGCAAGTGTTAGTTTAATGCAATGTGGCAATAAAAACGGGCTTTTCATGAGACTTTCCAAACAACAGAATGCACAACTATTACTAAGTTAGAAATAAATAAAGCAAATAAATTAAAGCAAAATTTAAATGGGGCATCATTTCAACTGGAGTGTATGTCAGAAGTTTGTTAAAAAGAGAACACCCCCTGCCCCCCACATCACCACTACACATGCAAACTTAAACCAAAAGCAAGACTGTGACAATACCAACAACAAAATGAGTAAAATAGCTTTAGATATTCTATGAACAGTCGAGATAACTAAATGAAAGCTATAATTACCTGGTCTTTCTTTTCATCGTGTTCTGAACACAGATGAAGCAGTTCTTGGATCTTCAAAACATTGCCAGTGCCTGAAAGCCAGAAAGTTTATAATGATTACACCTGGTAACATGATATATATTCTACCACAAATTTTGCACAAAACTAGTTTCATTTTAAAGGTGCATGTTCATGTTTGATTCTTATATCAAGTGTTTTATATATCAAAATTTATGATGCAAACTGCAGAAGAAGTGAGTACAAAGCAAGTGTGATGTAAAAGTCTCACACAGTGAATGAGTGAATATATTTAAAGATGATATTGTTATAGAATTAATAATGCAATAAAATCCATCCATGCATCTTGGTCAGAAATAACCTAATGAATCTAATAGCAAACTGCAGATCCTGACCAGATGGCACAAATGTGCTGGCTGATTTGGATTTTCATTGTTTGCTCACACAATAAAGGTGTATTTATAGAGTAAAGGGTTCACAATATTTTCTGCTAACCTAACCACTGTGGTATCAATTTATTTTAGGGAGGTTTGAATTTTGGTAAAAGCACCGATTTAACCCAAGGATAAACTACACCTTGAAGAATATGTTGTAATAGAAAAATTGCTTCAATTAATTATCATGAGAGTATATTATCAGCTCCTATTGCACAATATTTTGTCCCTGTGATTAAATGATACAGTAAACAGAACCTACTTAATAATATTCTCTTGTAAATAAATACAGTCAACCTACCAGCATATGCTGCCACATCTACCAGCATGTATGCCATGGATTTCAGTGGTTCCCCAACAACCTCGAGGGCAGCCAAAGTCGCATCCACATACTCCTGTTTACCTAACATAAAAACATTCTACTGTAATTCAGTTACATATGAGATTGTAAAGCTTTAAGCTCTCTCAAATTTGCCTGCAAACATTAAATGTAATGTTTCATTTAAGGTGCAAATATCTAACAAATATTCATTTCAAACCTTATTTGATAAAGGTAAAATTATCATGAAAAAAACACTATTAAGGACTCTTTTAGTAAAAATAGCTATAAAAAACAACTATATTTGGACTTCTGTTTTGGATTTCATCAAAAACCTGTTGTTAAAAGCAACAATATTTGAACTTTTGATGAAGAAATACTAAGAAATTGCAAGGTTACAGCCAAGACTTGGTTTTCCTGATGGAGAGACAGACCGAAAAATGGACAAAGCGATCCCTCAGCTAAGTGCAAAACATAATTGTGTTCTCAAGATGCTGAGGTTTTCAAAACATCCATTTTTGGGCACTTAAAACCCTAAGTGAAAAAACTTGATAATGGAGGGCTGTAAGAGACAAACTAGAAAACACTTCAGTGCAGTGAACAAGGTATTCTTCTTAAAACAGAAGTATAAAGGGGCATAACTATGACAAACAACAGTCAAGAATTATGAAACTTGTCCTGATAATTGCTATATGGGACAACTATGTTAAGTTTCCAAGCTCTATCTTAAATGGTTACTAAAAAAAATTGCACTTAATAAAAACAAACTGAATGAAATGTTGACAAACACCAGCTGCCCACCCAACAACATTACCCAATCTAATAACCAGAATTTTTCAATGAAAAATCAAACCTACCCAAGTAGGTGAGAGCTAAACCAAGAGCCAGATATCTGGCAAAAGTATCCTTGAGTTCTGTCTCAGATCTCTCCATCATTGTTTGTAGAATAGTGGACGTCACATCTCCATTACACTTAGACACAGAGATCATACCACAAGCCAGTGCTGCTATACCAAGTACCTGAAAATTAATACAATCCTTTATTACCAAGTACCTGAAATATAATACATTATACAGTCTCAGTAAAAGGCAGGGGCGGGTGTTTCACTGGCAGTATTGACCTTACGATCCTGTAATTTTTATAAACAAACCACTTTCTTATTAAGTTGATGAGACCACTGTCAGGTTTACCAATGACACAGAAGATGACCCTTTGACTCTTGAAATAACCCAAAAGCCTCATTGTGACCACTTAATTTTTAAAAATGGCTTTTTTGGCTAAAATGTGAAAATGCTGGCTAAAAAAATTTCTATTTGGATGAAGTCTTTGCTTAGTTTGCTCTTGGCTGGGGTTGGCCAAGCATCAGAGACATTCAATTAAATTCATGGAAATGTAATGGAAAGCACTTACTTTCCTGATCATTCACAGGTGTGGGTGTTTTTTTAATGATATAATGACTGAGAAGCAAACAGTGTAGACCATGAAGTGTGTTCAGATACACTGATCTCAGTCTACACTGGTAACAAAATTGACAAAAGCTGTTCTTTGCACTTAACAAACTAACTAACCTCCATGTTGGATTTGGAATCTCCCAAGACAGGCAATATCAGCTGTAAAACATCTTCTCTATTTGATCCTGCATACGCCAATCCTAGTCTGAAAATGTGAGGAAAAAGAATACTAATTATCAGATTTCAGAGATTTTTGTAATCAAGCTTTATAACAGTTTTTTTGTCAACAAATTTTTTATTGACATTTAAAGAAATGAATATTAGATTTCTGCCCTAAATACAGAAAAACTCACTCAAAAGTACATATTGCTTGAATGTTACAGACAAGCCAACAAAAACAATAATAGGCTGAGAAAACACTACATGTATGATGTATGTACGCAATGCTGACGCAGATAAACCTTACTTCAGACTGCGTCACTATCTCCAAAATACTCAACTTACATACATGTAACACTATTTTAGACAGATTTCAAGCATTTCTGTCTTCTATTCTTAGTAATTGACACGAGAAAGATGTGAATATTTTCTGTGGGTATGTGTATGCATGGATTTTGAAAGCTTGCATACAAATGATTATTTTTGAATGAACTATGCAGATTTTATCATGAATAGGAATGCTGGTATGTGACACATTCAACTTACCCTATGATGGCTCCTATCCTCATGGTGGGAGTATTGTGCATGACATAGTCCGACAAGAGAGCTAGGGCAGGATCACATTCGTTCCTCACACCCGAGTTCACAATACCACATGCCAACAGGGCACCAGCCTGTTATCAATATTAATTAGTATACATTTTAAGTGTTAACTAAAATCAATAATGTTGAATGGCCTTCCATTTGATTTATTGTAATGCCTTGTATATGCCTACAGTGTATTAGGGATTATTCTAGCGCGGAATAGAAGGACGCTCTGCCCTGCCCCTTTTGAGCTCCGCCCTTTTGCCCAAATGAAGCTAGCAAACTGTGCCCTCCGACATTAATAATGACCATCTATAATTGCAATCATAGTTGTTAATCACTTCTTTAATGATCATAATGCGCCGATCTGACATCTTTTCGCCTCTCGAATGATTGTAACACCTTTCCGCTAAACTGATTGCATCCAGGGAACATGTAGCGCCAAAAAAAATGATCAATCAAACAGTCACAAATGTTTTTAAAATTTTAGGATCGCATAGTTCTATCAATACAAATAATTTGCTGTCAAAAAACTTCATCAACAGATCAAAATCTATAGTTTGGGTAAGTGTACATGATTTTGGATAGTCAGAATTTCGGATACAGCCAGCACATCCAAGCATTCTGATCAGTATATACCTGTTTGCTTTCATAAGGTTATTTCTGACCAAGAAGTGTCCAGTGTAGATCCTATCAACTGGCATTGAGTAGCTCACTAATCTGTATCTACACTGGTTGCATAGACAATAAAACCTGTATTATCCCTTTTCTTGATATATACGCATTTTTAAGCATGTGCGACCAGTGTAGATCCAGATCAGCCGGCAAATTCGTGCTGTCTGATCAGGATCCGCACTGGTCACATTTTGGTCAGAAATAACCTAATGAATCAAAAAGCAAACAATTTAGATCCTGATCCGACGGCACGGATGTGCCAACTGATCTGGATCTAAACTGTTTGCCCTAGCAATAAAGGTGTGTCTATACAGGAAAGGGTTAAATGAAGTAAAGGGTTGAGTATAGATGTTTGTCTGCCAGTGTGAGACCATAGTTACCTTGATGTAGTCCTCTGAGGAGTAGAGATATTTGTCTATCTGCGTGAGACCTCCATCCACATCCCACAATAAGATCAGTCCTAATGAGGCTGTCGCTGTTAACATACCTGAAACACACAATGTCAGTGTGGGGGATGAAGTGGGTAGCTATTTAGGCTGCTAAATGGTCTATTCAAGTATGTGAAGCACAATGACAAAATTAGGTTCATGACCCAAGCAACCAGTGTAGACCCAGAGTAGTCTGCAGATCCATGCAGTCTGATCAGGCTTTATACTGGCCATAAATGTGAATTTAATTTTTCCAACAAGAAAAGAATAAAAGTCAAAGCCCCTTTGATTGATATACATAGTGCAAACATTACCCTTTTCCCTTAAAAATTAAGATCATGATCTCCTTAGAATCATGCCTTAGAAATGTTCCTCCAAATATTGTGATGATGGACTAACCATGTTCCTTGTTTTTATACAGCCATTTGTTGCCATCTTCCATGAGCAGTTTGTCTTGTCCAAAGCCAGCATTCACAAACCCATTTACAAAGGAGGAGGCAAGATTCTGTCTTGCTGAATCAACATTGGACGGACCTATTGATCCTCCTGAAACACAAAACATTGAATGCATTATTATACGAGGGTTGTCCGTAAAGT
The DNA here is from genome assembly GCA_038501625.1 of Corbicula japonica. Lineage (NCBI taxonomy): Eukaryota > Metazoa > Mollusca > Bivalvia > Venerida > Cyrenidae > Corbicula > Corbicula japonica. The sequence continues at coordinate 525,699 of JAZAYU010000047.1, forward strand.
TCATATACTACTTTATTTTTTACACTAAAGCAATACATACATAAAACAAATTTGGCCAGCAAATACATACATATCTAACAAACAAATTTACAAAAAACTGTCAGGCTGTGATGAACATTAACATAATAACAGTCCTTACATCCAACATATATACATAATCACGGAGCACTTTTAAACGTCATCAACGTCAAATAAACGTCAGAGTCCATAAAGAAGATGAACATAAACTTCTTTGCAGATTTCGTTTGTTTAGCTTTGAACGGTGTGGGCGAATTCGGTGTTTTCCTTATCATAGAATCCCGTTTTGACTCCGGTTTATGTAGATGAATCCAAGTTTTATCCGTAGTAATAATGTTTGATAGAAACGAATCACCCTCTGGGTCGTATTTCCGTAAGAACTCCAATGACGCGTCTACCAGCTCTTCCATTTCCGTTTTCAAGAGCCGCGGTACCTATCTCGCGCACACTTAGAATGTCACTAATTTCCTTTACAGTGCGACGTCTATCTTCGTCAAGAACTGTTCTAACGCGTTCTACGTAATTCGGCTCTGCTATTTTCGGGCGTCCGCTTCGTTTCTTATCTAACACATTTTCATCCCCGCTTCTAAATCTGCTGTGCCACTTTAACACGAGTTGCCTTGAACATTTACCGGTCGTATCTGCTTTTGAAATTAACTTCCACGTCTCAGTTGGTGTCATATTAGCATGAACACAAACTTGATAACACTCCGTTGCTCCGTCCGTGAAATTGACGTCATTTTTTTCGAAACAAATGTTAAGCACCCCCAATGCGTCTTGCGGTCGTTTACAACTTGTTTATTAACGTATGACGTCATAATTTTCACCAAATGTCATGCAATGATATCAAATAACGTCGCGTAAGTAAAAACGCGTTAGGCATAAAACTTTCATTTTTATTAACTTTTATTTTGAGTAGCTACGGTCATGGAATCAAAGTGCTCCGTAAACCGTCGGTCGTGTTACCATAGAAATGGGCGTTTTGCGAATATTATTGTTATCATGTTTATTAATTTAGAGATATGTAGCCAATACATAATTAAGCAAAATACCAAAACAGCTTATTGATATGACTGCTTATAACTATTCTGTAGCCTTGTCTACGAACTTTCCGGACAGCCCTCGTAGATTAGACTTTTTCTTCTATTTTTTCCTGTTGTTTCTCAGATATCATCTGGTTTCAGAAATTTAAGTCATGGAGCAAAATAATGGTTGGTCTTGGGTTTGTCGGTCTATCCTCGTTGGATTTAATCAATATAATTAAACTGGTGGTGTGGTAGTGGGAAGGGCATAATTCCAGATGCTGTATGAAATAAATACCAGATAATTATTGTAAACAAAATGAGACAACTGTCTTACTCAGTCTAATTGTTAAGCTCAACCGTAATTATTTTATTATTTCATTACTTCTGACAATGTAGGAGTGTGTACAGAAATTGTAACTGCATATTTTAATACATAGTAAGACTCTACGAACTGGAAAGGAGAGTAAAAACCATAATAACTTACTAGTAGGTTCTAGGTGAGATTTGTAAATATCCTCTGGTACTTTGGGTTCCATTATATCCAACTGAAACACAAAACAAGTTTGTTGGATACAAAGTGGCATTTAGAACACAACACATATAATGCAAAAAATAAGTGAAGTAAAACTTTGGGCATTTTAATTAATCTGGAGTTAATGCATTTATGCTTTTCTTTAATCAAAGTTCCAGTTTTTTTTAAGAAACTTGTCTATACAGTCATAATCCATCTGACTCCAGTGATACTGTGAACTATAAACTCTTTACTCCATATAAATATAAAGGTTTTAAGGCATTGTCCATCAATGTACATCCATATCAGCTGACACATCCCTGCAATCTGATCTGGATCTACACTGGTCGCATCTTGGTCAGATTGTCAGAAACAATCCAAAGAATCCAAAAACTAACAGAGCATATCCTTATCAGACGTCACATATGATCAGGATCTACACTGTTCACCATTGATAATAGCATTATCCCACGGAGAAAAGGCTAAATAAGTTGGATGACAAATGTAAATACCTCTCTGGCTAGGGCGAGGAAATTATTGTTGAGATGTGTGTTAGACATGATCTCTGTCAGCTCATCATAATCATCCATATCATCATTCAGTTCTATATAGATCTGCTGACGACCCAACATAAACGCTAATTGCTTCTGAAGCAAACTGAAATATCACAACCTCCAATTCACAAAGTTATAACATTTAGACATCCATTATACATTTCATAGGATGAAACAAAATATAGAAGACATGTTGTCATATTTTTTTCACAAATCTGGCAGAGTAAGGCAAGAAACCAGTCTCTTTTTTATCTTCAACCACATTACGATGCAGATGGACAGATCATCGAGAGATGCACATCAACATTTCCTAAATCTCATTCAAAAACTTTTAGCAAGACAGAGTGATTTAAATGACAATATTTAGTTTCCCTTGTCAATGACATAGTGCTAGGACCTAAACTTAATCTCCCCAAGATTGTATGGGTTGGAGAACTTGCACCAACAGACCCTTAAATCAGAGAGCTGAAACTGGAAATCAATCTTGGCTTAAGAACTGGAGAGCAGTCTCAAATTCAAAAAATCTGACTAGCTGAAATAAAAAATTAGCATGCAACTCATGACAAATATTATACACTAACTAAACAAAGAAATATTAAAGTGATTGAAATGTTAACCTTGAGTTTATTTGATCAGGTTAATGCTTAAAAAAAGATCTCTAAATGTGACTGCCACATCCCTAAAGGTACTCACCTATCTTTACAGGAGTAGAAGATATCTTCTATGAGTTTCTGGTCATTGAGCTGCATGGCAAACCTGAGTGCCTGAGGATACTGTTTGAACTTTCTGTACAGATCTACTGCTGTCTTCAGTAACGTGACATTCTCAGGGTCTGGTACATACGCTACACAACTGAAAATGGTAAAGTTAATCCTTTATATATATACCCTATTATCTAGGGATGGGAACGAGTAACCGAGTACTCGGGTACTCGATTAACGTCCGAGTACCAGGTAGTTCATAAAGTATTCGAGTACCCGATTAAAAAGGTAAACAGAAAAATCAACCAATTTTTATAAAAGTTGTCTTTATGGAATCTTACAAATCGCCGACTGACAGTTAATGGTCAACACCTCGCACCTGGTTTCGAATAAACAAGATGACACTTAGGGGCACAAATATCCGATAATTGGCGCCTAATTGATGTTATTGTTTGATGTCGTAACACAGTTCCTGAATATTTTTACCACGACGCTTCCCTCATCGGCTTTTTGTTTGATTTTGTTTATTCAATAATTATATTCAAATGCGATTGTTGATTGTAAGTTTGCAAAACTGAAATAAAATCTGATCGGAGAACATACACTTTTTTCACAATGTGTCCATTTTACAGTCATGTTCTAGTTTGTGGCACGGGCCAATTAATAATGGTTAAGTTAAATTTTTTCAACGTTGATAATCGAAATACATTAAATATCATTAAGGTATTTTTGTTTTCTGTAAATGTGTATCTTCTTGAATAATCGATAAAGCAGGCAGTCTGGCATGATCATATCCGGTACGATCGTTAAAACTTATGGAAGCTGATATTTCCTCTTACGTTAGAGAAAGGTTTCGAGTACTCGAGTACTCAATCGGAACAAGATCCGAGTACCCGAGTACTGATTTTGCTACTCATTCCCCTCCCTACTATTATCACATTGGCAATCAGTGTAGATTCAGATCAGCCGGCACATCCATGCCATCTGATCATGATCAACACTGTTTGCTGTAAGATTCATTAGGTTATTTCTGACCAGATAGCAAAATGTAGATCCAGATCAGATGACATGAATGTGCTAGTTGATCTTGATCTATATTGTTCTAAGGCCTAAAAAAAAATTAGGTTTGTTTCTGGTTACATCCTTGAAAAAACAATGGGTCGGTAGGTCGGCTTTCTTTTTTTTTTTTTCTTTTTTTTTTAAGGGGAAGGAACCAAAGTCCAAGTATATACCATCTTGTGTGATAGTAAGTATATCAAAGATTAAAATTGTTCAATTTGTACAGTAGACTCCGGGAAATCGAATACACAAATTGTCAGCTAAAAATATTCTATTGCCCGCAGTGTTCGATTCGCCGGTAATCGTATACATCATTAAATCTGCATATATTTGTTGACAAGGGAGGTCAGGTAGATCGTGTACTGGACAATACTCGTGATAAATATGCATCATTTATATGTTTATTAATTGATTAACAGACCCTTCTGTCATGTACTGCTACAAAATCAAAGTTTCAAATTATATTATGTCACCGCGAAATTTACAACGTGAATGTAAAATAAGTATTAAAACAAAGACCTATATATTACCTATATAGGTCTTTGATTAAATCACTAACCAATGCTAACATATTCCATAATAAATTACATCCCAATTTTATCTCAAGTATCATATTTCAGTATTATTGCATCATCAACCAATTTAACTCAGTTAAAAATGACAAATGTCACGTACACACTTCTTGTAGATCAAACGATTTCAAAGCAGAGCCGATAAAACAACACAGTCTTGATATGAGCCGACAATTTCCTTTGAAGTTGCATTTCATTGACGGTTGGTATCAATGTTTACCTCCATACTGACTGTCAATCAAATTCAGTATCCGTATGAAATTAACAGGGAAGGCGGATCAAAGAAATGTACATTAATCTACGAGTATTTTTAAAACATTTTTGAGAAAATTTCTTTTTGTTTGTTTTTGAATTGTGCGGATTATGTGATAATTTAAAAGAGACAATGGAATTTGAACGTGGATTATTGTAAGTACATGTACCAATAACGTCTCGATAACGGATAGGCCCAGGTTCCTGTGTATTTGTAACAGATTTTTAACGCCCGATTGAATATGCTGTTTGAAAGAGGTGACAGGTTACAGTTTATTTGCCCAGAAATGTATCTATCTTTTTTAGAGGTATCTTTTAAGGTATTGAAGTGTAGAAAAGGGAAAACTCACTGCATTTTATACTTTAATTCCATTGAAACTAATAAACCAGTGTTTCAACTTAAAGTTGAATTGTTTTGCTTAACATGTAATATAAATAATTATTCTTTTAATTACAATTAGATGTGTAATGCCGTAATGTGGTTTAATGCGTGGATATTGTTGATTTGTTCATGGCTATTTTTTGTAAAAAAAAATATATTGGATATACTTACCTTAATACCTACCACTTTTTGCAACCACTGTGCCTCAGTTTCAATTCGTATTAAGTCGTTTTTAGCGGTATTCTTGATATTGTTGCAATTAACACATAATCAAATATACACTACTCAAAAGTTCTAAACCTCCACTAGAGACATTTTCCCATTTTGGGGTCCGTTACGTTTACGTCAATTTTTGTATGTTATATTAATATGATTTGAAGAAAATGTTTGAACAAACGTGAGAATATTATTGATTTGCAAGTTATAATAGTAAACAAATCATTCCTTATTTTCTTTACAATAAAAAATAGACATGTCTCTAGTGGCGGTTTAGAACTTTTGAGTAGTGTATTTTTAATAAGTGGCGGTTTAGAACTTTTGAGTAGTGTATACATATCCCGTCAAAGATGGTAAAAGTTCTATCACTACCACCAAAGCAGGGTTAATAATTTGATCAGTGCTGTTTCTTTCACTCATTTTACGATACAGATATCAGTACATAATTGTTCACTCATAAAGCCATTATTAAACGATTCTGCATTTAAGCCGTATCACGTATGCACTTCGAACAGAAATCTTAATCTATTTGCTTCCTTAATTCTACAATGAAGTCGTCGGTGGATCAAAAAGAATATTTTTACTGGCTCACCGAACGTTGACATCCATGATTGTTTACATCGGCGAATTCAATCATGGAATAAGCAACGTTGACCCGAAAGCACACGCAACGGGGTTTACATATGTTACATGGACAAAAATCACGCCGGAGAAGAAAGTGAAAGTAAATTTTCCAAAAATGAAACGGTGCTGGCTGTTATTTTGCATCGGACATTGTGTCCGAAAATAACAGAATTTTTCGTCGGTCAAAATCCCGGTCGGCTTTTCATACAATTTTTTTGGGAGGGCTGAAAAAAAGTTACGGTCGGCGCTATTTAGAGACGGTCGGTCGGGTAACCAGAAACAAACCTTTTTTTTTTTAGGCCTAATATGTTGCAATAAAAGTCATATATTGCATACATACCTTTTGGTCAGATCAACTTATTGTACTATCATTTTGTCGCACAATTAGTACAGTTTTCTTCTACATATGTTATGCATCTCTGGCAGTATAAAGCATGTTACTGATAGCATTTAAGAATTGAAATAATTACAACCTTGTAACGTTTTACAAAATATTACAAATCTGATTGGCTAACAAGTGTCACGTGACTGCGTTTCATTTCTCAATGAAGTCGTATCGGACTACTTTTGATAAATATTTATCATTGACTTGTTTATTTGCCCCGCCCAGCCATCATTCAAAGTCTACAACTCTACACACCTTATTTCACTCCCATTTAAACGAGCACTAAATCAATAATGAAGAGGGAAATTTTAAGTAAGCAGTTACGTCACGATAGAGCATAACTCACTACGTCATATAGTAAGTTGTGACGTAATCGAACAAATGTTTACATTTCTAAGCGCCATGATTGATTGTGTCAGATAAAGGATTTATGTTTGAAATATTTTAAAGAATTGGAGGATTAAATAAAAACAATAACAACATTTGGACAAGACCCGAAGATGCTAGAAGTGTTTACCGTGGTATAAGTATGTAACGACTAGAATTTGAAAGTGTTTCATTCTTATACCGCAGCAGGGAGCTTCGTTTTCACCAAAAGTGTCGGGATAGGGTTTAAATTATAGTAAATGAGAAGGAATAATGCATGTGGATATATTGATCGGGACCGACTAACGGTATGTACATTTTGTATTCGCAATGAGTTTTTATTCGCAATGAGTTTCTATGAATTTTCTTTCCATTTTGAAGATTTTATATTATTTTTATTTGTAAAAGTCATTGGACTCAATAATTATTTTTAAAGGAAAAGTGTCACTGGTGTCAAAAAATCAACATTTGTAAAAATATCGCGGTTTGAAATCGGCCATTTTGTAACGTAGAAATTTGAATCATCCAAGCCGATGGTATTACTCCGCGAAAAGTAAACCACATCTATCGTAAATAAAAAGTTTGTCAAAGGTTATAAATAAAATGTGATAGTAGGTTGTAATTATAAGGATTGAATGTTATTTTCGTGCGTTTCATCGATGTATGAAATGTCAGTTGCCTTACATCTAATTTGTACATAAACACCTTCGGTGTTTATGCAAATTAGATGTTCGGCAACTGACATTTCATACATCGATGAAACGCACGAAAATAACATTCAATCCTTAAATGAAAACTTTACCGATTTGAAAATTGCTTTCCAGATCAGAAAACCCAACTATTGCTATCATTCATCTTTGAGCTTGAATATCTTGAATACCTCACAAATGATAATGTTTTAAATATTTGGCCTCGGTAGAATTTTAGATAATTATTTTAAGAACGGATACAAGCAATTAATATGTAGCTCCAACGTATTCTGTGATGCCCTAAGCTTTATAATTTGTATAGATTTTGTGAAGTTTACCTGGTAAGATAAAGACAGACTCTAGTATAAGCTGATTCATCCACATAGTCCTGTAGGAGATCGAGCCTCTCTATCTCCATCAGGAGATCACATCCCTCCGCCTCCGCATTGTGGGCCATGTGGTACGGTACAATGTCTTTGGCCATCTTTAGTAATCTTTCCTTCATTTCTACATCCTTTTCTTCCAGATCCTGCCATTCCAGTGATACCTGGCCGGCTAGATGTCTGTAATAGTCAACCAGTACTCATAAAGCAATCTAACACTTAATTTCTAATCTGCTATCATAAGATCAGATCAGTGTCTTAAATGTCTTTCCCAGGATTTTCAATGGTAAAACAATGTTTCTGCAATCTTTAAAAAATTTCTTTTTTGCTGAGGTTGTATTCAAAGAACCAGACTTACGAAATTTAAAGGTCTGACTGATTAAACCTAACATATGTATATTAACAACCAATGATAATCCTAACCTTGTACTCTACTAATACACCTTTTATAACTCTGGCGACTAGTGTGGATCCAGATCAGATGTTCACTAGATCAGAAATAATTCATGAATCCAAAAGCGAACAGTGTGGATCTGACTGAACGTGTGGCAGCTGAACTGGACCTACAAGGGTTGCCCAGGTGATAAAAGGTGTATCCAAGGGGTAAAGGGTTAAAATCTCAAAACTGGCTTAGATTTCCACACTTCATGTCTGGTACTTATATACATCTATTTACCTGACATATTCATGTCCCCATGAGCCAATTTCTTCCTTGGAACCAATGAGTCTGTACTTGAGACTCTCTCTATTGTCACTGAATGTCATTCCCAGCACAGATATTATATCTGCACAAAATCTCTGCAAAGGAAGAGTACATGTTCATGTTAGCTATTGTCAATTTAGTGTTGCTAACTTTTATTTCAAACCTTTACTCTATATATTCTTAACATCTGATCAAGGTCAACAATGGTCGCACCTTGGTCAGAAGGAACCTACTGGATCAACAATGGTCGCACCTTGGTCAGAAGGAACCTACTGGATCAACACTGGTTGCACCTTGGTCAGAAGGAACCTACTGGATCAACAATGGTCGCACCTTGGTCAGAAGGAACCTACTGGATCAACACTGGTCGCACCTTGGTCAGAAGGAACCTACTGGATCAACAATGGTCGCACCTTGGTCAGAAGGAACCTACTGGATCAACAATGGTTGCACCTTGGTCAGAAGGAACCTACTGGATCAACACTGGTTGCACCTTGTTTAGAAATAACCTAATGAATCTAACAGCAAACAGTGTGCATCCTGATCAGATGGCACAGATGTGCCAGCTAATCTGGATCTACATTGTTTGCCCACGCAATTTGATATATATGAAGTAAAGGGTTAAACATTCATTTTTATCTGTATAAATGTAAAAGATGAAAGTATTATGAAGTTTGCTCAGTAAAATCAACATTGCATATTTTACATATAAACAGTAATTTAAAAAAAATAACTGAAAACAGACAATTTAAGGTATTTCTCTACTGGTGTAATTACGTCGACTGCGCAGTATTTCGCGCAACAGGTTATGAACGTCGTGAAGGAAACGGTGATCTCTAAAGTTATCTATTAAACATCTGGAGTCTGATCAGGTATACTGAAAACCGTTCATCCAATATATCAAAATACTCTGTCTGTTTAATTTCGATTGTTTCGCCTACCAATTCTTTTGGGACATCCCGTTTTACCTAAGATTTACCTCCCTTCGTAAGATACTACTTTTCGGTAGTGTAAACAAAAAATGAGTTGGACTGATAAAATTTCCCTTTTCTAAGAAGTTTAAGTAAGTCTAATTGTTCGAGCTGAATAAATAAACAACCGCATATGGCGAGTGCTATGACAGAGCCCGCACCTACGGATTATGCTGATTGTAAGTACAGGATGACAGAATCATCCGGTTTTATTTGTCGAAGATTTTGCATTTGCCAACAACGGCAAAAGTATTTGATAAACTGCTTATTATAGATGTTAATCGATCATGCGGGTTGTCTGAGACAGCCATACGGCACATATAAAATAATTTATTTTTTTAAGATTTGACATAGAATTTTATTTTTAATGGCTAGATAAAATGAGCTTTGACTGTATAGAACTACTGTAGACTCACTCTCTTACACTATCGGCTCATTCACCTCTGTTATAGGCTGGGACTACTTTCAACTATTTTAACTTTAACCTTAAAAAATAGTTCACCAATTACATTTAATATTGATTGGGTTTCTTCAGTGTAAATGAAAGATAGTGAAGATTTCTATCATTTATTTTACCACAAGCTTTTAAATTCAAAATTATGACTGTATAAAATAAGGCTGTCGAGTTTGGTAAAAAATCTTGACATTGAGCCTTTCGCAGAGATGTAAGTGAGTGTAAGGAACGACAACTCTGCGAAGGAGATTGCTGTAGACTCACATGTAAGGCTAGATGTCCGGTAACTGATTCTGTTGCAAATATCTAAATGATTGTGGAAAAGTCCAAGTATGTTTTTTAACCAAGAAGCAGGCAGTAGAGATCCAGATCAGACTGTATGGATGCGTAGGCTGATCTGGATCTACACTGGTCACACTGGGTCCGTGGGATATACATGTAAGATGAAATAAAAGTTTTATCTTTGGATTAATAAGATTAGTTAAATGGTGTTGCAAAATATACCTGATATTGTAATAATAGTCCAGTTCTGTTCCAAATTGCATGAATTGCAACTACATCAGAAACTTGATATAGAACCAATGAAAAGAAGTCGCAGTGAACTTTTGTTGTTCACAGGTGCTATCAAAATATGCATGAATATGTACTCCATTAACAATGGAAATGAGTTTAGGAGAAAAAGAAATGTAAATAATATGTCTAAAATGTTATAAATAAATACATTAACTATTATTGGTATGTTTCATTTTTTTATTAGAGTATCACTGTATACCTAGACATAAATTATTCTCAAAATAATAATATCAGCACATTTAGATATGATTTGGTAGTTTCTTTTTTATTTTGAAAGGTTTGGTTATCCTAACAAGCCCATGGGCTGAAGATGTATTTGTAAGCTGTTCAGTAAAAGTCTGGCAGACAGAAGAGTGGTGTAATTTGGTGATTTCTGAAAATTCCAAAAACAAGCACATACTGTCATCATGGTTGATGCCTTGTCTGCCATAAAAAGGTATTTGTTTTCAGTAACATAAAATTATTTTATTCCAGTAATGGGCTATATTTCCAGTTGAAAAAGTATCATTCTAACCTATTTTGGAGATAAAATAAAAAAGTATCACAAATTATTATTTTTATAATAACTGATCTTGCAATTTTAGGCCAAATCCCTAAATATCCAGATGAATGCTCTTATGTGATATTCTGATAATGTTATTGTAAATATATTGTTTGTAAATTAATTAAAAATAAGTTGATTACATATCTATACTTTGAATTTCCCAATTAAATAAGTACCTTAGAAACTGAAGAACATGCATGGGGATTTCAATAGATGCAGATTCTTGCATTTTGATGCGAGCAACTTGAATTTTTCCACTTTTGACCCCACCTGATTCTAATGTTGGGGTCATTTTGATGCAGGAGAATTTAGGAAAAGTGGTCAAATTTTGCAAGAATAAATATTGAGTATTGCATTTTATTTAAAAAGCATATACATGTACTTTTATCGCCCTTGAAAGTATATTAAAATGAAGTTAAAGCTTTTTTGTAAGTGTTAAGTTCAATGAACACATGACATGACTCGTGAGGATCTGATTATGACCCCTTGAAAATTCTCATCAGGGGTCAGATGACCCCTGGTTTTCAAAGGCTATTGAAATCCCTGATACATGCTTGGTGTTATCATGAACAATCATGTTAGTATAAAAATTTATCATTTGTATTTTTCAAAGATTATTGACTATAAATAGTTCAGACAAAGAATCTGAGGCCTTGTGAAGCATTAGCAGTGTATTTGTTGGTTTTTATGATTGATGCTTTTAATTTCCTTATATAGTTTGAAATTCAATACTCAAACATCTCACCTATTATCAGGGTGGTAATTAGTCAGTGTTAAGCCTTTGTCAATTTAGTAAAAATATTTATATTTATGTTTCCTTGAATTTCAGATATGATGCATGCTGATTTGGGTGGTGAAGCTTGTGGCTGTACCAAGGACTTATTCTCATTCAAACACACCAGGATTGCAATGGGATCCTATATAAAATCAGGCATTGAAGCATTATAGATGTATAGGATAGTCTATTAAGACGTTTCTATAGAAAATAGAAGCCGAAACGAGCCCAGCGAATGCAGGCTTCTATTTTCTATAGAAACATCTTAATAGATTCTATCCAACTTAGAAGTCCCCGCCTCCCTTCTACTTGTTTTGCCAAAATGACATCTTATCCGCCCCATAAAACTGTCAATCAAACTACTCAGTACAGCGTATGACGTTGTGGTGGAAGCGCGAAAACTAGCATAAAAACACCGAAATGGACGATTACATTCTGTGCAGACATTTAGGGTAATTTGAGATTTCATCAATAGCTAATTATAGTTCAGTTTTAGTCGATGGTGCTAGAGAAAACACCCTTTTGACAAAATATAGACTATGCTTGCATGTGATCTTACCACAGTCGTATCAATCGCTTTTTAGACTTTAAAGAGGAAAGATGGACAAACCTATTTTTGATCTCTTGCCTGACGGCGACTTGATAAAGGTGTTTGAGGCTGAATGTTTTGCAGAGGGATCTTTTGATCAAGCCGCAGACTCTGCGTCGCAACTGATGTCAATTTCTACTCAGCAACTTGTTAAATGTGAAGGAAAAGGTAAATGTTACTCTTTCTTACTTTGGCCATTTCCCCAACTTGCGGGAGTTGAATATTTTAGCGTGCAAATATTTGCCTATTGGGATCGGAATATTTAAATATTAGTAAATATTGGAATGAACACATGACTAATGATTCTTTTGTTTTATTTTTCAGAGAATCCCAGATTCTCAACATCAGTCTCGGCGGGCAATCTACGGGCGAAACAAGTGGAAGCAATACCCCGGAAGACTAGAAACCAGGATTGTTGGGCAGTGGCCTTGTGGCGAGAATGGGCAGAGCACCGCAACCGTTTGCCGGAAACAGTGCTCGAGCCGGGCTTTCCCATACCGCTCGATGTAGCAGAAATAAGTGACTTTGTTATGCTTGAATTTTGGCTCCAGAGGTTTGTCGTTGAAATCCGTAGGAAGGACGGTAAACCGTACCCCGGGGACACTTTGGTCCAAATATGTAGCAGCTTTCAGAGGCATTTAAAAGGATTCGATAAGTTTAAGGACATTAACATATTTAAAAGTGATGTGGCTACCTTTGCTGATTTCCACAAGACCCTGGATGCAAAAATGAAAGAACTGGCCGCCATGGGCATAGGCGTAAAAAAATCTTCAGCTGATCCAGTCACGGTGGAGGACGAGGCAGCATTGTGGGAAAAAGGTGTGCTCGACACCAACACTTCTAAGGGTTTGAGCAACGCAGTATTTTTTTATAATGGGAAAACGTTTTGACTGAGGGGGTTTCAAGAGCACGTAGACTTCCAAGCGGATCAGTACGAGTTTGGCTATGATTACGTCAACAGTGTTAAATACGTAAAGTTTCATCCAAGAGTGAGGAAAATACACAAGGAGGACTTAAGCAACGCCGGATAAACTTGGACCCTATCACACATTACAAACAAGAAGAGAACGAAGTGTTTACAAAATATTTTACAAATATCTTAACCTGGTTCCACAGAAGGGAGCTTTTTACCGCAAACCATTGAGTGGAACTGATCAGGAAAATAACGTGCGTTTTAGTTCTGGAACCATTGCGCAAAATACACTTAAACAAATGATGAAAACCATGTTCAAGGAGGCTGATTTGGATATCAAGGGTCGTCGAATTAGCAATAATTCTGGGCGTGTTACATTGTGTACGTCCTTGTATAATGAGAAGTATACAGATAAAGCGGTGTCTGGGAGAAGTCACCACAGAAGTTATGCGGTCCACGCCTATCAAAGAGAGTCGTTTACCACATTAAAGGACATAAGTAATATTTTGGATTCAAAACCAAACCGGGAATCGATCAAAGTTGAAGGAGAGGAATGTCCTCGAGGTCCAAAAGTGCCCAGCTCATGCCAAGTGGTTTCGAGTTCAAGATCTGAAACGGAGTCGACATCGGCATTAACGGAAATGGACGAATGTTTAACTGTACATGTACCAAGGTGTGTGAAGAAAATAGTTGTTATGAAAGAGGGACGTAGAATTGTTATGGATATTTAAATTAACTGGTAAATCATTGCCTGTTTTGACATTTGACAATATACTGGATTACTCATTTTTTTTTAATTTTTTGCACATTACACCAGTACGTATTAAGTTTTGTGTTGAAATAAAGTTTGTTTTTCTATAATTATAAATTTATTTTGTGTACTGATGTTGGCTTTGGTATCTAAACCTATTGCATTTGTAATTCTGACCCTTTTTTTTTAATGCATGCATGACTGAGAAACTGTTTGGTAATCGTCATGACGCGTTCAAACTTGTAACAAGGGGAGGAGTCAAGTCAGAATGCGCAGTTGCACATGCGCAGTTGAAACTAAAACCATTTAGTAAAATAGATCGATCTATTTTGTTGATTGTAAAATAGAAAGGTGTTCTATTGAGATAAATCGCCGAAAAATTTAAATTTTCAAAGCTTCTGATTGGCTTAGAATGTAGGGCGACTTCTAACTATCAAAAGTGTGCAGTCTGTGTACAAGTACATTTCATTAAAGTAGCTTTCAGTGATACAGTCAATGATACTTTAAATTCATTGGTCAGTTGAAAATGAATCTTGTGATACATTGAACTTTTGTTAGTTATACTTATACATTGTAGATCATTGATCTGTTAACTGTCTGTTATGATAAAATAACTAGAAGTTGGTGTTCCGCGGAACACACGTGTCGCCTGCCAGCAAAAAGTTGAAATGTGGGCCTATGTAAAATCATGATTCACCAATGGCTATTTGCATGCAGATGATATATAATTATATTCCAAGTATTAAGTAAAAAGGAAAAGCACTTTCAAATTTATAGGCAACATTAAGTTAATGTTAAAGTTGCATTTGAAAGGGACATAACTCATAAAATATTTAAACAGGGCTTATCATTCCTGTTGCCACTGATGGCGTTGTTCATAAAGATATATTCCGAGTATTAAATGAGTAGAACAAGTCCTTTTAAGTATATGCCACATTTTCATGTTAAGGTCTCCTTTGAAAGGGGCATAACTAAAAAAATGAAACATGAGTAATCATTCTTGTTCAATGATGGCATTGTTTATGAAGATGATATATTCCCAGTATTAAATGAATGGGACAAGTAATTTCAAAGTTATATGCAAGATTAAATTTCATATTGAAGTTGCATTTGAAAGGGGCATAACTCAAAAATAGTCAAACAGGAGTTATCATTCTTGTTGTAACCGATGTTGTTATTCATGATGATGATATATTCCAAGTATGAAGTGAATAGGACAAGTAATAACACAGTTAAAGGTAACATTAAGTTTCATGTTAAAGTTGAATTTGAAAGACGCATAACTCAAAAATAGTCAAACAGGAGTTATCATTCTTGTTGTAACCGATGTTGATGTTCATGATGATGATATATTCCAAGTATGAAGTGAATAGGACATATACTTTCAAAGTTAAAGGCAACATAAGGTTTCATGTTAAAGTTGAATTTGAAAGAGGCATAACTCAAAAATAGTCAAACAGGAGTTATCATTCTTGTAACCGATGTTGTTGTTCATGATGATAATATATTCCATGTATGAAGTGAATAAGACAAGTACTTTAAAAGTATTAGGCAATATTAAGTTTCATGTTAAAGTTGCATTTGAAAGGGGCATAACTCAAAAATAGTCAAACAGGAGTTATCATTCTTGTTGTAACCAGTGTTGTTGTTCAAGATGATGATAAATTCCAAGTATGAAGTGAATAGGCCAAGTACTTTCAAAGTAATAGGCAACATTAAGTTTCATGTTAAAGTTTCATTTGGAAGGGGCATAACTCAAAAATAGTCAAACAGGAGTTATCATTCTTGTTGTAACCGATGTTGTTGTTCATGATGATGATATATTCCAAGTATGAAGTGAATAGGCCAAGTACTTTAAAAGTAATAGGCAACATTAAGTTTCATGTTAAAGTTTCATTTGAAAGGGACACAACTCAAAAATAGTCAAACAGGAGTAATCATTCTTGTTGTAACCGATGTTGCTGTTCATGATGATTATATTTTCCAAGTATAAAGTGAATAGGACAAGTATTTTCAAAGTTATAGGCAACATAAAGGGATTGCCACACTCCTCCCAACTTTGTTCATCGATAAAAAGAAAATTATTAAAATCTCAATAACGGCAAAATGCCGTTAAACGAAACTTTGCACAAATGTATGTTATTAATGTATCTTTATTTTGCAGATTGTAAGACACTTTAGAACAGTAAAGAAAAATAGCGAGATCTAAAAATTCCCTAAACTTCTATTTACATAAATTCACAAAAACTAAACAACACAAAACATCATTTTAAATGCCCACATGAGTAATATGATACTGACAACAATTTATTGTGTCCTCGTGACTTACATATGTAAACTTTACGAGATATTAGTAAAAGTGTGTTTGACCTTCAATTTTATGGACGCTTCCTGGTCGCGTAAACGGATGACAATCACTGATTTCTCTTTTAGTAGTTGACATTTTTTTAACAAAGTACACAACATTTTCTTGTCAGTATCATTGCGCTCACGTGGGAATTTAAAATTATGTTCTGTATCGCTTAGTTTTTATGAATTTATGTAAATAGAATTTTAAGGAATTTTTAGGTCTAGCTTTTTTCTTTACTTTTCTTACGTGTCTTACTGTATGCAAAATAAAGATACATTAGTAACATTCATTTGTGCAAAGTTTCATTGAACGGCATTTTGCCATTATTGAGATTTTGATAATTTTCTTTTTACCGATGAACAAAGTTGGGAGGAGTGTGGCAATCCCTTAAGTTTCGTGTTAAATTTGCATTTGAAAGGGGCATAACTCAAAAAATTGTCAAACAGGAGTTATCATTCTTGTTGTAACCGATGTTGCTGTTCATGATGATGATATATTCCAAGTATGAAGTGAATAGGACAAGTACTTTCAAAGTTATAGGCAACATTAAGTTTCATGTTAAAGCTGGGGGACTACTAGACGACGCTGATGACGCCGCCGACGACGGACAATAGGATCCATATGTGTCTACCTGCTATCGCAGGCGACACAAAAACGCATACAAGCATTAAACATTTGATGAAAACAACTTAGCCATTGAACATTTCAAATAACAATATTGAACAAGATTTTCCCTTACTTCAGTAATGTGAGTATGGATGCTATTCATGGTCAGTGTGGTCAGTAATGAATAAATAAATATCCTGTGTTATGTGTATAATTATTAATCATTCAGCTTTACAGATACAGTGTAAAATAGAAAACAGCAAGGTTATAATTTGAGAACATCTGCCACATTAAAAGACATATATTTTCAAATGTAAACAATTTTCTCTTCATCAAAGTGCAATTTCCTGTAAAAGTGTAGTTAAGTGTGAATTAAGAGCGAAAGAACTGAAGGCAATGAATCCCAAAGCGGGTGGGGTAATTCAACTTGGTTTGTAAACATTAAATGCCACTGTGACTTTATTATTTCTTTTGGGTTACTGTGTTTGTATGCATTTCAATTACAACTACATATGATTTGTATGATTCTACAGTTGAAAATTTTGAAGTTAAATATTATGAAACATGGCTAAACTAGTGTGTCATGATTTTGTGGAAGAAATATTGAGGTGGGTTTTTTTTTGTTTTGTACATGTGCAACATTACAACCATTAACATATTTTAAGAAATTTATTAATTTATTACACATCATAAAACATATTTTACTACAAGCAATTAGATTTAAAGATGATATTACAACTATAACTTTACAGAATTAAACACATTTCAAAATTTTAAATACTTGGTAACTGTTTAAAATTAACCAGTCTGACTTCGAAATAGATTGTTGATATTAATATTCAGTGCTTTAAATAAACAAAATCTGCAGTTTTTGTATTTTGAATTTAAAGACTTAATTCTTTTCAAACAATTTGAGTTTTATTTGAAATATTTATAATTATTTATGACTGTGTGTGGGAACTTTTTTTTGGCAAGAGTGGGTGGGGTAATTCATTATCAGATTATGATCAGAATTTATGCTTCAACTGGTTTTTCTTAGCATTTTCTATCAGTTTTGAACAATGTTAATTTGTCAGCTGTGTACTTTTAATGTTTAGAATTGATATCTTTTGTGGCATATTAAATTAACAAGTGTAATCACAAACGTGTTGTTTTAATTACCAAATAAGTGGGTGGGGTAAAATTTTGGTAAATAACTTTCTTAAGTGATCACTGACATATTGTTTTCGTTTAAGTTTTTTCATTGCCTATAAATCACCTACAACATACTGTCTTACCAGAAAAAGTTTGACACTATTTCTATATTTTTTTGTTTTAACTAATTGGAAATAATCTTTAACAAGAGCCAGTCAGAAACGACAGCACGCTCGACTATTCGAAGTCAGACATATTTAAGCACATTTAAAACTGGGCTTCATTTAAACTGGGGAGTGATTCAGGAGTTTATGACACCCAACACACACACATGAACAAAAGTTTCTTAATCCAAGTTAGGAAATCAATAAATTACACTTAATTTATTATTGTAGTTTTTTTAGAGGGTTTACACAACCCAGTCCATACACCCCTGCCAACCTATAGTGTGGTGTAGTATAGTAAGGTATGGTATTGTTGTTGGTGGTGTTGTTGACGGTGTTGTTGGTGGTGTTGTTGTTGGTGGTGTTGTTGGTGTTGTTGTTGTTATTAGGGTTTTTGTTGGTTGTGTTGTTGGTGTTGTTGTTGGTGGTGGTGTTGTTGTCAGTGTTGTTGCTGTTGGTGGTGGTTGTTGATGCTATTGTTGGTGTTGATGTTGTTGTTGGTGGTGTTGTTGATGGTGTTGTTGGTGGTGTAGTTGTTGTTATTTGTGTTATTGTTGGTTGTGTTGTTGGTGTTATTGTTGGTGGTGGTGTTGGTGGTATGTGGTGGGTGGTGGTGGTAGTGTGGTGTGGTGTGGTGGGTGGGTGGTGGTGGTGGGTAGTGGTAGGGGATGGTGGTGGGTGGGTGGGTGTGGGGTGGGTGGGTGTGGGGTGGTGGTGGGTGGGTGGATGGGGTGGTGGGTGGGTGGGGGGGTGGTGGGGGGGGGGGGGGGGGGGGGGTGGTGAGTTGGTGGGTGTGGGGGTGGGTGGTGGTATGGGGTGGTGGGTGGTGATGTGGTGGGTGGTGGTGGGGTGTGGGTGTGGGGTGGGTGGTGGTGGTGGAAGGTGGTGGTGGGTGTGGGGTGGGTGGGTGTGGGGTGGTGGTGGGTGGGTGGTTGGGGTGGGTGGGTGTGGGGTGGGTGGTGGTGGTGCTGGTGGGTGGTGGTGGGTGGGTGGGTGTGGGGTGGGTGGTGGTGTGGTGTGGTATAGTATAGTATAACCACTCAACACTTTCAACCAAAGTATGTTAAGTACATCTGTTTTAAACCTTTTCTATAGCATTACCTATGAAAAACACTAACATTGAAACTTTAACCATAATTTCTTAGTCTTAATTCTAATTTCTAAGCGAAAAAGGGCAAAAATTAAATAAAAAAAGCAAGGATGAGTTATGTGCCTTTGAAAATCAACCTGATGTATGATAAAATAAAGGTATACAAAGTTTTAAAGTTGTCGTATTAATAGAATGAAAGATATGAGGTTTCACCACCTTGCACGCAAACTTTAACCTTAATTTCTAAGTCTAAAAAGGGCAATAATTTGATATAAATCAAAGAAAGAGTAATGGTTCTTGGCATACATAGTCAGGGTCATGATAGTGAACAAGTTTCAAAGCTATAGTACAAGAAGTATGAAAGTAACTAGCTTGCACGCAAACTTTAACCTGAAATTCTAAGTTGAAAAAGGGCCATAATTTGATTAAAAATTAAAGAAAGAGTTATGGTTCTTGGCATACATAGTCAGGGTCATGATGGTAAACAAGTGTTGAAAGTTTCAAAGCTGTAGTATAAGTAGTATTGAAGTTATGTGTTTGTACAGTAGCTTGCACGCAAACTTTAACCTGAAATTCTAAGTCAAAAAAGGGCCATAATTTGATCAAAATGAAAGTTAGAGTTATGGTTCTTGGCATACATACTTGGGACATGATGATGAACAAGTGTGCCAAGTTTTAAAGCTGTAGCTATAGTAGTTTTTAAGATATCAGTAGGTTGCACACAAACTAACCAAAGCGGGACGCCGACAGCGACGCCGACGCCCAAGTGAGTACAATAGCTCTACATATTCTTCGAATAGTCGAGCTAAAAATGAAATATTAAATCTTAAATTTTGCTGAAATATGGAGATTATAAGAAAAAAAGTATGGCATGAAAAGACATTTTTAACATACATCTGCTCTCTTTGAACATATATTTATACAGTTTTTAACTTTATTGAAAATTTTTTAATTAATTTGGTTCCTGTGAGTAAAATTTTAAAAAGTACCCTTTTTGAGACAAATTTTGAATGGAAGTTGCTTAATTTTACCCTATAAACTCAAACATGTTTTGTGAAAAAGTTCAATCACTGACCTACCCTAATTTTATGATAAAACAACTTCATAAAGGTTATTGTTGATAAAAAACAAGGTTAGTTTGATATTCTGATTTCAGTAGAGAACTACCTTTAGTTAACAAACCTGTGTTTCCTTGTCTTTAATTTTCTCATACACAGTTTTCAAAGTGTCATAGTGAGGTCTTAGAAACTTGAGTGGTTTGGGTACTGATGTCATTGATGTGGTTGAGGCTCGGATCTGGGTCCGCAAACTCTCCAGCGCAGGCTTGTACAAAGCTTGGTTGGGTTCCTGGGAATAGAGACATCATACAGTCATACAAAGCTTGGTTGGAGTCCAGGAATGAAGACATTTTACTGTCAGCTTTGTTAACATTTGAACATGCATCTGATAAAATTGTGGGAAAACACAGAATTAAGCAGAAAACCTGATGTGCTATTGAGCCAAATTCCCTTTAAAGCTTAACAATGCAACAAATGCCCCTTTCATTGATGAGACATGAAGTTGTATACTATTATGTCTGCATCAAATGTTACATAAATTTATTAAATATACAAGAAACATCTACCACTGGTTTATATTCATAGATCAAAATATGAAAATATTTAAAATTTACACTCTTTATTTCACTTGTCCTTTATCAAGAAAAATAAAGGATTGTTGTAAAAGATATAGCTATGGATATCATTTATTATAAAGATACATATACCTAATAATTCTGTATTTTTCTCGATTAAGGACACATGTTCACAAATTTGAAATTAAAATTGTAAATTTTAAATAGTGTTATAACTGACTTCCCTTTTGGAAGATTTTATGTATATATGAGATCAAAATATGATTTATAATATAAATTATAATCACATGAATATTAAAATATAAAATGTGAAAGTAACTGGGCTTTTTTCCTTCTTTGTAGGGGCCATTTACATGCACCTTACTCTTATTTATTTAGAATAATGCAGTTTGCTTTTTTTTTTTCAAAAATCTTACTTAAGAGGTTGCAAACATTGCAAACGGCGAAAACTGGCTAACATTTCAAAAATGAATTTTGGGGAAAATACTTATTGCCACCTAGATTTTAGTAAAGAAATGTATTTAGCTAAGGATGTAGTTAATGTTTGCAAGCTCAATTTAGTCTAATTCATGTTCTAATTACCAAGCACATACTAAAACAAAAGAAAAACCGTTTGCATGAGAACTCTGAAATTTATGGACAATATACCAAAGCAATTTATACCTGAAATAAGTATATGCTGCTCTACAATGTTTAGTGCCAACTTGTCAAAATAATGTTAGGGTTTTCCAGACATTCAAGGAAAACTTTCTTACTGGTTCAAATTTCTACTTTTGTTTTGAGCCAGGAAGTAAGTTTTTCTTGAATTTCTGGAAAACCCTAACATTATTTTGACAAATTGGCACTAAACATTATAGACCAGCAGGGATCCTAAAATCGTCGGCAAATCGGTCATTGACCGATTTTCGGTAAAAATGACCGATTGAAATTTCAAAATTGGTAAAAAAAATCGGTCATGAAAATTTTAAAGTCAGTATAAGTTTTCCCTTAGTGGACCATAACTTGTTAAGGAAATTACCTACATGTACATTTTTTCACGATTAATCCGCTATAAACCTGTCAATTACCGACTGCACAACTCTGCTACCATGACTACAGTCACTACACGTCGCTAGAATAGCCTGCGGCATAGATGAAACGGGAAATGGTCGGTCTCATTTTAACAACGGACGAGTTCATTTAATTTGCAATCGAACTGCGGCTAGTCAAAGGCGGGTAATTAACGAACTATATGTTTGATGACCGAATTAAAAGACTCGGTATTTGTGATTGTCATAATTTACGAAAACAATATAACAGTTTGCAATTTAAAGACAGATCAGTTTGTTCGATGTGCGTAATTCTAATTGACCGACGACGGAATAAAATAAAAAGGTCGTTTAAAATTGCTGTTACTCAAATTTTAAGAAACATATATAATGCAGATTTTACTAAAAAAATTTGCCTTTCACAAAAAAGTTGAAATGGCCCAAATGAATATATACTCTATGTTAAAAAAAGCGAATGACCGGCTTAGCAACCCGGTCAAAAATAATGCAAATGACGGGCTTAGCAAACCCAAAGAAAAAGATGATCGGACTGGCTATCCGAATCATATAGATGACAGGCTTGGCAACCGGCTCATAATTCGTTATCAAGTCGGCTTGGTAACCCGACCCCTGTCGAAGACCGGATTGGCAACCCGGTTTAGTGCAGACTGATGCATTTCAGTCGAAAATGAAAATGAGCAGAATCATTGCGGATGCTTAAAAGACGAAAGCAACTGACGATATATCCTCAGATCGCAAAAATAAAATTCAAAAGAAGAGCGATACCCCAAACAATGTTAGGTCATTTGTTTCTTCATGGCTCGAAACTTTTAAATGGCTCAAATTTGAAAACGGTGCAATGTTTTGTTCTATTTGTATTGCGCATTCAAGTAATGCATACGAGTGATGTAAACGGTGCATATGTAACTTTTTACTTTCGGTTTCGTTTTTAGCTTACCGATCTATTCAGACTTTGATGACGGTAAAAATGTTATTTTGTGTGGGACGTAGAAAATTATTTAATAAAGATCGAACAATTGATCGGCGTCGGTGTGAATGCGGATGATATCAGAGGGGTGGGGGGGGGGAGGGCGGATAATTTGGGATGGGTGGGGGTCGGGTCGTAATGGCGGGAATTTCGGCGGCAAATGACCGATTGGGATTTGGAAATTTTAGGATCCCTGTAGACCAGCATATACTTGTTTCAGGTATGAGTTGCTTTGGTATATTGTCCATGAATTTCAGATTTCTCATGCAAACGGTTTTTCTTTTGTTTTAATATGTGCTTGGTATTTAGAACATGAATTAGACTAAATTGAGCTTGTGAACATTAACTACATCCCTTAGCTAGTGTTGTATCTATAGCGTGATAGCGGGGCGCAGCGCCCCGCCCTTTTTGAAGAGCGCCCCTCAGCCTTAAATCTCAAACACTCTGCCCTTTTCCGCATAAACGCCCTTTTGTCAACCACCACAAATTCTGCCTTTGTTTATTCAATGCCTGTGTTTTCCCAAGTTACCTTGTGTAATTAACAGAAACGCAGCGATGCGTGTATACGTACCCTACAGCGACTGTCTGAAACCAAGTCCCAGACAAGTCATTAATTGATGTAAGGACAAGTGGCAAATACACAGAAACCCAGTGTCGAAAAACTTGTTAGTCATAAACAGCGGATAAGCCTCATCAACAGCATGTGCACATGCGGCGTATCAAACGTCCCCACCGACCCCCCTTGGAGTCAATTAATTGTCGCATCACTTTGCTTCTATACTCCAATTAACTGTCTAGCATATTGGTACAGTTTTTTTTTGTATTAAAACCAGGTTATCTGATAATTTTAAATAACAAAAATAAAGCAAAACATCGTAATTTTATACAGTAATTCGCTTGTCCCATTAGTTTGAATTTGCCGTTATCACTCGTTTTTAACAAAGTACTCGTTCAAACAAACATTTGTATTCAGAAAGGAAACTTGTTTACACAAAAATAACTTTATTTCAATGGTTGAAGCCAAAGAAAACAGGGACTTTTAAAAAATTATGAAAAAATGCTCACTTCCAAAACAGAAATTGTACGACTTTTTGCCAATGTTTCTATTATCTAGTAAGACTGCTCAAATTAAATGTAAAACTGCAGGAAACATCTAGTTCTCTTGATAAAATTTCATTTTCATCATGTACAATCTAAATTTCATTGGAAATTACAACCGGTGAAAGTGTTATCAATTTCGGACAGCAATAATTTCAGATACGTTTTTTCCCCACAATTTTTCTAAAGTTTTAATTATTTTTGTAAGTAACTCATTAATTTTGACTATGACATTAATTGGCCGAAATCTCACCTACAATATCATCAAGTGTCACTAAGTGAGAGACAGAACTAAGGATACACTTTCAATTTAAACAAGATTGTACTCTGGCTGTTCTGTTGTCAGAGTTAGTCACATGATAATTCATTGATTCAGATTTGTTTGAAAAAGCATATTCACCTATTCACCAACCCCTACCCCACCCAAAAACAAAGAAAAAACCCACAACAGCTTAAGTTTAAGTATGCTGGAAAGTGCCCTTTTGCTAGCAGAAAACACGTATTTGCCCCTGCCCCTTTTTGACAGCACCCTGTTCTTTTTTCACAGCACCCTGCCCTCTTTTAATCCTGGATACAACACTATTAGCTAAATACAGTTCTTTACTAAAATGTAGGTGGCAATAAGTATTTTCCCCAAAATTCATTTTTGAAATTTTAGCCTGTTTTCACCATTTGCAATGTTTGTGACCCCTTAACCTCAATTTTTTTAATTCCCCTTTAGATGTAATATTGTGCTATATTCATCTAAATTATTGGGTATGGGCTATTTCCTCTTGCAAAGAGAAAAGTTCTTCTTCAGTCTGACCAATTAATAGTAAACTGTCACTCTTCAGTACTAATGGGGAGTTTTTCAGCAATTTCAATTATTTATGAAACAATGTTAATCTCTCTAAAGTCAGATCTAACAAAATGTTAGATCTGATGATGGCTCGCAGATACCGTACATAAGTTATAGCGATTTTCCCTGATGACTATTTTAAGAAATTGTCAACACAGGAAGCATGATTTATAACGCCCGCTAAATGATCTGAAGATGGCATTACATTAGAAATGAATGCAATTATACAACATAAACACATATATCTTCAGTAAAATATGTCAACACTTTCCAGGGTTTAAATAACTATGTTTACTTCCACTTTTGCAAATTGTAGGCAACAATCTGATTGGCTCAAAGGGTTAGTGATAAAAGCATGTTCTAGTTACTCGTTGTCAGATCCTGATGGTGTAGCGGTATTAATCAGATTGGAAAAAATGTCAGTTTTTAATTCATTCTAACACTTCTTTATTTCAAAACCTGTAAAGTTACAAAAAGGATGTAAACACTACAGACTACTTACTGTGAGTCTCTCCACAAGCATATTAAGCTCATCCTGAAGCTGTTTGTCTTCCTCTGACTGTAAACATAACATACACATTTATGGAATGTATTTGGGTTAAATATCAGGACCCCAACACAAATTTGACATCACAAATATTGTTAAACATCCCAACATATTATTAATAATGACATCCGTACAGGTTTCAATATTTTTGTACACCAGTGGCAATCAATTTCAGAGTAGTGCAGGGCTTTTCATCAGAAAATCGGGAAGAGTCCCTGGCCTTTCAAATTGGGAAATTTATGCAGGATAATTGTTTATTTTGGGAGAATAAAATTCATAAAAAGATGGGTACTGGTTAATAAATTTGAATAGTAATAAGTATTTTCAACTATATTTTAATTTTTTAAAGCACTTTATTTTAGACTTCAATTTTCAAACTCTTCTCAGGGGATTTTGATCTATTTTTGGACATCATACCTAGCATTTTGGGAAGATTCTCTGCCACAGTTGGGAAAAAATACTGTGTTTTTGGATTGGGAAATGGCCTTATACAGGCCTCTGTGATATCAAGGATGAAAAGCTCTGTGGTGTGTAGTTTCAAAATTACAGACACCAGCATCTTTTGATGTTTCATACACCAGCACCGCTGGCATTACAGTTCAAAAGTAAATGAACAGGTGTTAACAGCAGTCATAAAGTTGATGATTTGAGTCAATGCACATGTTAACAATTTTCTGTTTTCAAGGCGGAATTATTCACATCATTTGAACTATAGATTAGTGATTAACAATTATCAATTAAAATCACTTAATCGTCTATTAAAGCCATTCAATTTGATAATCGATGTCATTCCCTCATAATCAATTTATATTGATGTTACCACTCTCTGCAAAGTACAGCATAATTAGGCATATTATAGTCATATATTTGTACAAGTCATAATTAAAAAATTTTTTTGACCTTGTACATGTAGGCATTAATTGCCATATACAACCTGTTTGGGGGGTTGCAGGAATTCCAATAGATGTAGATATTTGCATTTTGATGCAAACAGATTTGAATTGTTCCACTTTTGACTGGATATATTTTTTGCAAAGCATTGTTCTTTCATCCTATTTTCATTCAATGTTTAGTACATGAAAAAAATAAGTGAAAAAAGTTATCTTTTATCTCCAAATGTTATGTTAAAAGTGATAACAAGCACACAATAGTAAGGGGTAATTTTGTAAGCTACTACTTAGAAACCATTTTGTGAATGAAACACTGAGCTGTTTCATAAACTGCTTCTTATCAGTGAAATCACATTGGAAGTGGCAAATGATTCCAACCAATGATTAATCATGATTTGCAACCAATATCTTAATACTATGATTGTGTCTGAAATTGTTAGCAAAGTTAATAAAGGTTCAAGTTAAAGGATGTAGTTTTCTCTTGAAAAGTGATTATTCAAAATACTTTACTACCAATTGGGATTACATCTGTATGTGATGCTATAATAATTTACAAATGCATTAACAATTGAACATGTTCAGTCATCAATCCAATTTATACTGAATTCTATTAGAATTCAGCTTCAACTTTGAAACAAAACTAGCAAAGAAATTTTACCAGCAGTATTTAAAGTACTTAATTTATGTATTGTCATATTGTTGTTCTTAATTTCTCGCAAAAAAGCACTGCATTTTCATTGCCTTTGTAGTAGCAGATTGTTGCTTAAGGTCACAGTGTATGTGTAGTCTTTTTCATAACTGGTTTTTGAGAAAACTGACCCCAAAAATAGGGTAAAGCATTCATGACACACAACATAGCACCCAGACTAACCTTCTGTAGTTTTTCAAGTTAACATTATAGTTGTACAAGAATGTAAGTTTTGTCATTTACACAATGACTGTATAGTGTTTAATTGAATTGATTTTCTGAATTGCCTTATTTATATTTAAAGTAGCTAGTGTATAATACATAACATAATTCAAAGACCTATATTATACAAAGATAAGCGTCTTCGCTTTATCTCGCATGTGCACGCGGCCTGCGTTATCTCAGCGAGTCACATGATCCCTAACCGCGTCATAGTAATCAAAAATGGCTGTTGATTCAGGGTTAAATCGGTACGTTAACAACGGAAGCCAATTTCGCGCATGCGTGTTGTGCGTAGGGCAAAAAACTGCATACGAAGAAGAACAATTCAACGATAAATTAAATCAAAATGAGTGATTACGCTAATAGTTTACCACCAGATAACCAGAAAAGGTACTTTGAGAAGCTAACTAATCTTGGTTTTCATGAACATCACATCGATGATCCGTATATTGGGCTTGAAAAGACAAGAAATGTTAGTAAAGTTGACACCAGCTCGGGATCGGAGCGAAAATGGCTGGACGACCCAACAAAATTGCCAAAGTTAGAATTCGGTGACATATTTACTTATTTCATTGATAGCCGTTATTCGGTCATGTTCCCAATAGCAAAACATATACTTTTTTCCCAATTTGAGATGAAAAATTCCCAATTCATATTCCCAAAATGGTGAAATAAAGCCCTGATTCGGTAGGTAAAAAAAAAACAAACTAGCTATTCATCTTAGTCTGAGGTTTAGGGCAGTTGATATCTTCACTTCAGAACAATATATAAATTTTGATTCATACCTGAACTTGAGACACATTTTCACAATCTGATAGTTGCAAAAGGGCTATATTTTTACGATCCATTTGTTCAGTCTTTCGGGATCGGGCATGGGCAATCTGAACATTTTCACTTCGTTTGTCCCTTTTACTAATCGCCTTGTACACCCTGGGGCACAACATGATGATGGCATGTCTTATTGTCACTTTTAATTCAAAAGTTATCACAAATTACAAGATAAATCTGTCAAACACACTGATAAAATCAATATTCCTTTGTTATAGCTTCCTTGTTATCGAATTTTTTGCCCTACGCAGTATGCGCATGCGCGTACTTTTAACGGTTTCCGGGAAAAATTTTCAAGGGAAACAACCTCAAAAGTAACGTGACGAGATTCTCGTCGAATCCACGTCAAAAAACGAGATTTCTTATATCAGTAATAGAGAGATGCGAATCTATTTATATATATAGGTCTCTGCATAATTAAACATTAAAGGTACATAGCAAAACACAGGCATTAACCTTCAAAGCCAGTGTCAAAGTTTCCGATTATTTTCCAATTTAAATCAATTTCTTCTAGGAATTTTGATTCAATAAATGATTATGATATTTGTCTGATTCTGCAACAATACTATAGATATTCCTCATTGTCTGTCACAGGGTATTAAAGATTTCAGATGACTAATCCTTTACCATGCATTTTCCAGTTAAATTACAATAATATCAAGCTCTATATTAATTTCAGAACCATATAATATCTCGTTCTCTCATTTATAATCAGAATAATGAACTTCCGACAAATAATTATTATATTAAAAATAAATTACAATAAACACAAGATGTTACCATATTAATGACTTACAGCAACATGTAAACTCATTAATTACTGCTCTCAGTTCAGGGCATGAAATATATCTGTATATTTATTGTAGTAAGAGATTGTGTATTTCGACTTCTTATCTTAGCAACAGGCTATTTACCTGCCGTGTAGTTAATTGAAATTTGACATAATTAGGGCTTGTTAAGGTCTGCAACAGTGTATCCCAGGTAATTATACAGAGGTTAGTGCAGGGCAGAATATGTGCTGGCAAACATTAATTATAATTTAAATTATATTAGGGCAAAAGAGTGTGCACTGGAAAAAAAGTTTCATTTAAGACTAAGGGCAGAATGGCTCTATAAAAAGTGGCAAGGGAGGCTGTGTCCACTAACACTTTTGCTATAACACTAATTTAAACAAAGGCATTTGCAGGTGCTAATGCTATTAAATTCAAATAAACATAGAAACAGGGGAGTCATAATTGGATCATCTGGAGTCTGTTTATCATCATGTAAAATGTTTGTGTCATTATTTCATATAAGAAACAAGTTTTAAAATGCAAAGGTTAAGAGTATAGAAGAAAATACTGTCTGCAACTTATTGACTTGACATGTTATCAAGTATTTATGACAGCATACCATAGTACCCATACAATTAGTAGACGACTTAGCCAGAAACATGACCAACGGACAACAGACAGACCTCATACTCTTAGATTTCAGTAAAGCTTTTGATAAAGTTAATCACCTAAAATTATTGTACAAACTACATGAACATGGTATTACAAACAGTACCCTTTATTGGATAAAATCTTTTCTGATTGGTCGTACACAGCGTGTAGTTCTTGATGGAGAATTCTCATCAGAAGTCCCAGTCACATCTGGTGTACCTCAAGGCTCTGTTCTCGGACCCTTATTATTTTTATTATATATAAATGACTTGCCTGATTCAATCCAATCCCAGGTCAGACTGTTTGCCGATGACACTGCTGTGTACTTAGCAATTGTAAAGCCCCAAGACAGTACAACTCTTCAGACTGATTTAAACACCTTAGAAATTTGGGAAAAGAAATGGGACATGGAATTTAATCCAAGTAAATGCCAAGTCATCAACATAACCAGGAACAAACATACCAAAATTTTTAATTATTCACTTCATGGACATATTTTAGAACATGTAGATTCTGCAAAATATCTAGGAGTAACACTATCCAAAGATCTCTCCTGGAACAAACATATTGATAACATTACTTCATCCGCAAACAAAACTCTAGGATTTATTCGAAGAAACATCAAAACTAAAAATACCAAAGTTCGTGAAACTGCTTTTAAAACCCTAGTTAGACCCCAATTGGAATATGCCTCTTCAGTTTGGAATCCTCACACCTCCAAAAATATACAAAAATTGGAACAGGTTCAAAGAAGGGCTATAAGGTGGGTAAAGGGTGACTTCTCTGGCTTCAGCAGTGTCACCCGCATGCAGCAGGAACTGGGTTGGATGACATTAGAGCAACGACGTACGGACAACAGACTGATCTTGTTTTATAAAATAATACACAACTTAGTAGCTGTTCCTATACCACCATACCTAGAGAGACCCAACAGAATGACCAGGCACATGCATCCTCTTTCTTACAGACAAATCCACACTACCGCAGATTATTACAAGTTCTCGTTCTTTCCACATACAATAATACTGTGGAACTCCCTGCCCACTATAGTAGTCATGCAGCCTAATCTTGCAAATTTCAAGAAGGCTTTGCATGCAACAAACAGACCCTAAATGACTGGCGGTGTTTTTATCTTTTATCTATCACTGCTGACTCTTATCAGCCTTTTACCCTTTTGCACTCATTCTTTTAACACATGCACTGACGCGCACCTGCCAAAAATACCATTTGTTTGGGAGTTCGGCAGTATTTATAGATAGATACCCCACCCACATTTTTCGCCTGATGTGACAAAGCAAAATGTTGGTCGAATATTCTATCAACTTAATCTTGTGTTATAGTGATGGTCTGATTAATTACGAAACTTTGTGTTATATTTGAAAGAAAACACACCAGTTCTTGCTCTTTTTCATCTACTTTAGCTTTCTTTTCGTCCTTTTTCTCGGCAACCACTTCTTTTTTGCTGGTGTCTGCCATATTTGCCGGTGTCATAAACCCCAAAGAGGAACAAATACCACAAAGATAAAATGTAAATAGATCTAGAGGACTGGTGCAGTTTAAAATCATTACTGCGACAAGGTATTTCTCTTCCAGTAATTTATGAATTAGATTTTACTTTGATTTGTAAACTAAAGAAAATAAGAAGCAAAGTTCTTTTTCTCATATTATTCGTAAAACTTTCTGTAAATTTAGGGTAAATTCAAATAGAAAGGTTACTGACCTGCTATTCTATGTTAAAATGTCGAGGTCCCCACTAGGGGTTTGACAATATTGGAAGATAGATATTCTACAGCGCTCTGCATGCTTGCCGATTAACATAACTACTGTTGATCGTTATGTTAACTTCGTTGTTTGCACAAATGTGGCAGGGGTTCAAAAGTTTATGGAGGGTTATAGGGAAATCTTGAACACAGGAGCTCGATCTCTTCTTTTGTCATTGTCCTCGCCTTCTTGCTGAATTGACTCCATTGGCACTGGCCTGAGTCTGGTATCAAATCTCGATAACTTGATATTGAAGTGCGATCAACCAGGGGCTAGGCGGCGTGGGCAGTAATACACATCTGCATTACTCCCCTTTAATAGGCTTAATCAAACTGTGCCAGCAGTATTTTCACGTAACTAGCAAAGTTCCATTTTCATCGACTGCCTGCTAATGAATTTCCTTTTAAAGTATACGAATGCGTGAAACGGACTAAAAGATGTACGGAAATATGATAGACATTTAGAATTTAATAGTTTTTACATTAGAATGATTTTAGATAAAATCATTTATAAATAATTTCTAACGATTCGTTTAGGCCTATTTGTAAAATCAGTCAAGAAATATACGACTTTAAACCCCAAATTTCTACAGGTTCATTATAATATCCTAAAGCATGAATATTAAATACACCATGCGCACTATTTGAAAGTTGAAAGTGCATGTTTCATTAATTTTTTTCAAAGTTATATTATTAACTGTTCAACATGGTGTAAATATTTCTTTTATATTACTGGTACACTGAACGTAATTCAACTAGCATTATGTCCGGCATCAGTTTTGATAATTTTCTCAAATTTGTATCATTAATACCAGTGGTATGCTAGTGAAATAAAAATAACTTCCTGTAAGTTCGCAATGGTCAGATGGGCATGACGAGCCAACACACTATTCTCTATTTCAATTATAACGTCAAAAAAGCCATTCCATTTTCGAACATTTTTTTGTGCCAACAACTTTTGAGCGGTCTAGAATTTTGGAAAGTTGCACTGTTCTGTTAATGCACATGTGCAGCACCATTTTCAACAATTTTCTAAAATAGACCAGAAATTCCCACACGCCTATTGATATTTAGATCAAACAACACGTCATTTTCAAATAACTAGATATTGAAGTTTAATAAGTTTATGTCAGGAGATAAATAAACATTCATTACTCGAATACTTATATAATACTTATATAACTATTTATCAACTTTACGTTATGACGTATGAAACTTATGTAAAACTTTAATGTTAGCAACGTAATCAGTTTAGAATAAAAAAAAAAGATTTTTATAATAACTATAATATTAATTAATACAATAAACTCATATGAGATAGTTCTTCCTATGAATAACATTAGGTTTGTTTTATAACCAACGTAAAGTTGCGCATTTGGTATTATGCATTTGTTGTGATTAGCAATTTACTCGGCACACGATTTCTACTAGTCCTACCACGGACGTTGTAAAGATTTTTTTTTATTTTCTGGATGAAAATCTATACTAACAGACAGTATTGGTCCCATAGGACCCCCTTGTTTGAGTCATGCAGCGGGACTAGATTTCTACAGACATCTCATTAATGAAATAAGCACGTACGACAATTTATGATTGTTGATGGTTTGTTTCCACGTTTGTTAAAACATTGTCATCGTCAGTTCTTAACATTTCTGAAAAAGGGATGAACAGTTTATATATGCCGCTTGAAATTGACAAATAGGGAATGCCTAATGGGGCTTACCGGTACCTGCTCATCCCATATAAAGGACGGTCCAGACTATGGTTTATATTGTATAATCATAATGCAACATATTTAATATAACCCCAAACTTCAGACTGTCAACAAAATGTAATGCAAAATAACAGTATGTCTAGTGATCATGACTGACTATGTTTCAAATGAGGTCATTTGTGCTTTATGCAAATTTCAAATGAGGTAATTTGTGCTTTATGCACAATTTCCTTGACAGGTATGTGTTTTGTTAGATCATGAAGAGGGTTCTGGGGTTTCAATGTTTGACATAAATACTGATATTTTCTATGTTTACCAAACAAATCCTAAGATTTGATTTATGTCTTTCAGTGAATTCACTGTTTTGAAACCGTGGAATACCAATTTTATTTTCACTGTTTTGCCAAACTCATTGTTAAAGACTTATTACCTCCCTTTCCAATGGACAGGAAACCATACAATAAAAAGAAATTTTGTTTGTTTCAGTGATATGCCAGCTAATATGGATTTACAATGGCTGCATACAGCATAAAACATGTTTATATGATGTAAAGGGTTAAGGGAACATTTTTTTCACATATATTTCTGGAAAATAACTAATTATTAGTAAATCAGAACAGAAATAACATCTCTCCAAAAGAATTCATTTATTCAAAATTAACAACAACAAACATAAATCACAGTAGTTTTAATTACATGTATAAAGTAATACTGGACGGAATGTAACACCTGAACATATAAACAGTTCTTAGCCTTAATAAATTGACCTTTTACTCAATACATATGCATTTTATCACATGTGATCAGTGTAGATCCAGATCAGCTGGCACATCTGTGCCATCTAATCATGATCTACACTGTTCACTCTGACCAAGATGCAACTTGTGCAGACCCTGTCAGATGTGCCAGCTGATCTGGATCTACACTAGTCACCTAAAAATGCATATACATGGAGTAAAGGGTAATTAACACAACCTCCAATGCCAGTTAAATAATGTTCAAATTTAAAATATAATGTTGCAAGAGAAAAAAAGGTAATTATCTAATCAAATCTTTCACATAGCTGTTCTAAGAACATAAAACAAGTATTTTAGACAGTTTCAGAATTCTTAGTTTTGATTCATCAGTTTTGAGGCTGGGCTCAAATTTTCAGATGATTAGATGCTTGAAGTTTGAGACTGGTCTCTTGTTTCTACTTAAAGATCTTGGGCACTGGTCTTGGAAAAGGTTAAACTGCCAAAAAGGCATTATGGGAAAAATATAATTTGGTGAAATATATCTAAAAGGGTGATTGTGACTTCCCAGTATTCATAAGACAATAATCCAAGATAATAAGTTTGCAAGTTTCAAATCCCAAGCATCTATGCTCAAGATCATGAAAACTGAAAATGGAGACCATTCTCAAATCCTTAGCATCTGATTGGCTGAAATGAAGGCTAGTCACTTTTGTTTCCAATCAGATGCTGGGGACTTGAGACTGGACTCCCCTTTCAGTTTTATGATCCTGGGCAAAGACTTTTACCTATTTACTTTATCATGGGTTGAATGTTTATGGTTCATCTAACCCAACACACAAATTAATAAATAACAATCAATCTATCACCTTGTGAGACATATTCATATATAAAAATAAGGACTGAAATCAAGAAACAGATGAAACCAAATTATGTCGCATTTTTGTGGATTTGGAGAAGCATATGATAGAATCATAAGGAGTATGCTTCTTATTGCTTCTAATTGCTTCTAATTGCAGCATTAATACCAGTATGTATGAAAAATAATTAGTAAAACACCAAACAAATTAACTTTTGTCTCTCATTAAAATCAAGTAACTGATAAATCATATTATAAATAAATATTGCAGCAAATCCAGGCTACAAGGGAGAGAAATGGCGTACTTACGAATCCTGTTTAACTCTTTCCTCCTTAGATATGCTTTTACTGCTACAGTGAACAGTGTAGATCCAGATCAGCTGGAACATCTGTGCCAACTGATCATAATTTACATGGTTGACCTTTGGAATCATTAGCTTATTTTTGACCAAGCAGTGAACAGTGCAGATCCAGATCAGATGCCATGAATGTGTCAGCTGATATGGATCTACACTATTTGCCCATTTGAAAAGTTATATATATGGAGTTAAGGTTTAAAATAAATAAAACATTGACTGTATACCCATCTTAACTCCATCCTTTATTCCATGGGTGATCATTGAAGATTAATATCAGATGGCACATCTATGTCATCTGGTTAGGATCCACACTGTTGGCTTTTCTGATCAGGAAGCAAACATTGTAGATCTAGATCTGATAGCATGGATGAGAAGGCTGATATGGATCTACATTGGCTACCTAACCTATCATTGAACCTTTCAAGATGCAGTGGTGAGACAATTGAAATGATATATGTTTAGAAATGAGTGGAGATAAACACAGAATCTTTGAGAAAAGTTCTATGGGCATTCATGGGATCTGAAGTGTGATTTTGAAATTATGGTGTAACACTGCTTTTCCTCCTGATTTTAAGAAATGATGATGGCCCAACTCAAAGTGACTGATACAAAAACATTGAAATTTCAAAATAACTATTTGCACACTTCAATGTATTAAAACTTTCCAGCTGTATCTAAATTTAAATGTAAGCATTTTATTCCAATATTAGGTATTAGTGTGGGTTTCAAACAATTTTCAGAAGATTCACTTTCATCAGGCCCCAAGATTATAAAACTGAGAATGGAAACCAGTCTTAAATCTCAAGGATCTGATTGGCTGAAATGGCGACTGGTTGACATTTCAGGCAATCAGATGCTTCAGATTTGAGACTGGTTTCAAATCTCAGTTTTATAATCTTCAGCACAGATATCTGAGATCAAGTTGGTAAAATCTGTCATAAATTGTTCAGAAAATAAAGTTCAGCTAATTCTCTTCATCAGTAAACAGTACACAAAGATTAACATCTGGTTATAATTGACAAAACATTTAAACTTAACAAAATGAGACAAGGATCATTTTACATCAAAGCTTGGAGACTTGGCAGATATCATCTTCAATATGAACCAAGCTGCTTCTTTTATCAGTCAAGGTTGTAGTGTTTTCTGGTTTGTTTATCCCTTTACTCCATGGTATATGGCTGTTATCTATGGGCCAAAATGCAGATCCAGATCAGTCAGCACATCTGTGCAGTCAAATAAGGATCTACACGGTTTGGTTCTTAGTAAAAAATAACGTAATGAATTAAAAGCAAACAAAGCAGATCCTGATAAGATGGTACAGATGTGCTGGCTAATCTTGATCTACACTGTTTGCCCATGTGATAACAGCCGTATCTCAAGGCTGTAAATAACCAGGCCTCCTTGATATTCTGACAACACTCTCTAGGAGCATCCCTGGGATAACACTAAACATGTACAATGATTCTGTGATACTGTGACTATGAGGAATGGTTTTGTGATGAGTAAGATTGTACAATCAAACTATTTTATCCATAGAAATGGCTTAGATCCAGATCAGATTGGCCTGCACATCAGTAACGTCTGATCTGTATCCACAGTGATCCATCTTGGGATATAAGCCATATCCTATGGAGTTAAGCATCAATATGAGCCATGCCACAAGCAAATGGACATTCAGGCAATATTTTGTCAAATAATTTCGAATTTGCTTTGTGAGAATAAAAAATAATTAATTCCATACTTTCTGTTCCTAGAAACTTTGTTAAACTTTCATATATTTTTACAATTAAAATTATAACCCTTTATCTCATATATACAATTTTTATCATATGTGGGAACCATGTAGATTCAGATCTAATCAGGATCTATGCTGTTCGCTTCTTGGTCACAAGGAAATAACCTAATAAATAAAAAAGTAAACAGTGTAGATTCTGTTTAGATGGCTGATTTCGATTTACACTGTCCGCCCATGTAAGGAAGGTGTATGTATGGAGAAAAGGGTTAAAATCATAAATATGCAAAATCAGCTACCTGTAATTTCATTCAATATGCATAGCTAGATAATCCATTTTCTTGCAACCTGTCTCATCAACATTTAATATTACAAAAATATTATGCTGTTCTAAAAAATTGGACAAACTGTGAAAACAGGTATACAAGTATATTATTTTCCATAAATTTGTGAACCAAGAGCACTTACACGCCAAATATAAATAAGCTTAACCCTTTACTACATTTATACGATTTTTTACACATGTACCACCAGTGTAGATCCAGATCAGCCAGCACATCCGTGCCATCTGATCAGGATCTGCACTGGTTGCATTTTGGTCAGAAATAACCTATCAAATCATAAAGCAAACAATGCAGATCCTGATCAGACAGCATGGATGTGCCGGCTGATATGGATCTACACTGTTCTCCCATGCAATAAAGGTGTGTCCATGGAGGAAACGGTTAATTTGTATTAAAATAAATATCAACAGAAGTGGAACAGAATGTTTACCCCCTGAAATATGAAACCTTACCTTACAAAAAGGCATTACAACATAAACCATTTACCCAATAAATTTATGTCATGGACTCCCCGCTAACAATATGTTTTAGTCCACTCGTTGTTTATAGAAACTGATTACTCTAATTATTACCGTCATTGTTTGAATACAAGCCACACTCATGTATAAGCCGCACCGCCCCCAAACGTGATAGAACAGATGAAAATGGCTTAACGAAGTGTATAAGCAGCCAAACCTGTGTATTAGCCGCACCCCCAACTTTTTTCCTTTAAATTCTGGGCAAAAAATGTGGCTTATATTCAAACTATGATGGTAATGATCTGTGTCTAGCAAGGTATATCTAGAATTCTAGATTCCCAAGATCATTAACACAAAGAATGAAGAACAGTCTCAAATATTAAGCATCTGATTGGCTAAAATGGGAACAAGTGTCCACTTCAGCCAATCAGATGCTTGAGATTTGAGACTGGTTTCCAATCTCAGTTTTATAATCTTTGGCCCTAGCCTACCACAGGTTATGAATGTGAGACATCTGTGGTTACAAAAGCCATAAATCCCAGACAGAATATGGGAGAGATTCATGTTTTGAGCATACTTAACAAGTTTACACCAAAAGTTTTCCCCTAAAGTAAAACATGTTGCAACCATATGATTAATGTCTGTGGTACTAGTTGTACATACTTGTATTTCATACATTAGCTGACGTAGGTAAAATGTATATTTTTCTTACGTTTTACAAACTGGGATATTTTTGCTGTGTAACTTGCC
The DNA here is from genome assembly GCA_038501625.1 of Corbicula japonica. NCBI lineage: Eukaryota > Metazoa > Mollusca > Bivalvia > Venerida > Cyrenidae > Corbicula > Corbicula japonica. Next base: position 563,947 of record JAZAYU010000047.1, read on the forward strand.
ATAGGAAGTGACTGACTGGATGTATTTAATGGTTAATAACTGGCAACTGATGAGGTCCTAAATTAGAGACCTCTATTTAGAGTCTCTTAAAATGTTTGTAGTTGGTACATATTACAACATATTTCAGAGGCTCAGAGCAAAATCATTTCAGCTTCTCTAAACTTTTTTTATGCGATAAAATAGTTTCAACATAACAAAAAAAATAGTGTTAATTAAGAAATGAAATAATACATGTACTTTTGAAATCATCAGGAATTCAACCAACAATCTTTGAATTTATAATCTCTCAAGAAAATCAATATGTTTGCAGTCACTCATGCAATTACAGATAAAAAAATTGGCATTAAGCATCAAAATATCTGCGGTATCATTTTATTCTGTACTAACAGTTTTTTGCCCAAAGATGCAATTGGCATATTCATAAATTCCTTCAATTATATTTTTCTAATCAGACATATTATTACATGACATAATTTTACCATGGTTTAAATTCGTGCATTCACTTAGTGGAAAAACATGAAATTAAACTTCCATGTGAAATTGACACCACAGTATATTTATAAATGGATATAAATGAACTTCAAAACGAATGACTTGATCTGCTTGTCATTTTCCAATAAACATTAAAAATATAAAAACACGAAATCAAAGTCACAGATGCATTACATGCTAAAAATTAATTACCACTTGAATGTTTTACATCACACATTACATATTGGTCCCTGTTTTGAAAAGGTGTAAGTTACTTATGTCACCAGAAACCTATGTTCATATAGGTAAACATTAAAAACTGTTTATTTGCAGTTGCTCTGAGCAGAATATTTGGTTTGGATTTGTAGGTAGCAATAATTTAATTTTCCTATAGAAATCATTGAGTAAAAGCTTAAAAAATGCCCAAAAGGGTAAAAAAATGAGTTGGTCAGGCAATTTAAACAAACAACTTTTAACGCTGGCTTTTTATCTCCACAAATCTAACCACTGTAGGCAGTCAACACAGTAGTAAAGCTGTATTTTAATCAATAATAATAAATTAGTTTAACTTTCATGGACAATTTTTTATAAATGGATTTTTTCACTGTAATAATATTTCAAATAACATAGTATTTATCATGTTTATACTTCCTCAAAAAGACAATACCAAATCATATTCATGTTTTATAGCCATTTTTAACAGAACAATGAAACACATTACTGTGTGATTTGTAGTACTATGGCAGATGTCCTAATTCAAAGCCCAGTTAAACAAGAGGTGTTTGTCAAACACAAATGCCCCCCCTGACGTGCAAGTGATATCTATTAGCATTGAATTTAAATTTTTGGAAATTTAGAGACTTTTGTAAGCTTTAGCAATGAAGGGTACCAGTCATGAAAGCAATTTACAAGACGGTGGAACTCCTATATATCAACAAAGTCAAAAATCTATTTTTAGCTGTTGTGACCTAATTAGGCAGCGGACCGGAACCATTTATATAACTTTTGAAGAGACTCATCCAATGATCAATTGTGTCAAGTTTGGTTGAAATTGGGTTAGCGGTTTGGGTGGAGATGTTGTTTAAAGACTGACAAAGTCAAAAATCTATTTTTAGCTGACGCGACCTAATTAGGCAGCGGACCGGAACCATTTATATAACTTTTGAAGAGACTCATCAAATGATCATTTGTGTGAAGTTTCATCAAAATTGACCCAGTAATATAGGTGGAGATGTCGTTCAAAGATTGACAAAGTCAAAAATCTATTTTTAGCTGTCATGTCCTAATTAGGCAGCGGACCGGAACCATTTATATAACTTTTGAAGAGACACATCCAACAATCGTTTAATATGAGGTCTGTATCACAAAGCGTTGTCTAGTTATTGATCGGACAACGTTTTTGTATGCAAAGGCCACTGTGACCTTGACCTTTGACCTACTGACCCCAAAATCAATAGGGGTCTTCTACTGGTCATGACCAACCTCCACACCAAATATGAGGACTGTATCACAAAGCGTTGTCTAGTTATTGATCGGACAAGGTTTTTGTGGTCAAGGCCACTGTGACCTTGACCTTTAACCTACTGACCCCAAAATCAATAGGGGTCTTCTACTGGTCATGACCAACCTCCACACCAAATATGAGGACTGTATCACAAAGCGTTGTCTAGTTATTGATCGGACAAGGTTTTTGTGGTCAAGGCCACTGTGACCTTGACCTTTGACCTACTGACCCCAAAATCAATAGGGGTCTTCTACTGGTCATGACCAACCTCCACACCAAATATGAGGACTGTATCACAAAGCGTTGTCTAGTTATTGATCGGACAAGGTTTTTGTGGTCAAGGCCACTGTGACCTTGACCTTTGACCTACTGACCCCAAAATCAATAGGGGTCTTCTACTGGTCATGACCAACCTCCAAACCAAATATGAGGACTGTATCACAAAGCGTTGTCTAGTTATTGATCGGACAAGGTTTTTGTGGTCAAGGCCACTGTGACCTTGACCTTTGACCTACTGACCCCAAAATCAATAGGGGTCTTCTACTGGTCATGACCAACCTCCACACCAAATATGAGGACTGTATCACAAAGCGTTGTCTAGTTATTGATCGGACAAGGTTTTTGTGGTCAAGGCCACTGTGACCTTGACCTTTGACCTACTGACCCCAAAATCAATAGGGGTCTTCTACTGGTCATGACCAACCTCCACACCAAATATGAGGACTGTATCACAAAGCGTTGTCTAGTTATTGATCGGACAAGGTTTTTGTGGTCAAGGCCACTGTGACCTTGACCTTTGACCTACTGACCCCAAAATCAATAGGGGTCTTCTACTGGTCATGACCAACCTCCACACCAAATATGAGGACTGTATCACAAAGCGTTGTCTAGTTATTGATCGGACAAGGTTTTTGTGGTCAAGGCCACTGTGACCTTGACCTTTGACCTACTGACCCCAAAATCAATAGGGGTCTTCTACTGGTCATGACCAACCTCCACACCAAATATGAGGACTGTATCACAAAGCGTTGTCTAGTTATTGATCGGACAAGGTTTTTGTGGTCAAGGCCACTGTGACCTTGACCTTTGACCTACTGACCCCAAAATCAATAGGGGTCTTCTACTGGTCATGACCAACCTCCAAACCAAATATGAGGACTGTATCACAAAGCGTTGTCTAGTTATTGATCGGACAAGGTTTTTGTGGTCAAGGCCACTGTGACCTTGACCTTTGACCTACTGACCCCAAAATCAATAGGGGTCTTCTACTGGTCATGACCAACCTCCACACCAAATATGAGGACTGTATCACAAAGCGTTGTCTAGTTATTGATCGGACAAGGTTTTTGTGGTCAAGGCCACTGTGACCTTGACCTTTGACCTACTGACCCCAAAATCAATAGGGGTCTTCTACTGGTCATGACCAACCTCCACACCAAATATGAGGACTGTATCACAAAGCGTTGTCTAGTTATTGATCGGACAAGGTTTTTGTGGTCAAGGCCACTGTGACCTTGACCTTTGACCTACTGACCCCAAAATCAATAGGGGTCTTCTACTGGTCATGACCAACCTCCACACCAAATATGAGGACTGTATCACAAAGCGTTGTCTAGTTATTGATCGGACAAGGTTTTTGTGGTCAAGGCCACTGTGACCTTGACCTTTGACCTACTGACCCCAAAATCAATAGGGGTCTTCTACTGGTCATGACCAACCTCCAAACCAAATATGAGGACTGTATCACAAAGCGTTGTCTAGTTATTGATCGGACAAGGTTTTTGTGGTCAAGGCCACTGTGACCTTGACCTTTGACCTACTGACCCCAAAATCAATAGGGGTCTTCTACTGGTCATGACCAACCTCCACACCAAATATGAGGACTGTATCACAAAGCGTTGTCTAGTTATTGATCGGACAAGGTTTTTGTGGTCAAGGCCACTGTGACCTTGACCTTTGACCTACTGACCCCAAAATCAATAGGGGTCTTCTACTGGTCATGACCAACCTCCACACCAAATATAAGGACTGTATCACAAAGCGTTGTCTAGTTATTGATCGGACAAGATGTGGTCTACGGACCGACATACCGACCGACATACCGACCGACATACCGACCGACCGACCGACCGACCGACCGACATGTGCAAAGCAATATACCCCCGCTTCTTCGAAGGGGGGCATAATTATTCATTCGTTACTGTGTTTATTAAATGTAACATTAGAACCAATTAAATGAGGCTTCTACATAAAACTTAATATCCATTTAATCAAACCTATACTCCATATATACAGGTTTTATCACATGTGCCAACAATGGGTAAATCCAGATCAGGCCGGCATATGTGTCATCTGATCTGTATCTACACTGTTCACTTATTGGCCAGAAATAACCTAACAAATCAAAAGTGAACAATGCAGCTCCTGATCCCAATGTACAAATGTGCAAACTTATCTAGGATCTACATTGCCAGTTGATAACCGCCATTTCCCTTGGAGTAAAGGGTTAAATAATATCACAGTTTAAATAAGCAATTGCTCATGATACTGAATTAAAACTTCAAGAAATAAAATTTGATTTTAACAATAATGAAACAATATTTATGACTTAAATCATCACTGTAATTTTAAAAAGATGTTATTCTGAAATGTTGTATGATAAAATTGCTTGAATTTGTTTTTTGTCTGTTCAGAAGCACTTAACTAAGATACACCTTGTTTCGATAGTCCATACAGATCATGTGATATTTTGAAGTATTTTCATTGGTTCATCCTGCTTTTCCAAAATGTCGTATAATTTGTTTACGTTTTCTTAGAATTACAGAGATAAAAGATTTTGAGTTACTTTTAGAATCAGACTGTTTCACATTAATTTGTTTGGGTATACTTGAAGTAAGACACGGTGACATATCTGTCAATCAGGGGACATACTGATAACTTTAGCCTAACAGGAAAATCTTCATCAATATCCATCATCATAGTTATTCTTCTTCTTCTTTTTCTCTTTCTTGCCAACTGGTGCTAGTGCTTGAAGCCTCATCGGCTTTCTAACTGTTCCTTCATCATTTAATACCTGTCCATGCACGTGTGCGGCCTTGAGGCCCGAGCTCATTGGCTCATTTTCTATGCTTGTTAGACTATTACGTCCATAGCCGTTGCTTATAGAAGGTACAGTCTGTGGCTGAATTTTATAGCTCTTTTTCACTTCTGCTATATCTGTAACATAAACAAGAGTCTTTCATAGTTTTGCCAAGCTGTATTTATGGTTCTAAATAGTAGTGTTGATCACACTAACTCCTATCAAGTTGAAGTTTTCTATACATAGGCGAAAAATTTCAGCTCATCCAATTAACCCTTTACTTCAAATATACAAGCTTTTGTGTTTGCGACCTGTGTTGATCCAGATAAGCTGACACATCTGTGCCATCTGATCTGGATATAAAGATCTACACTGGTCAACAGTGCACATCCTGATCTAGATGTAAACTGTACACCCAGGAAATAACAGTGTATCTATGAAATAAAGGGTTAATATAAAGTTTTTGCAAACATAAAATTATCAGGACACTTGCATAAAAGAATGTATGCATCTTTTGATGTCATTTGAAACTTGTATTTCATTTTTCAATCAATTCTTAAAAAAACTGAAAAATTACCTACAATGTATTGACTTCGGAGAAACAAGTTTGCTTCTCCGAAACCTAATACTCTGGTTCCAACAAAATCAGGATAACAAACAAAATAAATTAATTTTAAGCAGTCTGATCTGGCTTCATATATTTGCTTCTCGGATAGAAATATCACATTATAATGGAAGAAAAAGCACACAGATGTGAAGACTGATTTGGATCTATACTGTTCACTTCCCAGACAGTTTGCACATGAAATATGAGCAGTATCTATGAAGAAAACAGAAAATGAATCCGCAAAGCCTAACAACTCACCAACTTTCTGTAGAGGTTCAGATACCAGCTGACTCGGTCTCTTAGTCTGAAAGTAGTTCCCTGTCTTGTCTTCACTACGCATGATTTTCTGCAAACATTAATAAAGTCCTATAACATACGAATCCCAATATGAAGATTTGAAGTTTTTTTAATGAAAAGTGAATGGAGTTCATTGGAAACTGTTAAAATCCATGTTTTAATGTTTCAGCAGATAGTATGCCATAAAATACATAATATCATTCTAAAATTCTTTGTTGTTACAGGCAAACACAGTTCAATTTTGGGTAACATTGCAGGAACAGAAAGTATGGTGTTTAACAAATATATAAAAACTGTAATTACATGTCTGTATCTGTCATCAAATTCATCATAGTCTCCATTAGACATCCGCGGACTTTTGCTTCCATTCATTGCTGTTGGTAGAGTCGTACCTACATATATACAATATAAATATTGAATACTGATTCAAGCTTTATATTTAAACAAACAAATACTCTACAGAAATTATGAGAAGGATACATGACATAACAGCTCCTATGTAAGGCTCTTGGAACAAAAAAATTGAAGATAAAGTGAATGAAGGCATGCTTTTTGCAACTAATGGCATGACGTGAGTGCTTGTGATGTCACATATTAAAACTCTGTGCACAGTTAAATACATTGTGAGAGATTTTACTGTATACATGCCCTTTCCTCCATATATATGCATTTTGATGCATGTGCGACAAGTGTAGATCCAGATCAGTTGGCACATTCGTGCCGTCTGATCAGGATCTGCACTGGTCACATTTTGGTCAGAAATAACCTAACAAATCAAAAAGCAAACAGTGCAGATCCTGATCAGATGGCACGGATGTGCTGGCTGATCTGGATCTACACTGTTCGCCCATGCAATAAAGGTGTGTCTATGGAGGAACGGGTTTAAGTAAAACTTCACACAGTGCAGACATGGGGCGAATTATTTTTAAAAGTAATGCATTAAATTAGCATTATTTGACAAATTTGTGCATTAAATTAAATTAGCATTACTATATTTTGAGAAAGTAATGCATTAAATTAGCATTATTTCAAAAAGTAATGCATTAAATTAAGCATTATTTTATTCACAAGTGAACTTACAATAAATAAAAAGTCAAATGTCAATTATGTACAAAAGGGATCATCTTCCAAAAAAAATCAGCCCAAAGTTTAATATACAAAGTATCAATCTGAAAGTGTGAAGATCTAAAGTGACACCTCAAGACACTTACAACAAAACTATTCTCAGTACATATAGATTAGTTCAGGTTTAGCTTTTTAACACTTTTGTTATCTTTGATTTATTGCTGTTTTCACACATTTAGAGTGTTGTATTGACAAGGGACTACACTGCCGACTTATCTAATTAAATAATTGTCACTTTCATCTGCATTATATGCTGATTTCCTGAAATCTGACATAGCCTCTAATATTTTTACAATGACAATGAATCGGGTAAGACTGAATAAATGGTTAGATAAGTAACTTCATTTGAGTGTGATTCAATAGTTTTGTGCAAGTCTGAAGGTTTAAGTTGATTTCGATGCTATCTTATTTCAGAACAATAATTTTGGTACTACAAATTTCTACCAGAAACATTTTCAGGATTATTTTAGTTTTTTGACAATTGGTGGGAAATATCCCAATGAATGTGTACAGTGAAATGATTTAAAAGTGCTGTATTTGTTGACAGAGCTTTGAAGATTACATGCTATAGATTTGTCTTAAAGTTAGCATTTTCCTAAGACAACTAAGCTTAAGAACTCATTGCTTAATCATAAAAATGTTCAAACTTTACAATATTCTGATGAAAAGGCTTCTCTTATAGTTGGTATCTTGTTTTGCTAATAGTGAACACGTATCGAAGTACTTAACTGTCATATTCATGCTTTTCTCTTGCTATAAAAAAAGATAATGTTAAAAAGTTACTGTTAATATAAATATTAATTAATAAACTGAATCAACAAAATCCAATAGTAAAGACAATCCAATTAATGCCAAATAATGCTAAGCATTACAGCATTTTGATATAGGTAATGCATTAAATTAGCATTAAAATAATGCTTAATCTGTTGCATTAATCATTACCTTGCATTACTGACAAAAAGTAATGCATTATTAATGCATTAGCATTAAAATTTAATTCGCCCCATGTCTGACACAGTGTAACATCAAAAATTATGATTCCTCAGATGAATTTTATCATAGAGGACAAAGTTGGATGTGTAAATATTTATTGTTAACCCTTTATTCCAAGAAGTATGGCATATATCCCATGGGCAACAAGCTAATACAGATCAGCCTGCATTTCCCCGAAGTCGATCAGGATCTACAATGCTCCATTTTTGTAAAAAATCTTATTGATCTAAAAGCAAACCATGTAGATCATGATCAGACTGCACATATTTGCTGTGCTGATCTAGATCTACACTGGTTACACATTATAAAAGCTACATCACATGGAACATAGGGTTAAAATGAACATGGGCAATCCCTTCTTTATTTTTGATGACTTTACATTCAACAATTATCCAATTATAAATAAATCTGCCAGTCTAGCATCTGATTAGTTTACCTGTGACAGGCAGGGATGTTTTCTCAATCTTCAATGCTGGCATTATCCATTTCTGTTCCTCATCGTCCCATTTACTCATCATCTTTATTTTATCCAAGTTACTATAGTTACAGTCCTTACGTAGACACGGATGAATTGTATCTATAATTTTCTGCATTAGTTTCATTTCTTTTTCTTGCTTTCTAATGGTATCAAGGTAGTCTATGCGTTCAAATTCAAACTCGGACTGGAGATCTAGGATTTCTCTGTTCAATACTTCCAACTGCAATGTAAAACAATAACCTTTTACTCCACAGATACACCTTTATTCCATAGGCAAACAGTGTAGATCCATATCAGCTGGCACATTCATGGCATATAATCAGGATCTACAATGTTTGCTTTTAGATTAATAAGGTTATTTGTGATCAAGATGTGTTCAATATGCAACCAGTGCAGATCCAGATTCGACAGCACGGATGTGAGAACTGATCAGGACTTACACTGATTGGACATGTATTAAAATGCATGTATATCGGAGTATAGGAGAAAAGGGATAACTGTAGTTTGATATTCATTGTTACCAACAGTAAAACCTGTGATAATGACTTCTTGTAAACAAAGACCACCTGTGGAAGAAAACCACGTTTTACTGGTCTTAATGACAGATTTAAAGAACAATTTCACCCATTAAGGATCAACACCTGCCTGTTTGGGTTGTCCCCTAAAAGGTTGATGAAGACAGGTTTGACTGTGTTTAGTAAATCTTTCATGAGCTGGTGCTTTGAAACATAAATTGCAAGTTATACAAATCGATACTTAGCTTAAGACTTAGTATTTCTTTGAAGTTACAATGTATTAAATGGTAGATTAATGTAATTATTAGGTATTCCTTTTCTTTGAAATAATATTATTGTCCTAATTTTGTTTTAACATTTTACTAAAACCAACTCGTAAAATTTTGAACTACACACCCAGGAGATCAAAGTAAAATATTTCCTTTGTTTAAGATTTTTAATAACCATATTTATAAGACAGGTTTATCTAGTCAGGTAATGTTTATGTCATCTAACCTGATTTCCATAGTTTCTAATCTCTAACATCCTCTTCAAAAAACTTTGTTAACCCATTACTCCATACATGTATACTTATGGACAAAAGTCTTGTCTGGTATGGTTTTCCATAATACTATTTGGTATCGATGGAAAGCGGACATTTATATGCATTCAATGTAAAACGAATTTTGGAATGTGAGCCATCACTGCAGGAAGAGTAATGTGTTGAAAACTAGTTTGCAAAAAGTTCCAATCTTCCTACCGGACAAGACTTTTGTCCACTAGTATATATACACATTTAATCACATGTGTCTCAGGAAATGCTTTTTGGTCACAAATAACCCAATAAATGAAAAAGCAGACAGTTTAGATCCCGATCAGATTTCATAGATTTGCTTGCTGATCTGGATCTACAATGTTGGCCTAAGCCATAAAGGTGTATATATGGAGTAAAGGGTTAAATATCAGAGCGTAAAAACTGTTCCTGTTGATAGTAATGTTGTTGACTGTGTTCCGAATCTTTTCCTCTATGTTACTTATAAGCAATATAGTTTATCTTTACCCTTTCTTTGGATTTTTCAAGCTTTTTCTCGGTTTGTTTCTGTTTATCTCCCATCTGGTCATAGATATCCAGCATGATTCCATCATCATCCATGTTGGCTATTGCCTCTGTACAAACAAAAACAGTTCTAACTTATGTACGCCACAGATACCACTTTCAGTGAATGGGCAAACAGTGTAGATCCAGATCAGCCAGATTCATGGTAGCACAGTGGTGCTGGCTGATCTGGATCTACACTGTTGGCCCTTGCAATAAGGGTTCTTCTATGATGTAAAGGGTTCACACAGTTTTTGGCAGACATAAACATGGTAAAATCTGTTTACTTTATCAAGAGTACATTGCACGAATTTACTTCTGTAAAACCTTCACCTGATAAATTCATGATATAAAATTACCTTTTTAAAATTAATTTTGAGTTTGTCCTATCCGTGTTCAGGGGTGTTATGAGATGACATTGTTTAACCAAACAATTTTTAATAATAATGGACTTAAGCAGAATTGTAAAGTGGACTAAAGTGTATGTTAACAAGGGGCATAACTATGACAAAATGCAGTAAAGAATTATGCAACTTGTCCCAGCAGTTGCAACTAATCTTAAGTTTCAAAGCAAACTCTATAATAATTATTGACAAATAGAGGATTTTATCAAAAACAATTAACAAGACACAAGACATAACCTAGTGAATCTAAAAGTGAACAGTGTAGATTCTGATCAGACTGCACTGATGTGCCAGCTATCAGGATCTACACTGTTTGCCCATGAGATAAAGGCGTATCTACGGAGTATAAATGCTTAAGTGCTGAAGTTGAATTTATAGAGTAATTATTGTCAAAATTTACCTGCAAGCCTTCTCTTGCGCTCATCAGCAAAGGCCTTCCTCTTGCGGTGTCTCTCTTTGATCTCTGTATTCTCTTTGTTCTCCCCACCCACCATTTGCTGCTCTAACTCCTGCAGTCTATAATATAACACATGCACACAAAATATTACACTTTTATTTCTTGCAAACCCTGAATGGAAAGTATGAACAAATTCATGTGTTATTTTTTATTTGATGACACTTTTACAATTCAGGGATTGGGCGGTGGGATATGGCCCATGGGATATGGATGTGATCCCTAGGCAAACAGTGTAGATCCAAATCAACCAACACATCTATGCCATCCGATCAGGATCTACACTGTTTGCCCATAGGATAACAGCTAAACTCAACTGGCCATAACCCACAGTAATATCCCTGAATTCCAATAAGTGTCATCAAACATAAAATCTTTTAAATTCTTTAGATTATTTTAATAAAAAAGCAACCAGAGTAAATCCAGATCAGAAGGCATAAATGAATATCCTGTATCCATGGAGTAGAGGGTTAACATCCATAGAATTGCATTCTACAAATATTTTTTAATCAGCAAAATTGGGAAATCAAATGCTTAACAAAATAAATGATATATATACAGTTTTAAAACACAGCTACATTTGCCAATTTATTTAATTTTTACACACATCAAAAATATCCCCCAAAATAAAGTGTTGTGTTTTCATTGGCAGTCAGTATAATAGTCAATAGCTCAAGTTTGGTTTAGACTTCACATCAGTGTATGGAGTTCTTGATCAATAACTGAAAAGAAGTACCATACTAAATAAATGTTACCAGAAACTAAAAAAATCTAAGATTATGTTGTGTTTTATGTAGTAAATCACCCTTTACTCCATATATATTCTTTTAAATGCACGTGCAACAAGATAAGATCCTGATCAGCTAGCACATCCATGCCATCTGATCTGGAACTGCACCAGTTGCATCTTGGTCAGTAATAACCTAATGAATATAAAAGCAAACAGTGAAGATCCTGATCTGACAGCAAGAATGTGCCAGCTGATCTGGATCTTCACTGTTTGCCCATGTAATAAAGGTGTTTTTATGGAGTAACAGGTTAATATATGCCAGTACCTTTTAAGTGCTTCATTCTGCTGGAACCTCAGTTGTTCCTGCATGCTAGAGTGTGTGGGTGAGGACCTTGGGGCCATAGACCCGGGAGGAAATCCATCATCTGAGAGCACTGGAGCAGCATTACGCCCTCCAGAGGTGGTGGGTCTCACCAAGATTTCTTCTTCACCTGCGGCATTCACCGACCGTATCACCATCTGACCATTCACTATGGTCACTTTCTTGTCCTGGTCAGGGTGCTGTACTGGGGCCTGGGTCTGTGCCTTTGTTGGAACCATGGCATTAGGGGCAACTACTGAGCCCTTACTGCTTGTGGATGCCATCAGGTCATCCCCTGCCATGTCACTCTAACAAAGAACATTTTCAAATAATATGTTATTTATCAACTTTGGTCTGGTTGTCAAATAAGAAAATTAGTGTTAATCCAGCAAAACCATTAAATACTTGTTATTTGTTTCAACAATGTGGTATATTTTAATGCTAAACTTACTACAAACTTCAGTGGATATTGAACACCCACAGGTCAGAGAACATTTTAATTAAATTTAATTAATATAATGAACTTTTATGTAACAATAATTTTTTTGGCAAAGCTCTATAAAAACAAACCATTTGCTTACCATACTCTGGAGATGAAGATCATCAACATCTACAATATATAAGATACATGACTGGTCCTATGTTGAACAACTACACTTATAAAATAATTAAGGGTCACACAATTTATTTTTAGTCACTTCAAGCACTATAAAATCGCTACATATCAAAGAATATTTTATAAATTTACTTCAATGAACTCCGACTTCACATAGAAACAAACATGTTTTTTGGCTTTCACTGATTGGCCTAAACCTTTTAGACAAGCCTGACATTGTTTGCTTCTTGGTCAGAAACAACAGAAATGAATCTAAAAGCTATAAGTGAAGATCTTGATGTGACTGCAGGGATTTACACTGGTAACACGAGATAACTGTATCCCATGGAGTAAATTGTTAAGAGAATTTGATGCAGGCTGTGAGCCAAACCCGATTTCATACTTATATTTCTATGTAGGAGTGTAAGTTAAACATTCTGTACAAGAAGTTTAAGAAGTTAACTTTTTCCCAAAGTGTGCATATTTTTAAGTACTGACAAACCAAATCTAGGATTTAATAATAATAAAGTTATTGCATTCTGTTGTGAGAATGTATACATTACTTGTGATGCATCAAGATAATACAGGTCTGGTTGCCTGTGCACCCAGTGTAGACCCAGATCTACCAGTGCAGGACCAGTTTAGATCCAGATCTACCAGTGCTGGACCAGTTTAGATCCAGATCAGCCTGTGCATCCAACAGTAGACTGATCACTTTTTGCGACTTAGTCAGAGAAACATATTACATCGCGTTTGGATCATGGTTGAAGGTTATAAAGCTGAGATTGGAAACCAGTCTCAAATCTCAAGCACTGGTCGCCATTTCAGCCAATCAGATGCTTTAGATTTGAGACTGGTTTCCATGCTCAGTTTTATAACCTTGAGCACATGTAAGCACATTTTGACCTGGATCTTCACTTATTGCCGACTCAATAAGCCTCATTGTGTCATGGTAGTCACATTTGCTGAAATGTTAAGAGAACTTACCTGGCCCCGCTGGCAGACTTTCTCCCATCACAGAACTGGGCCTCTCCACCACCTCCCCATTGGGACCTCTGTCAACATACTGCGTTCTTGTAACATACTCTGTTTTTGTTATAACCTGTAAGAAACTCAGTGTCTATTACCAATGGAAGTGTATACTTTATACATTTAACCCTTAAATTTATGGGTACACCTTTAATTACATGGAAATTAACATAGATCTACATCTGCCTGCACATCTATCTGTCAGTAATCTAAATCTATATTGTTCACATCTTGATCAGAAATTTATGTTGACCGACCGAGTCTAAAAGTGAAAAGTGTATTGAACAGTGTAGTAGATCTTGATCAGACTGGACTGATGTGATCTGGATCTTCACAGACTGCAGATAGAATATAAGCTGTTATAAGCTGTGTTCCAAGGAGGATGGGGTTAAGCATAACCATTACCATTTTTGTGTCGTTCTTTCGAAGAAACGGCAATACATAGGGATTGTTTTGTACGTCCGTCCGTCACGAAAACTTAACGTTGGCTATAACTTTGCCATTTCTTAATATTTCTTTATGAATCAAATTATTTTGCTTATGACATCACGATGAAAATGATGTAGAATTCTTTAGTTCAGGATCACATTTGATGGATTTATGCCCCTTTTTGTACTTGGATTTTTACACGAAAACTTAATGTTGGCAATAACTTTGCCATTTCTTATTATTTCTTCATGAAACCTTCAAATTATATTGCTTATGTCAATGCCAAATTCTTTAGGTCAAGGTCAGATTTTATGGAGTTATGCCCTTTTTGTACTTGAATTTTGACATGAAAATTTAACATTGGCTATAACTTTGCCATATCTCAATACTTCTTCATGAAACTTTCAAATTATATTGCTTATGACAACATGCTCATGATGATGCCAAATTCTTGAGGTCAAGGTTACATTTGTTGGAGTTATGCCCCTTTCTGTACTTGGATTTTTAAATAAAAATTTAATGTTTAAGCTATAACTTAGCCATTTCTCAGTATTTCTTCATGAAACTTTCAAATTATATTACTGAAGACAACACACTTGTGTTGATGACAACTTATTGTGTCAAGGTGGACTTTTGCCCCTTTTTGAAATTGCCTTTTTTGTCCGACATTCTACCAGAGGGCGACACAAGTGTTCAACTGAACACCCATCTAGTATTATAATTATATCCATGCTTGTACATTATTCATACACTTAACAAAATAATCTAACTTTGCAATATTTATTTTATTTAACAGTTCTGTTTTTATTTTTGGATCACACCCATGCTATGAGATCTTCTTCAACCCATTACTTACAAATAGGTTTTATCAAGTATGTGACCAGTGTAGATCCAGATCAGCTAGTACATCTAAACATCTGTGCCTTCTGATCTGGATCTACACTGTTTGCTTCTTGGCCAGTATTATGCTAATGAATCAAAATGCAAACAGTGTAGATCCCAGTCAGATGGCAGATGTGCTGGCTGATCTATAATCTACAAGAGGCATTTATGGAGTAAAAGATAAAGGATGTCCTTATGTAGCCTATGACCACTACTGGTATCACTTGTTTACCTTTCCCTGGGCATCTACAGCCTGGGTACCATCTGGATTCAGAACAGGTACCAGCACAGCTTGTTTAGATTCAACCTCCGTCACTTGGGCTGTTGTTGTTGTCTCACCTGTTTGCAAAACACACAATTTGAATGACTTCCTGTGTTTGTTAAATTTAAACATCATGAATAAAGATTTAGATTCTTTCTACAAAAATCAGTTTTTGATTTAATGTTCAAGTTGTTATTTTTGATTACTAAATACAGTGTACTTCTTTTTACATAAGACGTGATAAAAAAAAACCAACAACATTTGGTTGTAAGAAAAAAGCATATCTTTGGTTGTAAGAAAAAACATATCTGCTGAAAAATATTTCATATTAAAAAAGATGAACGCTGCGTAAATGTTTTTGTTAAAAATGCTTTCCTGCCTTTGTAAGAAACTAATTTGAAATGTTACAATAATACACATATTAAGATTGGAAGATATAATTATGGTATAAAATGATAACTTTCACTGGATTACAATCACAGCCTAACTAAAATGTTGCTCAATTCTTTTTTCTCCTTTACTATTTTTTCGGTAAACAGTTTCCCTTTTAACTTTTTTATTGTGCACTTGTTTAAAAAGGACTTATATATATTAGAAAAACTCAGAATGCAAAATGTTTCATGGTAAACAAAAGTAAGGTTATTATCATTTCAACTTATAATCGTGAAATTAACATCGACTAATATCAGCTTGTTCCAGCCAAGTATCAAAATCATAAGAAAATTAACATTTTCACTCCCATTTTAAAGGATGACTTAATTTTTTGTGATCAGTATATAATAACATATCAGGAATAAATGGAACATTTCAAGAAATAATTAATGGAGAGAGACCAGAATTTATCATTTTAATTTGGCCTAATATTAGAGTTTGTTTCCAGCTGCAATTTTCTGCAAAGAAAAATGCAAAATGTTAGGACAAATGAAAATACACAATCTAACAAGGGGAGATAATCCTTGTCCATAACACAGGAGAGAGAACCTGTAACAAATACAGATTAGCGTGAGAGAAATGTAAGCAGCCTGTGGGCAGGGAATCACGTGCAAACAGGAAGTGAGGCCATTATAACTTAAAAACAGCATACTCTGAATTCATTAATATTTGTGGGGTATTTTTCATGATTTTTGTACTTTGAAACAACTATAAACTATGAAAACTATAAATTAATGTAAGAAAACAGAAAACCACAACATTTTGTGGCCACAAATATAAATGCATTCAAGTAAACAAGACATATTGGCTCAAACATGTGCAAATATGGGAACAAGGAAAGGCCATTTTATCTTTAAACATCCAAATTATCCAGGTATTTGTATAAGCCAGTTTCCAACCATGTACAGTACAATCAAGCAGACCTGTGCCCAAGATCAAAGAACTAAATCTGGAGACCAGTCTCAAAAGTTTTATGATCTTGGGCCCTGTATAAAATGACAGATTTAACACAGCATGCATCTCCGATAACCCTTTACTCCATATAATATTATACGCCTTAAAGGCATGGGTGTCTGTTGACAATCTAAAAAAGTCTCCCAAATGTGACCAGACTTCTCCCTGCTTTGAGCTTTGTGAGAAGTGATTCTGTATAGACTATATAGGGAAAGAATGATGGTGATTGCAAACTTTTCTTTAATTCAGTATAATTATGACAAAAATTCTCCCTGATTTGCAAGTTAAGTGAAAGCCCTGTTTACTAAGTTATTTCTGAACAAGATGCAGTCAGTGCACATCCTGATCAGATAGCACAGATGTGTGCTGTGATCTGGATCTGTGTTAGCACATGTGATATAATGCGTATATATGGAGATACCCTTTCCTCCATATATACGCCTTTTTACAAGTTTGCGACAAGTGTAGATCAAGATCAGCTGGCACATTAATGCCGTCTGATCAGGATCTGCACTGTTTGCTTTTTGGTCAGTAATAACCTAAATCAAAAAGCAAACAGTGCAGATCCTGATCAGATGGCACTGATGTGCTGGCTGATCTGGATCTACACTGTTCGCCCACACAATAAAGGTGTGTCTATGGAGGAAAGTGTTAAGGGACAACACAGCATGCATCTCCAACAGGAGGAGACTTGAAAAGATATTTAAACAGGAAGAATTTAAAATGGTGACAAACACATCCAAAATAAGAGATAGCCAGAAGAATATAGAAACAGAATATAATGCACGAAATCATACATAACGCACTCAGCAGTTTCTGCTCATCAACCCCAGCTGGACGGAGGCTTACACAAGTCAAACACATAGAAACCAAGATGGCCACCCCGTCATTTATTAAACCTTCACTTCATATATATGCATTTTTACATATTAGTGACCTTTTTTACATATTAGTGACCAGTGTAGATCCAGATCACCAGCATGTACATGCCATGGGATCTTGATCCACACTGGTCACTTCATGGTCAGATATAACCTACTGAATCAAAACGTGAACAGTTTAGATCCTGATCAGACAGAACTGATTTGGATCTAAACTGTTCACCCACGCAGTAAAGTTATATATGGAGGAAAGGGTTAAAATAAGGTACTCGCTGGTAATAATTTTTGTTACTTACTATATTTAGAATAAAGCTGTACAAATATCATATTTTTAACTCTAGCCATCTTGGTTTCCTCATAAGGCAAACTGCACATGCAAATTGTGATATTAAAATGGTGGACAATGGAAAGACAACTCACTCTCGGACTGCTCTTCCCCTAGAACTAATACCAGCAGAAAATACTATAAATATACTGTTATATACAATAATTACAACCGTTTGGAAAGTTTTCCTCTACACACTACATGTAGTTGTAATAACATTATGTATGTCATCCATGTAATTTTCGCGTACTAATTCAAGAGCAATGAAATGTAAATGAAATGTTTACATTTAAATATAGAAAATAACTGTCATGTAATTTTAATATTTCCCAAGGTAATTGGAGTTTTATTAATTACATTTTAAAGTAACTCAACCCACCCTAATAATAAAACATTCACTAGGATAATTTTAATATTTTTAAGGAATAGCATAAATAATGTCCTGTGATGTAACTGTCACATAAAGTTTGATTAACATAAAAGAAAGGTATAAGAATTTGTAAACAAACTGTCAGATATAACCTGGAATGATAAAATGTTTTAATTCAGGTGTACCTCTTAAAAACATTTTTATCATTTAGTTTCCTTGTAAGTCATCAGATAAAAACTTTCCAGACTAAATTGCTAACCCTTTACTCCATATATACGCATTTTATTGCATGTGCATCCAGTGTATATCTAGATAGGCTGGCACATCCGTGCAGCCTGATAGGATCTGCACTGTTCGCTTTTAAGTAAGGAAATTCTTTATAACCTAACAAATCAAAAAGTGAAGCATGTAGATCCTGATCAGATGGCATGGATGTGCCAGCTGATCTGCATCAACACTGATCTCCCATGCCAAAAAGGTGTATTTTTGGAGGTAAGGGTGAATAATTAGTCAAGCTACAAATTCAACAAGCATTGTTATTATGGAACCAAACATATCACATTAACATTAAAAAATTCATCCAACATACGATGAAGGTTACATACAATAAATTTCATAATACAACAAGAAACTTTCAGTAGGAAATAATATCCAACCGTGAATTTTCACACAATGTATAACGATATTTCAAACAATTTATGGATAATAGAGCTATGAAATATAATTTCAGTCAATATAATTAATCCTTTCCTCCATAGATAAACCTTTATTTGCGTGGGCGAACAGTTTAGATTCAGATGAGCTGGAACATCCTTGCCGTCTGATCAGGATCTAAACTGTTCGCTTTTTGATTTGTTAGGTTATTTATGACCAAATGGGTCCAGTGCAGATCCTGATCAGACAGCATGGATGTGCTGGCTGATCTGAATCTACACTTGTCGCACAAACATGAAAATGCGTATATATGGAGGGGAGGGTTTTGACACAAGATATTTCAGACAACTGATGACAGGTTCCATCTCTGTTGCAAAAACAAGATTTTTCTTCAATTTGATCTAGAGACCTAGTTTTTTTTTATCCCATGTAACCTATTTTCAACTAGTCTAAGCATTCATTTAGAAATCTATTTTTTAGCAAATTTGATGAAATCTTATTTAAAATGTGACCTCCATTGTTTTAAAAAGTTTTTTTTTAATTTGACAATGTGCCTTTGTTGTTGTTTTTTTTATCCCAGATGACCCAATTTCATAAACAAAATGTAGATGTTAATATGCAAGTTTGATGACAACTGGAAGAAAATAGTGTTAACAAGTTTTGGCTCTGGTTTTAAAACCTCATGACCTGGTTTTAAACTCACCTTTGCTATTATCAAGAAAAACATTTTGGCCAATTTTTAACAACTGGATAAAAATTGTGGACTTTATCCAGTTAATGAACAAATTTGATGAGAAATGATGAACATCGAGGAACAAAACTTTATCACTGTCACAAGCTTCTAGCTCAGGTGAGCTAAAAATGAACACTGGATTAGTGATTTTAATGGGTTATTGAATATTGTGATACATTTGCAAGCAGCTGTACTCTTTATATAAAAAACAAATTCTTTATACAGAATACTGGTAAATAAAATGTTAGAAATGGAAGTATCTGAAATACAGTACAAAAATAAAAACCAACCATATAATAATATTTCCTACTATAAATACTTTTAAAGTATACACTATTCAAACAATTATGCACTTGTTATGTCAATAACAATAAAAAAATCATCTGAGTAATTGATTATGAACCTATGCATGTGCTTGCACAATAACGAACATTATGCTGTCATTTATTGTGGCAAGAACTAACTAATCTCAAATATCTGGGCCTATAATTTACTTCCACAATGTAACAGTACATCTTCTACACTATAACATGCTGGTTGAGACAAACTTAAAAACTACTATCCGTTCAGAAAGGGTTCTATTAACCCTTTCCTCCATATATAAGCATTTTTATGCATTTTGGACCAGTGTAGAACCAGATCAGCCAGCAAATCTGTGCTATCTGATCAGGATCTGCACTGGTCGTATTTTGGTCAGAAATAACCTGATGAATCAAAAAGCCAACAGTGCAGATCCTGATCAGACGGCACAGATGTGCCAGCTGATCTGGAACTAAACTGTTCGCCCATGCAATAAAGGTGTGTCTATGGAGGAATGGGTTAAGTGTTTTTTTTTTTCATTTTGAAAATAAAATTCAGTCCTTTTTGTTAATTTTAATGTTTAAGTCAGAAAGAAAATAAAATATATAAATAAGATGAAAATAAAATATATAAATAATGTCAGTGAAAAACATAATTTCCACTATATCATATAATTGTAACCCTTTCATCTGCATGCATCACTTAAGTTAAGAAGACACCATTCTATTTGTTAAGAGTCTTTGACTTTACAAACAAAATATAAATAATAAATCCTTTCTACAAAATACTGGTATTGTAGAATCTTTATATTTTGTGCAGGTTCAATTTTCCCGTATTTCATGACAGGAGAGCGTGTTTAATCGAATTCCAGTGAAAATGAATGATGGAATGGATTATAATATAAGAAAAATAAAGCACAATTTTTTTTACCTGACAAAAATATCATATACAGAGAGTATGCAAAAAGTTGCAAAGGCAAAATTTAGTGACATCACTAAATCGCTTCTTTTTCTCTAAATCTTACCTACTGTAAAACTGTAAAATCCCTATTAAATGCTCCTATTGTTATGAATGCCCACCTTATCATTTGCTATAATTTGCAGATAAATATTTAAAGGAAAGTTTAACCGCTTTCACAGCCTGCACATCCGTGCCGTCTGATCAGGATCTGCACTGGTCGCATTTTGGTCAGAAATAACCTTATGAATCAAAAAGCAAACAGTTTAGATCCTGATCAGATGGCACGGATGTCTTTTATACTTAAATGAATGCCCTACTTTTGGAAAACTACTTTCAGAAAATATAAAGTACTTTGGGACGCATTTTAGAGATTTTATGGTATTAATCATCTGTTTAAATTCAATTTCAAAGACTGTAATAAAAAATCTACTCCCTATGACTGGATAGAACTTAAATAAGAAAACATCTTGTACACTGATCAAGCATCTACTATTCTATATATATCTTGGTATTAGTGGTAGCACTTGTTCTATTGAATAGTCCTTTAGCAGAGATTTGTATAGTTTTAAAATTAGCTTTTTGTTCCAGAAGAATGTTCATTCACCCTTAACTCCATGGGATATGGGTGTTATCTACATTCAGCTGAACAGTGTAGATCCTGATTTATGCCATCAGATCAGGATCTACACTGTTTGCATGTTGATTCATTCGTCCTTTGATTAAGATTATCAATGTGGAAAGGAATGTTAGAAAATGCCCATAATGTAAAAAATCTGCAATGCAACATTCAAGTAAATATTTTATTTTGTAAAATATTTACCAGAACAAGTGCACCATAAGTATAATAAACTAATGATTAAACCTGTAGTACACTTTTCTATCAAGCTAGCTGACTTCTTTGTAATTAATCAAATGAATAAATACAAAAATAAAAAAGGTTCAGTACTAGCCTAATATTAGGACAGTTACAGTAATATGTCTAGACTAGATTGTTCTAGAGATATAAGAGGCCCTCTATGTTAATCACCAATCACTATGGTAACAACAAAATGATCTTGACCTTGAAAGTCATGTTGACCTTGAAAAGGATGTACCTTCAAAGCAAACTTTTTTTCAGACATATTAAAGGACAAACATGAAAATATTTGTTTAAAAATTCAATCATTAAAATTTGTTCTGTGAAAAATAAAAACAAGTTTTAAGTCTTCTATCATTTTTCTTTCATCAGGAAATATACGTGATATAACAAACTGATATTCTGGTTGTCAAATTTCTAACATGCATTTTCTCCACTTTACTTTACGGGATATGGTTGTTATCTCATTGGGTGAACAGTGTAGATCCAGATCTCTAGTGTCCATTAAGGATCTTACCAGTGTTCACTTTTAGAATAAATAAGTTATTTCTGATCAAGATGCGACCAGTGCAGATCAAGATCAGATGGCATGAATGTACCAGATGATCTGGATCTACACTAAGTGCACATGCCAGAAAACCTTTTTACAAGGTGTAAAATGTTAATAATTCCACAAAAGTAGAGAAAATCTGACAACCACTTAACAGTTTGTCTAAATAAGCAGACTTTACAAAAACCTTGTAGTTTTGGATAGATTGGTTCACTATTGTTGTCACCATTGATTTGGTGGACCAGTACTGAATCTAGGGCCTGAAGTGTACATTGAAATCACCTTCACTTTGCAGTGCGGCCGTTTGCCCCATGGGGGCAACTGTTTTCATATCAGTAGCCAGCTTGAATTGCTCCATCAAGTTTTGGAACATCATCATACGCATTTGTTGATTATCATTTGTGTTTGCACGCTTTTTTTCTAATGTAGATGGATATATGGTTAGGATGTCTTCTATATCTATCATAATACTGCCCAGTTAAGATAATTTGATGGCAATTTTAGAATAACCTGTGCAACCTTATCTTTCACAGCAATTAACACTTTACTCCATATTATCAGGTTTTATCACACTGTGGATCTAGAAAAGCCGACATGTTCATGCTGTCTGATCAAAGACTACACTGTTTGCTTCTTAGTTAGAAATAACCTAATAAATCATAAAGGCAAACAGTGTAGATCCTGATTAGATGGTATGGTTGTGTCCGGCTAAGCTGGTTCTCTGCTGGCACATGCCATTAAACCGGTATATATGGAGTAAAGGGTTTATTGCATGGTGGTTAAGGCAGACCAACAATTTTCATCATAGCGTCAAAATTTAATGCAATCTTCTTGCAAGCTGGAAAGATTCCTTATGCACCATTTAGCATCCAGGGTTGGATGCAAGATTTCCAGAATTAGGTTTCATTTAAGGCAAACTTAGGAAAGTTAAATAATGTTGCTGGAATCCCCATGAAAATTAAATAATGTTTCCCAATAAGGGGTTTCAAGCAACCCCACTGAATTCCCTCTGGATCCACCCCTGGCATTATTTTTTAAAAGGGTAGGCATGCAGGCTGAACCCAGCCCTTTCACAAGCCAAGGGAAGGATCAGTCTTCAGTGCAGTAAGTTGAATCACATGTAATCCCGGTGCATCATTAATCTGTAAGACCAGTCAAATAATCCTAATTTGGGACAGTATCATCTAATATGATGGTATTGCTTTTTTCTTAGTTTTCTTTCACATTCTTAAAAATATTTGTACTCACATTTTTAAGCAGTGTAACCAAAATATTTCAAAACGTAAGACAAACAAATCGTTATGTTATCTTCAACTTACAGATCTATGCTATTGAAACAGAAAAGCAAGCAACTGCAACCAATCTTCATTAAAACTGCATTTAATTTTACCACATACTCAATATATACGCGTTTTATTACATGCGTGACCAGTGTAGATCAAGATCAGCTGGCACAACCATGGTGTCTGATCTGGAATTAATATTGTTGGCTTCTTTGTCAGAAATAAAATTCTGTCTAAATGCAAACATAGTACTAAGATGTGCCAGGTAATCTGGATCTACCCTATTCGCCCAAAGATAACAGTCAAATCCTCGGAGTAAAGCGTTAAAATCATCCCTCCTCTCAATTGGATTGGGCTTTTATCCCATTGGCGACCAGTGTAGAATCAGATCAGCCAGCATGTCTGTGCCATCTTATCAGGTTCTGTACTGTTCACTTTCAGATTAACTATTTCCGACCAAGATGCAAAGTGTAGAGCCAGATCAATCAGCACTGATGTGCCAACTTATCTGGATCTAAACTGGTCCCACATTTCATAAAGGCGTATACACCGAGTAAAGAGATATAACAAATGAAAAAAAATGTGGAATTTAGTTTGGATCAGCAAATTATGGAATGGATACATGAGAGGATTTCACATTGTACAGAACTCTTAACAGTTTGAAATATATATGTGAATTTCACAAAAATATGATTAGACAGAAACTTCACAATAGAGGTAAAGTTGATGCTGGAAGTTTTATAAAGGAAAGAGATTGAATAATAACTTACTTTCTGCTGTAGTGGGTAATTTATCTATTTTGCCGTCAACATTGGCCAGCCTGTTGTCATAGAATGCTCGTAATTTTTGCATGTCAGCCTCCAGCTTTGCTTTGCTTATCTTCTCGGACTCATACTGTTGCTGCATCTCTGATAATTTCTGGTCATAATCCTGTAACAAGAGTAACCCTTTCCTTCATAAATACCCATTTATGGCAATGGCGAACAATTTAAATCCAGATCAGCCGGCATATCTGTGCCTTCTGATCAGGATCAGCACTGTTCTTTTTTTATATTGTTACTTTTTATCAAAAAGTGAACATTCCAGATCCTGATCTGAAGGCATAGATGTGCTGGCTGATATGTATCTACAATGGTCGCACATGTGATAAAATGCATATTGTCGCCTTAGTGCAATAACGGTATACCTCCTTCATATTTTAATTGCACTTATACCATTATTGCACTAAGGTGACGATATATGGAGTAAAAGGCTAATGACTTCTCGCTGGGTCAGAAACCAGGACTACCACAATTTTTGTAGCATGCAGAACTTCTCAGAAGAATCTAACCCAATGTACCACTTCAGCAAGTCCCTTCTAGGTCTGGACCTCTAAATCAGTTTTCCTCAACTATGTGTTAAATCAGGCCCTTACGTAATAACAGCTTCCTATCAAGTGGTGTTCTGAAATGTAAACTACTTAATAATATTAAGTTAATATAAAACAGTTATAAACAAACCTCTTTAATTTTGCGTTTTTCTTCCTCCAGTTGTTGTCTGGCCAAATCATCATCACGTGACCGAGCTGACAGCTGGCGATTATTATCTGCTCCCATCACATCTAAAATCACAAAAGAATGAAAAATTGTATGTGTTTTATTCTCCAAGTTACTTTAAGAAAGCATTAATCAGCAATAAATTACCTTTTAAACAGAAGTAAAACATCATCTTTACCATATACTGCCTTCATATTTATTAAAATAGTTGTTTTTTTCTTTAACTACAGAGTGTAATATTTTTTTGGTGTTTTTTGTTTTGTTTTTAACTGCATGGTTTGAATCCATTACTGCATGGGATATGGCTATTTCATGGTGATCATTGTAGGTCTAGATCAGTTGGCACATCCTTGATGTCTGATCAGGATCTGAACTGCAATAGGTTTATTGTGACCAGATCTGGATCAGACAGCACTGATAAAACCAGATGTTTGGGCAGATCGGGATTTTAACTCTTCGCCAATGCAATAAAGGTTTAAATAGGGAGTAGAGGGTTAAACTGAAAGAGAGATGAAACCATTCTTCTATAACATTAGGGTTTACTTGTCACCAACCTTGGAAGCCTCCAGCTGGTACCGGAATCTGTCCCATCAACATGGCCTTGAGTCGCTCAATCTCTTCCTGATACTGTCTCAACAGAGCATCTTTTGGATCTTCATTTATCTTGGGCTTATTCTTGATATTCTTTGCTCTGTTTGCGTATCTTAGGGTACTTAAGGTCTCATCATAGTTGTTGTCAGCAGGTGACAAGCAAGCTACCATCAGAGTCTTCGTGTTTCCTCCTAGAGAGTCCTGTAGAAGACGGGTTAGCTTCGAGTCTCTGTACGGGATGTGTTTAGATTTGCCGTCAACTAGGGCAGAGATAACGTTACCCAGTGCTGACAGTGAGAGATTAATCTTAGTGGCTTCCTTCAACCTGTCACCAGTTGCACCTGTTAAAAAAGTAAATTTAAGCCTTTCCTCCATATATGGCATGAGTAAACACTGTAGATCTATGCTGTCTGATCAGGATCTGCACTGTTTGCTTTTTGATTTATTAGGTTATTTCTTAACAAGTGACACACAGTGTAGATCCTGATCAGATGGCACATAATATTATGTGTCAGTTGATCTACACTGTTTGCAAATGCCATAATGAAATAAAGGTTTAAATTAACTCTGTGAAGAAAGATCATTCAATAATGAAGATGCCTGATGGTTGATCATGGGTTGTAGCAATATGAACGAAAGTGTGGAGTAAATTTTTAGCTATAATTTTGTTTAAATTCAAGTTTTAAATGAAACCCTAGCACAATAAAACCATTGAATATCTAATCTTCTTAAATTATTATTAGAGTGCAATTTTTTGCCCATTCAAAAATTACTATTATTCCTTTTGCACAAGTCTGATCCCCACAAAATCAAATGATACCACAGTATACTATGTAAAGTATGTACCTGTCTTTGCCTGCCTCTCACTGCCCGCCAAGTCAACCAGGTTGAGTTTACCAGCTCGTATATGTTCCTCCCCCGCCTCATCGGCCGTCATCATTTCCAGCATGATGGTAAATATTGAATGGCTTCGTGACGAGTCGGCGTTCATCAGCGTAGCTCCAGTCGAGCGGTTCTTCCAACCTTTCTCCATGATTTTGTTACATTCAACTACATTGTGTACTGGATGAGTGGAGAGACCTGTGGTAAAAGTCAACCAAACATTATTAATACTTAACTCCATCTAATCAGGTTTAAGCACATGTGCAGACAGTGTAGATCCAGATCTGCCAACATCGTGGAAATTTGATCAGGATCTACAATGTTTGCTTCTTGGTCAGAAATAACTTAAAAATTAACAAATAAAAAAGCATACAATGTAGATCCTGTTCAGACAGCAAAGTTGTGCTCGCTGATCTGGACCTACACTTTTTTTTCACCTTTGGAATAACAGAAAAGGGGTAATAACATTACACACAAGGTATTTGTTTTTAACAGTGTAAGATATAAGTTTAAATATCAAGTTACCTCCAGAATTCATGTTTTCCCCAATGGCATAGCCACATGCGAAGATATGTTATTTTGAAGTTGAGATCTGTACTTAAGGTAAGACCTGTGTAATGAATACCTATATCCAGAAGAGTATCCAAGGGAGGTAACTATAGTAGTAAATTAGCCAAACTCCCCGCAGTGGTTACTTCCCCTTACAGTTGCAAGAGGACCAGGGTTCAAATCCTACTGGAAGCTATTTTTTTTTTGGTAAGCCTAGAGCTTAAATAATTGGCATATTTCTTTTTTTCCTGTGTAATTCTGTCATTGAATAAAAAATTCTCATGATTTAAACTAAAATAAGCAAAACAAGAGGTGTTTGTCAAACACAAATGCCCCTCCTGACGTGCAAGTGATATCTATTAGCATTGAATTTAAATTTTTGGAAATTTAGAGACTTTTGTAAGCTTTAGCAATGAAGGGTACCAGTCATGAAATCAATTTACAAGACGGTGGAACTCCTATATATCAATAACCAGGTCATCCAATGAGAGGATTACATTTACCTCGACAAACATAAGCGCGTGTAGATTAACCTAGTCTAACACAAAGGATTTTATTGTAATTTAAATCAAATATTCGCTATTGGCGGAGATATAGTAGCTCTAGTGTTATGTCAATTCCGGTAATGTGCAGGCTTTAGTGACCATCCATACGAAACCAAAGCATTTAATAAACACAAGTGAGTGATAATCAGTGCCTATTTATGACACGGCATATATTGAAATAGTTTAAAATTAATGTTATGGATCATTAATATATATCTTTACTTGAAATTGTCATGGGGAAAAATAATCACAACTTTACACTGAGAAGTATTTTATTTTATTATACAAATAAACACAAGAGGGCCATAATGGCCCTATATCGCTCACCTGAGTACAAAAGTACTCTCTGCTTGTGGTTTCAGACAAGAAGATTTTTAAAGTTTTGCCTATACAAGTCTATGTAAAATGAAGTGACCCCTGGGGCGGGGCCAATTTTGACCCCAGGGAAATCATTTGAACAATCTTTGTAGAGTTCCAATAGAGGATGATAAATGCCAAATATCTAAGCTATAGGCCTTGTGGTTTCAGACAAGAAGATTTTTAAAGTTTTGCCTATACAAGTCTATATA